>BLKR01001597.1:0-270467 GCA_011170035.1 Teleogryllus occipitalis | reverse complement strand
TAAAAGTAAAATTAAATTATTCATTGATTACTTGATGCAGGAGTCATGGGAAGCGGTTTATAATACTGTTGATACAAACGACAAATATAATTCTTTTTTTTCAACTCTTTCAATTCATTTTAACACTTGCTTTCCTCTTCAAAAACGAAATACAATTTACAAACGATATACGACAGTGGGAAATACAATTATTCAAATTATCGTTTCCATGTTGTCGCGGCAGGAAGTAATAAGAGCCAAAATTTATTGGTTATTTATCCGTGCAAATAGATTTTATTACATTGGAGTTTTTTGTTTCTTTTTTTCTCACTTTCAAAATTCAAAATTTATTGCTTATTTATCCTTGAAAATAGATTTTATTACATGGGAGAGTTTTTTCTCCCTTTCAAAATTCAAAATTTAAGTAGTATATGACTTAGTGTAGGGATCACAGAATTTTAACAAAGTGCACACAATTCACTTTTCCCCATAGCACGTCATACGCAGTTTTTAACTGTTTTTTTTGGCGTAAAATAAATAAAAATAAATAAATATTTCGTGTCATTTAATAATTTCAGCTGGAAATGAAGATCAAATAACTGTGACTGACTGTGTTTACCAATTTTCTTAGACTAAAAGATGTATCTTCTCCACAGGTAGTGACAATGACTGCATCTTTTCATTATTTTCAATTCAGAGCTGAAATGAGAACAGTACAGAAAAGGTAACTGAAGACAGAGAGAACAGGAGGCCAGATATTGAAACATCAGACGGATATTTGCTGGAAGCGACCAATGTACGATGTGCGCACGTTTTCTTCATGCTCCAGCTCCCTAGTTCTAGCTCAGCCCGGCACGGCACGGTTCGGTAGAAAATATGAGCTCCTCTCGGAACGTCACAGCTTAGTTTGCAGTGCTGCCCACCTTCGTCCTTTACAAAGCAGGCTTCTCAGTTCTCACTCTCTCTTTCTAACGACCTTTGCGTGCGGTGCTCCTTGTTACTAAATAGTTTCTATAACTATTATTTTTTTCAGAATCCTAAAAAGCCTTGTTTTGTTTCACATTGTTATGTAGTCCAAGACGCACTATTACCCTGAGTTTTCTGTCGTTGAAGTTGACAGCAGTGCACTGCTGTGACGTAGACAGAACCCGTCTTTCCCCGCACCCCCCGCTTTGGAGAATAAAGAAAAAGTGCGCGATTAGTACAGTCAGCTGAGAAAATATCGACGGAGAGCAACAGTATGCAATGTAAGGAAGTTTTCGTATAACACAAACATTCATAACCACTCATAACGTATTTTAACAGTTCCTTTAACTTTGCGATTGTACCTTAACTAACGAGAATTAGGTTATGTGCACTAAAATGGGAAACGTAAAGGGTTCATAAAACATTTGTTATGGAGAATGGCACTTTGGATTGGCTCTCGGCAGTGTTTGATATTTAGTAACAATATTTTGTATTTATTAGGGAATCTGAAAGGAAAAAACGTAATCGTGATCTATCAACGTAGAAACGTAATGTACGAGCAAGAAATGGGCGTTAAGGTAAAAGTTACATTGATTATAGAGGGAAGGAGATTCCAGGTGCAACTGAAGGTAAAATGTTCAACTGTCGCAAAAAATGTTTTCTAAATGTTAAATCAAATGACTTATTTTCCTAATTTTATAAACTTTTAAGCTGTACGGAACAAAGAATGTTCCTTTCTTCGTTCATTAACATCAACAAACCAAAGAGAAGATATTATTCTAGTCCAAAGAAAAAAATAGATTGTACAGAAGAATAGAAAGTAGTTGAGGATGGACGAAATATACAGATTTGTAAAACGGCCCTGGCTAGTTTCTTAGGTATTAAAACTGCAAAAATTGATTACACGGTAGATTTACTGAAAGAGAATGGTTCACCGCAGGAAGATGATTGAGGTCGATACCAAAACTGACCTAATAAAATACCGGAAGACAGAAAACAAATTGCTCGTGACTTCATAGAGCGGCTACCTAAGTTCAGAAGCCATTACACAAGAAAAGATTATCCGCACCGGAAATATCCCTCACCAGAACTTTCTGAAAAAACTACATGAGCTTTACGTAGAAACATGTGCTTCACTAGCTGTGGAACCAGTTTCATATTACACATATTTTTCAAACTGAGTATAATATTCATTCCTCACATCCTAGTCTCGGCACATGCAAGTTACGTGGCAAACTGCAAATTAACTTGAAGAGTGACTCAGGAGACAAAACTGAAATAAATTCGGCATTAGAGCTATATCTTACGAAAGCTGATGAGGCACAGTCACAAAGGACAGGACATTTTAAGAAAGCTGAAAATAACAATATTTTACTAACTTTGGCGTTTGATATGCAACAGAGTTCACCTACTCCCCACATATCGACCAATATTATAATGCAGACAGTTATGACCAGACCAATATATTATTATATTTTAATGCAGACAGTTATGGACTCTAAACCTTGGCATTCATGATTCCATCGGCAAGGGACACATGCACATGTAGTCCGAAGACATTGCAGGGAGTGGGTCACAAGAAATATTATCGTCTTTGTTTTCCTACCTGAAAAAGCTACAAGACCAAAAACAATACGAACATTTAAAAGCTTGGTCTGACACCTGCGGGGGCCAAAGTAAGAATAAAAATATGATTAGGTTTTTGTACTATATTGTTCACACTTTGAAGATGTTTAAAAGTGTTGAACACAAATTTCCAGTACCAGGACATACATTTCTGACTTGTGACAGAAATTTTGGGACCATAGAAAGAAGGGACCAAAAAAGAAGAGAACACCTGCTATATATTCACCAGAAGGTTGCTGCAAATTAGTAGAGCATTGTAAAAGGGTGAATCCTTTTATTGTAACGAGAATGAAACGGGAAGACTTTGTTTCCATTGATACTATGAAGAAACATTTAATATTTAGAAAGAAAGGTGAAAATGGTGGGCCTGTAAAGATACAGAAAGCATAACGAATTTTCATATGTGCGAATTTGCTAGGAAGCTATGGTATAGTCTATATACACAACAATGATATGAAAGACTATTCATTGGTGAATATTTTTCGAAGAGGTAAAGTGCCAAAAAATATTATTTTGCCACTTTTACACAAAACCAGGCGTCCTATTACAAATGCAAAGTTGAAAGATTTGAGAAAGTTGTGCCAGAATTCCGAATACCAGAAGAACACAGAGAGTTTTATGCTGGGTTTAGGGGAAAGGTTCAGACCCCAAAGAAAACAAGGGGAAAAGGAAAAGTCAGCTTACCAGTACCTGATGACTCGAGTGACAATGGCAATTCATCTGTGAGTTCATTTTATTATGATGCATATGAGTAGTTCATTGATAAATGGTATACTTGTGGTTTGTCAGGTTCATGCACGGAAAGGTCGAAAAATTCGGAACCAGATATTTTACTTTTAATGCAATATTAATATGACAGTGACTTTCAAAAATTCCGAAATTTTGTAGAATTGTAAGATATTATATGTACTACCTCTATGAATAAAAAGATAATTGTTGTTTGTAAGTATTGTGTACTTATACACCCCTAAAGTTTTCTCCCTTTCTCTCCACTCTTCCTCTATGTGGGTTATCAGGTTCATGCACCACACCCCAGAATTTATTCTACACATGATAAATACTAAAATTGTAATAAATATAAACGTAATTAAAGATTTTTTCTTTCTAGTATACATACATACTTATGGAGTAATATACGCATATACGTAATAGGGCGAGCCATGAAAATCGCATATAGGTAAGTTTTCTTCGTTTCTATCAAAGCACTTGGCATAATTTGAGGGAGGGCTTAAGAAGACTCCCCTCTGCCCCCTCCCCCTCCCCCCGCCGCCCCGCTTCTCAAAGGGTGTACCCATGATGGAAATATATTTCCACCATGGATGTACCTTGTTTCCGACTTTAACTGACGACTGTGTGTCTGAAAATGTATTAGGGATTTAATGCTCTTCATGTAGTAGTGCAGATAACTGAAAATAAAAGTTATTTGAAGTTTTTAATTGGAAAATATAACTGTATCATGTTCATAAAAACCTAGTAATTTTAGCTTCATTATAATTATATTTTGCTGCTTTTTATTGTGAATTTCATCACATGACTATAAATTCTATTTTAATTGAGAGATTAGAATGTCGCAGATTGATATACCCTGCACATAGTGGCTGTGGGTGTGATAGTTTGTACCAATGTGGTTACTGATACATTGCTTTTTCGGCATGAAAAGCATGCAAATGAATGAGTGCTTTTTCATCGTATTTGCCGTAGTGGACATTATTCAGAACACATAATTAAGATGTTGACTTGGCCACCAGTGAATACATTTTTTGAAATTACAATAAGAAGATCAAATACCAAATATTTTGTAAATTTGTTGAATGTTGAAAAATTTGACTGGATAATTTATAGTTTGATAATCTTGTATATGTGATAATGTATTAATAAATGTGACTGGACTTTCTGAACATACATTATGATTTATTTATAACACACAACCTTTATTATGTTTTCACTATATTCATTGTAATAATGTTAAATGCTTCGGGATATAAAGTATCTGCCGTAGGTTCTTGAGATCACTCTTAAAAACCTTTAGGTAAATGTATTTATAAAGAAATTCTTATGGATTAATGAAATAAATGTAGTACTTAATTTCAATGACGTGAACATTAAATGGGGACATTTTGCTATTTTTGTAATACTTTTCCAGAAAAGTAATCGCAAATGAAGTAAGGGTTTCTAGTATAACTGGGAACTGCGCCCCTGTCCGACGTTCGGACTACCAATCATGACGTCACAAATCAGCGTGGAGGCTTCCTATATCCAGGGGGTGTTGATCTAGCCCGTGCCCCGTGCCGTGCGTGAAGCTGACGAAGTTGCTTCTACTGTGAACGCCAGCAGACTGATATGCTTTCAAATTCTACCGTGAGATATCTCTGCTATCGCAATAGCCACGCCAGGAATCAGAACTTGATAAAATGTCAATCATCGACACCTAGCGGCATGCCGAGAAAACACAGAAGTCGTGACTTATGCTACCGTGGAAACGGTCCTTTAGGGTACTGCTTCGGCATTCATCTGGTGTTGATCGGAGAAACCACGAAAACTACCGATCAGAGCAGCCAGCCTCTAGAATTTTCCTTCAGACAGCGCCTAGGTCGACCTAGCTATCTAGCTCACGCTAAAAAAACTAGCCACTGTCGGAACTCGAACCTACGGCGTCTCGGTCAGAGGCACTGCATTGACATCAGTTGATACCCTGAGCCACCTCTTCTGGGGTTAGCGTTTGGAGATATTAATTTGCTTTTCGTGGTACCTATATTTGAAGAAGCAGGGTTGGTATATGTATGAAATAAAAAAGCTAGTAACTTACATTATATTCAATATTCACGGAACATTTTATGCCAAACGTCTTATGACGGGATCTTTATAGGCAATGGTCCAAGATGCAAAAGACCATTTAAATTGTATTATAATGTTACATTTTCCTGAAATACAAAAATCAATAAATATAGGAAAAAGAAGAAGTAACTTCAATATCTCTACTATGTATTGTCACGCTAACAACTGTCAACCAGTTACCATATTAATATTATGCAAGAAAAAACACATATAGGTAAAAGTAGGAAAACATTCTTACATAATATTCAACATGTTAAGAAAAATATGTTCTAATGCATGTGTCTTAGAAGCATTCCTTAACTGTGTGAATGCATCGTTACAATTCACTAGATTTTGAATAACTTAACATATGCAATACAATATTGCAATAATAAACACTAATAATATCAAACCAAATAATACCAAACCATACCAAAAAATATCATAAAAAACCATACCAAATCATACCAAATAATATCATAAAATAAGAGTATAAATCAGTAATTATTTGTAAGGCAGAGTAGTTAGTACAGAATTTATTATGATTGACATCATTAATGGAGGAAGTTGAATAGGGTTGTAATGAAATAAGTTATTTTCTTTCAGTTATGACATTGCTCATCCTACTTTATACTTTTCGGAGATTTCTGGGCAGTCTGTATGAGCACTATCATTTTTTCAAATAATAATTTGATTTAAAAGAAAAAATTATATGAAATGTGTATACATCTTCAAATTTTTATATTACTGGTTTATTTAATATAATTATACTTATTATTCATTTTTATATTATTTATTAATAGTATTCCTTGCGTAGTAGTATTCCATGGATGTTTATGTTGCCTTTACGGTCGTGTTCCCCCTATAGTTACCTAAAATAAAACAATCGAAGTATTCCCTACTCAACCTAGTAGTTAAAAAGCGATCTTAAAGAAATAAAAAAAATATTAACCCGAATTAAATAGCACCTTCGTAAATAAAGAAGCCTGTTTCTATCTTTAAATGTGGGTAAAGCTAACACCCCCCTTTTTCACAAAATTAAAAAATTCTTGCGCCGTAATTTTGAGCTAATTTCAGCCCTCCTCCAAAAATGTTGGGCTACCTCCCAACACCCCGAACTAAGATATCAAATTGGGGCTGGTAAAGTTAGCACCCGCACTCAAAGTGAACTTTGGGCTCGTGTGCGCCACTTTTCAACATTTCGAAACTCATCCCTAACTAAGAAAACAAAAAATTAAAACCACCCCAATTTCTCAAAATCAAAAATTCTTCCGCCTTAATTTGGGCTAATTTGGGACACAAAAAATATTATCAGTAACACAAAAAATATTATTTTTGGTACCTCACAACCCCCAAATTTAAGATTTCAAAAATGAGTGTGGTAAAAATAGAGCCCCATTAACTCAAAATTCAAACATTTTTGTACGGTCGAAACAAACGAATTTTGTGCTCCAGTGAGCCACTTTTCAAAATTTCGAAACACGCCTAACTACGAGAACCAAAAATGAAAACCACCCTAATTTTTCGAAGCTCAAATTTTTTTGCGCTAAAATTTTGAGCTAGTCACTTTAGTGACACCAAAAACATTTTTTCTTTTACCCTAAACCACCCAAAATTAAGGTTTTAAAAATTGGGGATGGTAAAGTTAGCACTCCCCTTTACTCAAAATTCGAAAATTCTTGTACGGTCGTATCATGCGAATTTTGGGCTCCTTTGGGTCACTTTTCAAAATTTGAAGAACTCTCTCACTTTTCAGCTTTGGAGGGGATGGAGAAGCTAGCTTCAATACTAGGAAATCCGGAAAAATCGCACACATATTCTGGACCAATTATCCCGGTCACATGTATTTCCTACAGTAAAAATAAAAAAATGTATTTATCAAGATTTTATCATTCTATACTTTACCGCCACGTTGCAGGTCAATAATTTTTTGATTCATTCCTATGCAAAATTTTCGAATATGGACTTACCTTAAGAAAGATTTTCCCTAAAAGAAAATTTCCCTCCAGAAACGATGCGAAAACATAGAAATTGGTAAAATAGTTTTTTAATCGAACATTGGCAATCTAAATATCTGAATATAAAAGAAAATTAAAAATAAAAATACAGGAAAACAAAAAATGGAATCAGAATAATGGCACACTGTGAAATATATGGGAATAATGACAGGCTATTTAATGATAATCGTAGACATATTGGGAAATACTTTTGGGCTTTTCTCATTATTCTTGAAAAACGGGAATACTACTTAAAACCGTCCAAATTATTTTTCTTTCTTCAATATTTGCGTTGTTATAAAACCTAAAAACACTTCTTTCGCTTTCAGCAATCCAATGTTATATAAAACACATGCAAAGGAAGTCGACAATGCCCAAAAACAATTTTGGGCTTCTCCTCATCCTCTCTCCCAATTTATCGTGCGAACTAAGAAAACTTTTTCATTCCTCAGTAAAACTCTAAAATACTGAACGAAATGAAAAAAAAAATATTGGTAATTGTGAGCATATTTGAAAATAAAATTTGACTCTCAAATAATTTGGGTTTGTGTTGTTCATGTTGAAAAAAGAATAATCAAAATGGTCCCAATTTTTTCCGTTCTTTAGTATTTCCGCTATTACAAAATCTAAACTACATGACTTTCGTATTCAGCAATCCTTTAAAGCACATGTAGGAGATTATATTAAGACAGAAAATATGTTTGAGCTTTTTCTATATTTCCAAAAATGGAAAACTCTCATGCAAACTATATTCGAATATTTACTCACTTTTTCATTCCAAGGTAAATAATCCATCATTCTGACCGAATGAAAATAATATGTTTATAAATAATTGTACACATATTTGAAAATAGGATGTGACCGAAATAATTTTGGGCTTGTCTTGTTTTTCTTAACAAAGGGTATACTAATCCAAACAGTCCGATTTTTTTCGATATTCATTATTTCTGTTAATTATAAGATCTAAACTACTTGATACTTATATAGTTACATGATTTTGGGTTTCTTTCCATCCCTTCTTAGAAATGGAAAATACTCAGCTTAACAAATTTTTATTTACAGTATTTTTTCACATTCGTTTCTCAATCAACTCTATGCACTGTTTGAACAGGGATTTAATTCTTCATTAAATTTATCTTGACAATTAGGATGTGACACTGGAATAACTACTCTAATTCTGAGTTCAGAGTCTATGAGAGGACTTGCGTTAAAGTAACGAATCAGTACAGCCTTATAGAAAACATCTATTGGGCAGTCTTTCCAAGCAGCTACTAAACAATGATATATTCGAACAATTATATATACTTGAAGGTCACATTAATATAATAATTAAGCAAAAGATTTTATTGTCCATATAATATTAATAATGTGTCGCGTGATAATTACACGCGGTGTCAAGTGTAAAACTAACAAAAATTGATATATTAGTGTCCATTTTTAAAATAAAAGAATAAAAATAAAATTGAACACAACAGAGATAAAATTATGTGTGAAACGTGTACATGTGTATATATATATATAATTACTCGTATATATCCACTTAAGTATATAAGTGTGTTGCAACGAACAACTACACATCGAGACACAATACAAAATACTATACTGAAATATATGACATATTTCCTGATCACCTGGAAATTCGGTTTGATGGCCTCAAACAATTATAATTTCTCCAGCTTTTTGCAGAAGAGAAAAAGAAAATGCACCTCCGAAAGGAAGTTTTCCGTTCATTGAAAGACAGCTGTGGGCAGTATTTTGATTTTGTTCGCCCCATGGTGGAAATAACCACCATGGTTATTTCCACCATGGTTCGCCCCAGAAGTGAACTCATTGTGGCATATTCAACAGATGAATATCTTTCAATGGGGATTTCTAAACTCTTCTACTTGAACCCTGAAATGTCCATGGTGGAAATAATGTGTGTGATTTCCACAATGGAAATGTCGTCCTCTGCGTTCACAGAAATTTATCAGCTTTGTGTTCTAATTGCAACAATGCTTGTATCCAATGTCAGTGCTGAACGTTCTTTTTCTGCTCTTCGGAGAATTCTCACTTACCAGGGACAACAAAGACTTTCAAATCTTTTGGTCCTCTCTATTGAAACAAAAAACACACCCAGAAAAGTTTAAGTGTGCTGAAGGGGAGTTCCACCGACTACTTGAAGAATTCTATAAGAAAGACAGAAGACTCGAAGAGATGTTCAAATAGAGCAACAGAGGGTTTTTGCAAGTCGTGGATTTGAAAGACGTAACACCACAATTTTGGAGAGAATTGTACTGCGCATGCGCCGGCATCAAATGACGGGATTTCGATTGTCGGGTCCCGTCATTCTCCCTGTTTTGTCAACTACGACAAACACTTAACGTAGTTTTCGCCGCCACCACTAAATATAAATTCAACACTAACACACAATGAGCATAGAAGTAATGAAAAATACTCTATTCATAATAGCGATATAATATGGCAGGAACTTAATGGTTAATTTTTTCTCAAGTTAATTCAAATGGCAGGCAAAAACTAATGTAACTGTTTAGGATGTGGAGGTTATGTATATAGTGAGGCTACATTGATTGTCACGAAAAATTTATTATTTATCCATAGGCAATTATAACCATATCCATGGTTATAATTGCCAAACATTTCCCATCCCTAATATAAACAATATAAATAAGTTAATCTAAATAGCGGGGTTATCTAGGAAGCTATAGTTTTCTTTAGAGATAGACAAGTATTACATATTTGTATGATACAATGAGATTTCATGTATTATTATGTATATCTTGTAATCCTAATAATAGCAAAAATAGAGTCAGAGATACACAGATGTTCCATAAAAGCTTTTAGATCCTGATAGAGGTATTCAGTTCCAATTAGTTCTCAGTTTAAACGTACGTTTTCGATTGTACGACGTGCAAAAACTCATTTTTCTGAACATACGTTATTTCCTTTTGACGATAATGTTTACGTACTACGACAATTGTATGTAGTTTACGTACTCTTCCAAAACTCTCTTATTTAGACATATTACGACATATTCAAAGTACGTTTTACATTTTTTCCATCGTAACAATTTCAAGACATA
The DNA here is from genome assembly GCA_011170035.1 of Teleogryllus occipitalis. NCBI lineage: Eukaryota > Metazoa > Arthropoda > Insecta > Orthoptera > Gryllidae > Teleogryllus > Teleogryllus occipitalis. The sequence continues at coordinate 260,003 of BLKR01001597.1, read as the reverse complement.
ATTTTAACTCGAAAGGGGTCGCTTGGGAAATTTGGAACCCCAAGCTCCATTGTTCCATGTTTCCATACAGTTTTGTTCTAATAAGATTGTATATTCTGTGTTTTGCAGTACCTTTCCGCAAAATATTTTACTATGATCATACGATATTACATCGATACACATCATACGATACATTATGATCATAATCATTCGATTGCAGGCTGTCTGCGAATTCTCAGAAATAATTTTTATCTTGCCGGTATCGCGCGCACCGTCGTAAGACCCGGGTTGACAAACCCGTCGTTGATCCGCGTTGACAAGCACAGCCGACCGGAGCCCTTGCGATAACCTTCGTTTCCTCTGACACAATCACAGTACGCGCGACTTTCAGGAGGTTGAAACATTACTAATATTTCGAGGAATCTCCATAAACAGGAATTGGAGACGGAAGCTTGGATTGTATTCGCCCTAGGTTCATTATTAGGTAATTTGGTTGATTGATTGATTTTTTCGTGTTTCCGGACACGTCAACTGCTTTGGTCATTAGTCTCGTTAGTGTAGTGCATTTTTTCCTCGGGAGATGGCGGTGATCTTCCCCCGCTGGATGGCGAGATCCGGCGCCGACCTACCGTCGGCTAGTGGGGTTTCCCCCTAACCAGGACCCTCCCACCAACGGGGCACCGCCCCAGCCGAGACAAGCTCTAAGCTCCCGACCGGTCTCACGGAAAATGTGGTAGTGTAGTGCATGTTAGTGTAAGTGTGTGTGTGTAAAGGGAGAGGATAGGACAAGGAAGAGGAAGGAAAGATCGCGCGCGGTCCGTGGCCCGTTTGGTAGGGTGCTGCTCCGGCATTCGCCTGGTGTTAATCGGAAAAACCACGGAAAGCTACCGATCAGAGCAGCCGGCCGCTAGAATTCTCCTCCACACAGCGACTGAATTCGACCTAGCTGAAATGCTAGTGTCGAAAATCCTGCCGCCGCCGTCGGGACTCGAACTTAGGACCTCCCGGTCAGAGGCGCTGCAGTGACATCAGTTAATGCACTGAGCTACCGCTCCCGGTCATTATGAGATAAATTCTAGCTTTATTGCCGCGAGAGTTGATATCTAAAATAGTATAATATTTGTCGCATGTCGGTGGTGCCAGTTAATGAGGCGACATCGATGTAACCAATCACCGATGTTCAAAATGAAAACATCTCTGTTAATAAAGCATCGAACAAAACCATCTATATTTTTAAACATTGATGAAATGTATTGGTTTAGTAATCTCTAAAATAAAATTCATGGACAACGAAATTTAATCTTTCAGTGCTAATTTTTATTAATTTATAATGAAGACTAAACTGAAAACAAACTAAAAATAATAAAAGTAAATAAAAATTCTAAGCCTGAAAACCTGAGCGCCCACAGTAATCTCAAAAGGTCACAGCTTCCTGAGTTCTGCTTACGCCCACGGCTTACCTCGCCTCTCCATGAGCGAAACACCAGGGCATCGGGTCAACCTGGGCGAGAGATAGTCTGCTTGATGAAGATAGTGCTATTGACGGCCTCTGTGGAGCAGAACGTGAACTACTGTGCCACTTCCACTTTGGCGCTGTGTGATAAATAAGAGACATAGAAACCAATTCAGCGTTCTTTATACAGAGTTCAATGGGCAGACATGACGCCAATCCGTAGGTGGCTCAGAGAGTCAGGAGGAAGCAGACAGCATTATGCCCTGTGCGTTTGAAGAGAATATTGATAGACCATCGAATGACTAAGCGCTTGTTCAAATTAATTTGTATAAAGAAAAATATTTCGGAGAAACGATATTTTATACATACATTTGTGGTGAAAAATTTATTTTCCTTCTTTTTTGTTGGTGGTGCCATGGCACACTGAACTACCCTACAAGCCGTCACTGATATTTGTATTCGAAGCAAAAACAAGAAACAGAAATTGCAAGAAAGAGAACTAACAAGACAAGATTTTTCCGAGGAATTTGGACCGCAAAGAATCTATACTTAGGTTTTTCTAACCTGGCTAATGACACTTTATCAGCTGTTACGGTGTCATTCAATCGAGAGCTAAAACGTGATCACGGTGACGTCACTATGTTGACGTTTAGGCTTCCGATTGGACGAAATTGTAACAGCTGATCAGCTGTCATCGGCCAGGTTACAGAAACCCAAGTATAGTGATTGTGAAAAGCGCAAAAAACAGTAAAATGCCCATCACATCCATTGTTTGTTTGTAAAGACTGTGAAAAATATAATAATACATATACTTATACTTACTCTATAAATACATTTTCAAATTAACATTCGGCATATATTAAAGTTCGTGCACTTATTTTCCATTATATGAAAGAAACAATAACGTTTTATGCATAAGCAAGTGTTTGATGGATTTTATGAATTTATATTAATAATTAATATTAATTATATTAAATTAATAATTCTTATTTTTTATTTAAAATTATTAATATAAATTTATAAAATCCGTTAAAGTACTCGATAAATAAGGTTAAGAATCTAAGAGCCACATAAATACCGAATTATATTAGTTTATGATGTAAGAAAGCATTTAGGCTACAAAATTTTCCCCGGTGTCCGTTTTCTCCCAGACGACCAACTATGTTCGTACGCAAGACGAACCTCCCTGGGTTAATATTCACTTTTTGAGAAAATTCACATCCCCAGTAACTGTTTTACGTTTTTTATACCCTCGGCTTCAAAACTCCTTTCCCAACTCAAATTATCAAGCACGCGACTGATTCGAACAGTATTTTGACGTTTATTGGGAGAAAAATGTGAAAGAATAACTTAAATCTAAATTTCTTGAGCTGAGCATTTTTAGAAAGGGATGTAAAGAACTTCAAACGTATTTTTAGGTATTGCTGTAAACTTTTCATGTTTTTGATAAATTGGTGTTTGCTTGTAGGAAAGGTAAAGTATTTTAGAATTATGGAGACAGGAGAATGAGACCAGCAGCAGACAGGTCAGTAGTTGGTAGAAAATTTGACCCTGGTCTTATTAGCTTTCTCTGCTTTCCAGAATGAACCAGACAAGCCCAAAATATTTTCAAGTTTCATTTTATTTTTCATATTGTATTTAATTAACATTTGAATTGTTGTAACACATTCATCGTATATGTTGGAGTTCGTATCACGAAGAATGTTTAAGTATACAAAACTCTAACACTGTTTAGCTCAGATTTTGCCATTACTCCTAAAGCATGGAATTGAGCCAAAAATATTTTTTGAGGAACTATCTTAATCTGCTGAATCAATGAGTTTCGAAATTTTAAAAAGTGGCCCAATGGTGCCCAAAATTTGCTTGTTTCGACCGTACAAAAATGTTTGAGTTTTGAGTAAAACGGTGTGCTAACTTTACCCCCCTTTTTTTGAACCTTTGTTTCAGGAGGTTGTGTGGTAGCAAGAAAAGATTTTGGTGTCACGAAAGAGACCAAAACTAGCCGAGAATTATGGCGCAAAAGATTTTGAGTTTCGAAAAATTAGGGTGGTTTTCTTTTTTGGTTCTCGTAGTTAGGCGTGAGTTTCAAAATTTTGAAAAATGGCCCACAGGAGCCCATAATTCGTTTGCTTCGACCGCACAAAAATGTTTGGATTTTGAGTAAGTGGGGGTACTAGCTTTGCCACCCCATTTTAAACCTTAATTTCGGAGGGTTGTGGGGTACCAAATATAATTTTGTGGTGTCACCGAAGAGCCCCAAATTAGCCGCAAATAATGGCGGAAGAATTTTTGAATTTTGAGAAATTGGGTGTTTTGATTTTTTGTTTTCTTAGGGATGAGTTTCCAAATTTTGAAAAGTGGCCCAGGGGAGCCCAAAATTCACTTATTTCGACCATACAAAAAAATTGAATTGTAAGTGGCGGCTAGCTCTACCAGCCTCATTTTGAAATCTTAATTTCAGGGTGTATGGAGGTAGCCTAACATTTTTGAAGAGGGGCTGAAATTAATCCCAAATTATGGCGCAAGAATTTTCCATTTTTACGAAAATAGGGTGGTAGCTTAACCGACGTTATCTTTAAAGCAGAAGTCTCCCATTATGGCCGACGATTACTTTATATTTCATGCTTTTTAGTTTTCTCTGAACTTTTCAGTAAGATGTTAGTGGTGCTATTTTTTAATTGAGACTTTACAATATATAACAATTTACAACAGAAATAAATAGCACTGACACAATAAAACCGAGTTACATCGGTGAGATGCATCTCCATTGTGGCCTGTAATTACACTATCTTTTGTTTGAGTTATTTCTGAATAAGACGCTAATGCCGCTGCCGCAGACGTTAACAAGACAAATAAATAGGGCCACCACAATTTGTGAGAAGCTTTTGCATTGTGGCCTACGATTGCGTTCTATTGTTTGTTTTTGTTTAAGATATTTGTGGTTAAGATGCTATCAAACAGGATTTCCTAAATCACACCTTTTTGTGCAAATGCAAATTGTTATTTTTGTACATTTGTTCAAATAAAGCTTATATTATGCCACTACCTCAGACATTAACAAGACAATTAAATAGCACCGCCCCAATGCAACAGGCCAAACCATGAGATGCGTTTTCATTCTGGCCTACGATAACGTTTTATCTGTTGCTCTTCGTGGTTGACATGTCCGAGATAACTACGTCGACGCCGGAGTCATCTCCAGCCGCGGCACTTGAAGCAGGGGTGGTGAAGGGGAGGAGGAGGTGGTGGTGGTGGCCCTGGTGGGAGCCAGGGAGGCCGGGGATGTAGCGAGAGCCAGGCGGGAGCCCGGGCACGGCCGGCCGTTGCATGCGGATGAAGCGGTCGGCGACCAGGATCCAACGCGTGAAGGCCGACACGCGCGTGTAGCCGGAGGGGAAGCGCGGCAGGCCGCAGGGGAACGGGCCCCAAGACGCCACGCCCACCAACACGCCGTCCTGCACCAGCGGGCCGCCCGAGTCACCCTGCCGACACCAACACGAATGAATCACACACAGAGCGTTTGCTGCAGCACAGAGCGAGGTTTCTGAGTTAAATAACTTTTTTTAAATTTTTTTATTTTACGTCAAAAAAAAACAGTAAAAACTGCGTATGACGTGCTATGGGGAAAAGTGAATTGTGTGCACATTTTCAAAATTCTGTGATCCCTACACTAAGTCATATACTACATGAATTTTGAATTTAAAAAAAGCTCTCATGTAATAAAATCTATTTTAAGATAAATAAGCAATAAAGTTTGGCTCTTATCCATGTTGTCCTTCGGAATAATACTTCCTGCCGCGACAACATGGAAACGAGAATTTGAATAATTGTATTTCCCACTGAATTCTAGAAGACGTGCACAGAAAATGAAGTTACATTTATGTCCAGAAGCAAAACAAGGGACCATCTCAGCATTTGCTTAATCGATCAGGGAAACTGGACGAAAAACATGATCGAGATGGGGGTCATTGACCCGGAGGCTGTAGTACAATTGTTGTTACAGGTTGTTTATACACATTTATACAGTCCAAATGGTAAATAATGCATTATGTATCATTGTTAAAATTAATGTTACTTTCCTTGTGATGCTCAGTATAGTCTCTAATTGTATAGAAACAGCTATGGAGCAGAAACGATTTCACTTGGGATTTAAACTTTTCTATCTAATTTAATCGTTTAATGTCATCTGGCAAAGTGTTGTAAAATAATGTACATGTATTGTATGTGAATTTTTTGTAATGAGATGTTTTTGTATTTTTTTGGAACTTAAGGAATATATCTTTGACCCCGGTGAATAAGCTGATAGGTCATGAAAACTTAACTTTACAGGAGAGCAAAAAACCACTTGCAACTCATGCTGCAAATCAGGGATTAATGATATTAAAGCGAAACCTACACACAAACAGTTTCGTTTAAACATTATTAATCAGTGATTTACTTCAGTTGTAGGTTGTTTTTTGCTGTCCTGTAAAATTACGTTTTCAAGACTTATCAGCTTATTCACCGGGATCAAATATCAATGAACTATCAAGAAACACACTAGAGTTATTGACTGACGGGAAAATGGCCCACAAAGTAATTAATTTCCTATCCAAATTACGAATTGATAAAAATACATAAATGTGTTACATCTAGACATTCTTAACTATTTAAAATATTGTCCATCACTTGTAATAAATATATGGCTGGTACCATGATCATATTTTTAATACGACCTAAGTAAATAAACCAATTAAAACAAGAGGTGCTACAGAATGGCACAGACTTTCTCGTACAATTTTTTCTTATTTCTTTGGTGTGGTTTGGTTTTTAGGTCGTGTTCCATTCTTTGGACAGCTGCCACCTATCATCGCTCAAAGCACTTTTTTGACAATTTCCCAACTTTTTGCTTTCCTAGTAGTACAACTGAATCATTACTTCAAAAGCATTAAAGAAGAATAAAAACTCGTTCTAAATAGAAATTTTCATTGAAAAATTCGTAGTCCTTTTTAAGAAAATGGCGATTATGCATTACTGTGAATGAGAAATTTGAGTTGTTTTTAACAGGAATCTATTGAGTTTTCGAAAAACTTCATTTGAAGTCATTTAAAGCGCTTCCAATCAAAAATGCAGTAATGTATACAAATCGATGGAAATGTCCATATTAACGCCATGAGAGGTATTTCAAGAAAATTACATTTGTGTAATTTTTAAAAAAATGTATAAATACACCAAAACGAACTTTGTGTCATAACAGTGCAATTAGCACTGTCTATTGGAAAAAATTGAAGAAAAAATTTGGAGTCATTTTTTAGAAAATGGCGTTTGAGCGTTTCTGAAAATGCCGAATTTTGAGCTGGTGTACAGAAAACAGTTGAGGTTTCGAGAAACTTTATTTGACATTATTTAAACACATTTACTCGTAAATATAATTATGTGAATATAATTATGTAAATATAAGATATAATTATAAGATATTATAAGATAATTATTATCACATAATTATTATTATTACATAATTATAAGATATAATTATGTAATTATAAGAATGAATTATGTAAATATAATTATGTGCCTTTAATGTAACTATTGCCGACGTGAGAGACAAGTCAAAAAAATTTCATATTTAACATGTTTGACGAAAAAGGAGAATAGAACAATACAGCATTTGTGTCATGGTATAGTTTTAGTTTGGCACTAACCGTACCAAAAATTTAAAGAAAAAAATTACAGCCATTTTTGAGAAAATCTTGTTTTTGTTATTTTTTAGAATTGAAAATATTGCACGCACTATTGCACGAAAACTACTAAAATTTCCAAAAATATCTACATGACCTAATTGAAAGAACTATTTATGCACATTCATTTTTAATTTAAGTAGTATATGACTTAGTGCAGGGATCACAGAATTTTGAAAATGTGCACACAATTCATTTTTCCCCATAGCACGTCATACGCAGTTTGAACTGTTTTTTGACGTAAAATAAATAAATAAATAAATAAATACACAACAAATTTCATTTGAAGGAAAAATTCATGTCTTCAATTTATAGTTGTAGGAAGACTCCGGAAAAAATTAAAACTTTTGCAATTTTCGAAAATTCAGAGTTAATCTTGATATTCTGACCCCACCTTTATGAGTTTCTTTTGCTCTTATCTTACAAGAAATTTGAAGAAAAAATTTGGAGCCGTTTTTGAGAAAAGTTTGAAAATGTCCGTGGACTTCATGTAAAGTACCCCCAAATTTTAAAGAATATTTTCCAAAATTTTAAAGCTTCAGCCAGGGGACAACTAAAGACAGGGGATTCTTCAATTTGGAGAAGATTGCACGAATGGTTTAGGCGCTAGGAGTGTTCACAGACGGACGGACAGACGGACTGACAGACGGACGGACGGATGTTTTGCTTCCTATTGGTTTTTCGGCATCAAGGACCCACAAAACAGAGATTCTGGCTTCAGCACGTGTTAGAGAATTTTTTTGTCTTAATTTAGCAACTGGTTTAATGCACTTTTTCGCCACCGGAGCCGGAAGGGAGTACTAGTGATGTTCGTGTTGTTACTGGGACAAGTTGGAGTAGGAAATACCAACTTTTCGTAGCCTATCTTCCCCTTCCCTGGCACAATTAACAGTTGAAGGTAAACTCTCGCCACGAGCACTAATGAACACATTTTAAACACATCTTTATTGGTGCGTAATAAAATTTATTTGTTGTTGAAGGCGAGAACTCCTGTGTTCTTCTCCAAAAAAATCTAAAGAAATGGGCGAAGCAGTTCCTGATCCATCACAGGAGATACCTCGATCTCCTGAAAAAGTTACAACTCAATTTATTGAGAAAGTAACGAAGGCATGACTGATATTCCACAGATTTGCATTGTTTCATAGAATCTAATAGCTGAGGTCGTAACTAATACCCCCACTCTACCCGCATTTCTCCGAACCATCGTTCAAGAAATGTTGCGCGGATATTATCTTCTTTACATGCCTGGTACCGCTGTGGAGACGCACCTCAACTCTAGCATTAACATAGAGAGGGGCTCAAAAGGCCCATGGATGAGTGTTGTGTGTTTTTCTTAAGTTTCAATTTTTTGAGGAATCAAAAATCATTGATATGTTTGATATGCTTTTTTAAAACAATTATGCAATATATCACAAGTGTTTGTTATAATTGGAGTTCTTACATCGTCTTTTGCTGTGGGGGAAATATTATGGACTATTGACTCGATAACTGAAAATTCAGAATACATTTCTGAAACACTTGTCTTAATATACAATTGTCTTAGAAACAAAATCTTGATATTGTTTTGACTTGACAAAATCTTGGAAATACCATATGAAATAATTAGGCTTGGAATTAAAGCAGTGAGAAATTATTAGTTTTACGAAAGAGGGAGATTTGTTATGTTTATTTATGATACGGAATCGTGCAATATGCGCGTTTTGGAATCGTGCTACTAATAAGTATGAAGTACAAATATTACCTAGACATGGTAGTTAAGTATGAGAATAAGTCTTTGCAAGTGAGTTGTTTTACTATCTGTTCTGTACGTATCATGTATCTTTATGAAAATGACAATAAGATGTATGTATCATAACAACCTACACTTCCTGCCACCGCCTGGACATCACAACCCTGCCATGTCAAAATGCTGCTACCGTCGGGACTCGATCCCTAGGAGCTCTGGCTCAGAAGCATCGCAGTGACATCAATTGATGCCCTGAGCCACCTCAGCCAGTGGAGAATTTCGTGCATGCCGCATTCGTGTGTTTCCACTGGAGCCTTACCACGCAGGGTCCTTTGCCGCCTTCTAGGGGCCCCGTGCACATGATGGTGTCTGGTAAGTTGCTCTCATCCACACCTGTGATGAGCGACTGGTTCTGCATCGCCTGCAGGCACACTCTGTAGCTCAGCACAGGCAGCGCCTCCGCCATCAGCACGTCGGGTTCCGTTTCCAGCAGCTCACTATGCATTTATTCAATGAAAAAAGTTAAAACTTGTGTGTGACCTGTCATGGGAAAAAGTCTAATCTATGCACGGATTTCATGAGCTCTAGAATCTCTGACCTAACGCATTCATATTAAGATAGCAACGAGCGTTTTCGGCAATAATTGACATGAAAATATTCTCTCCGGCCTAATGAAAACTATTTGCAAGTCACCTAGGATTTTGGCCATTCTCCCTTGTGCTCTACGTGAAGGAATGGATTGGTTTGGTTTGGTTTTCACGTGTTTCCAGGCGCGTCAACTGCTTTGGTCATTAGTCCCGTTAGTGTAGTGCATGTTTTTTCTCGGGAGATGGCGGTGATCTTTCCCCTGATGGCGAGATCCGGCGCCGACCTACCGTCGGCTAGTGGGGTTTCCCCCGAACCGGGACTCTCCCAACAGCGGGGCACCGCCCCAGCCAGGACAAGCTCTAAGCCGGTCTCCCGGAATATATGGTAGTGTAGTGCATGTTAGTGTAAATGTGTGTGTAAGGGGGAGAGGATAGGACAAGGAAGAGGAAGGAAAAATCGCGTGCGGTCCGTGGCCCGTGTGGTAGGGTACTGCTCCGGCATTCGCCTGGTGTTGATCGGAGAAACTACGGAAAACAACCGATCAGAGCAGCCGGCCGCTTGAATTCTCCTCCAGGCAGCGACTGAATTCGGCCTCGCTGAAAAGCTAGTGTCGAAAATCCTGCCGCCGTGGGGAGTGTAATCCTAGGACCTCCCGGTCAGAGGCGCTGCAGTGACATCAGTTGATGCCCTGAGCCACCGCTCCCGGTTGAAGGAATGGACTTACGGTTGTGTGAACAAGGGAGGATCAGCCGATCATTTTCGAGGGAACTATCATACATATTTGTTAACTAATAAACATGTGCTATATTGATATTATTTTTGTAGTGTATGTGATAGTATAAATATTATTATTTAATAATTACATAATTCTTAGATAAATATTTGAATCAATTTTGCCAAATAAAAGAAGGTAACAAACAAAATCTCTGGGCCTTTCGGGGCTGGGGGCATGGCCCCCATGCTCAACCCGCCCTGGATCCGCCACTGCTTGCAACAATATGACTATTGCAACAATGATATAATAAAAAAAGAGTAGATGGGACACAGAAGATACACATTTTCATTCCTTTATGAAAAGGCAAATTAACGATATTATCTGTAAAGTGAAGTAAAAGAAATATCAATTTAACTAACTGTATCACATACTCTTATTCGTGTAAATATACCGTCCTCTTAATACTAGATTGAATCCGTTTGACACTTTAATTTGAATTTAATCGACTATGTAGATTATATGTATATATCGGACACATGGTATGGTGTGAAGGGAAACTTCTATTAATTGCTCTGTGAAAGTATATTGATGGTAATCGTCTACTGCTGATTGGCATGTGCTTGAGTGACGCTCTAGCAGACGCTGCAGTAAAAGAGCAAGTATCTTTTCTATTTAATTTCTCAGAAACATCTCAGTGTCTCGCTTTCTAATTTATCAGACTTATGTAAAACTTTCCAGAGATTACAATGGTATTTTTTCAAATTTTTTTAACTGTCGAGTTTTGGGAGTAATTAAAAAATAAAAATATATGTCAAAAATGTATTTTTGAAATTAATGAATTAAATATATACCTCAAATGAAAAAGCATCTTTTTGTTCTTTAATGTCACAGAATATTAAATTTCTGTCACAATTACATCACGAGTTAAAAATGATTATATTTAGCCATGCGCGCATTTTTAGAATATTTTCGAAATTTATACATCGAAAACTAATTTTGAGGGAAAAATGAAAAACACGTTTTATATTTTTGCTTATATTCTTTACAGAAAAAAAGGTTAAAAATCTGGGACATGAAGATCAAATTTTCCTTAAATTTGTGCAATTTGACGCGGAATGTTCAATGTCGAAACGAGGGAGAACTTTAAAAAAAAATTATTTATTTCCTTTTCAATTTTATACAATTTTTCAGGTTGTTGAATAAAATTACACAACTTTTTGGAGATGCCAGAATTCATATCAAAATTATTGGTAATTATGATTTTATTTTAATAATATATTCGTGTAAAATTAGATTTTACTAAATTTTTAGTAATTTCATTATAAATTTAGAGATGTAAGAGAAGGTATTATTTAGTAATACTATAGAAAATTATTTACGCAGGGTAGAAAATATCTTTGGGGAAGCAAGAAGGAATTAATTTTATGTGATAATTTTTTTCCAGATCGAAATGTGGATAAACAGGTTAATTTGTCAAGGAGTTGAAGACATTAGAAGATTGATTAAAGTTAAATGTCTTAATTAGTTCTATTTGTAATTCTTTATGTCACTGTTTATTGGAGATGAATCATTCAGCCTTTAGAATTCTTCGTAAATATTTACTTTGAATAATTTGTATTTTCTTCATGTTTGACGCAGACATCAAATTGGGCAAGCATATGTGATGGTCTTATTATTGCCTTGAATATTGATATACCATAATCAATTTGTAATTTTGAAAATTTATTAGTTAAGGGGTATGATATTTTTGGATAAGTTTTATCGGCAATATTCTGAAAATGTGTTTCCCAGGTTAATCAACGTTTTAACAAGAGGATACCTGACAACCATATCCATCCCAGGCCACAGAACAAACCTATACTCATGAGAAAGTCTTTCATCTATTAGAACGTTTTCAGAGAGTAGCGTAAAATGTGATTAACAATCACGTGTGAAGTGTAATACACTGCAATAGAGAAGTGTTGTCGGGTTCACTAGTTAATAATAAATGTAATGCACACTTACTTGGTGACGCCCCAGCCAGAGAGGATAGCATTGCCTTTCGGGAAGGTCTCCGGGTATGCCAGCTTGATGGGTTTCACGAAGTCGTTGAACACAAAAGGTCTGTCCAGGAGCAGAAGTACAATATCACTCGGGCTGAACCCAACTGATCTGAAAGCCACAGAAAACAACAATGAGCACATTATCTGAATAGTTCATCTAGGGGACATGAAAGTAATGCGGTGTTGCATGTTAATTCCATCGTTAAAGAAGTTTTAGTTCTTATATAGTCTGCTGTCTGGGAGACGCCACCTGCCAGGCACAGATGCCAATGTTACGGCCGTCATGCTGACGGCCTTGTGGTCAAGCGATCTCTCTCAGCTCGAAATGCGCGACGATGGACTGGGTTTACATAGAACGAGGTGCCCCTTTGCCCGTCAGCCGGTTGACCTGACGATCGAGCAATGCGGAAAAAGCATCTGCCAAACAGGCAACAGACCCTCAAGACGTAAGATAAATAATATTTATAAGTATAATAATGCAAATAATGCAAAAGCTCGCTCGTGGCTCATAGCGAAGTCGCTAGCATTTCACCTCTGAGATCCGGGTTCGATTCCCGTCGAATCTAATTTGAAATTTGTTCTAACAAAACGAGTTTGGCTGCTTCACAAGGGCTAGTCCAACTCCCTGTGAAGTGTCCTAAACTCTACGCCTTTCCTCATTCCTTCACATTTCTGGGCACTAGGTACTGGGCAGGATCGCGTAGTCGGAGGCGCGTACGCGGAGATCTTGACCACCGACAAACGATACGAGACATATATACAAGATGCAAGAGGATTATACAAGAGGATTACTCCGCGCTTCACGCTCGACAAGGGGCGACGAGACGCATTGCGTCAATAATGATATGATAAGATTAAGGACGCAACAAATTTTTAAAAAACTTAAAAAAAAAACAAATAAACGGGTCGTAGCCGTACACGCATAGGAAACTGGTGACGGTCATTCTTTTTCAGAAGACCCGCCTCCTAGCCAAGGAAGAGCGCAGGCCAGTGAGGATAAAAGTGGCTGTGAGAATTATCAAATATCGCCAAAATCTTGATGTCAACCAAGGTTTATAGTGCAGGCGATGGGGAGCCAAAAAAGGCTCTACTTTGCAAAAGGTGAGGTGATACTTTTTTTAATTTTGTTTACTTTATGAGTAAGTAACCCCTAAGTTTTCCACCTCGAAATACTTCGGGAAACGTTTTGGTACCCAAATAACAATAAAAATTTCAGGCATTTCTGGGTGTTTGCGTAATAACGTTTTAACGGTAATAACGTAATAGTGGTAGCCAAGAAATCAAAATACAACAAACGGTTTTTTTGTTTTTGATTTTAGGACCAATGTAGAATTTGTCGTAAAATTGCCACTTCCCTGAAGCGTTACAATTCTTTCTGTATCTAACGCACGAGAAATTTGAAAATATGTTTCCGGGAATTTTCAGGTAAGCACAGTGGTGAAATTCTGTGTCCGTCCATCCGTCTGTCCGTCTGTCTGCGAACACTGCTAGCGCCTAAGCCATGTGTAGGATTTTTTCAAAATTGAAGAAATCCCTGTCCATCCACCTGTTGTTGAAGCTTTGAAATTTTGAAGAACATTCTTTAGAATGTGACATATGGGAATTTCATAGGAAGAAGTTTCGGAAACGAACATCGTGTCTAAAATTTTTAGGGAAATGTCTGTTATCGAATTTTGTGGCTGAAGATCCTTAGTGAGATCGGCAGCAATTCTCGAAAAGTATTGGTTAAAGAAACTAGCCACTGTTGTCGGATCGTTCACATTTGTATCGTTATATTTTAAAACAAAATTCTCTACAAGGTTTCTAGTTGATTTGGTCGTATTTTTTATTATATTCCACATTGCTTTCGTTTTGTTATTTGAGTTCAAAATATCCTGATCGTTTTTCATGATTTTAGCCTACCTTATGACTTTTCTTAACAATGATTTGTATTTTTTAAAGTAGATGAGGAAATCTCTAGATACGTCAGGACGTTTAGACATGAAAGAAAGAATTCGCTTGTTTTTACAAGATGTCCTAATCCCTTGTGTTATCCAAGAATTGCTTTTCCGTGAAGTATTTAATTTTCTTTTTTGAAGAGGAAAGCAAGTGTTAAAATGAAATGAAAGAGTTGAAAAAAAGGAATTATATTTGTCGTATTTATATTTGTCGGTCACTAGAGTATTTACAGTAATGAAAATCAGTCAAACCTTCTACGTGTGCGGCTAGGTCGTCGCTCTGGGTAGGCAACAGCAGGGACAATAGATAGGAGTTTTAAGTGCCTCCCTTGAAGATCCTGGACCTGCCTCAGACATTTCTTTAGATAATGGTAATAAAGCTGAACAGGAGTTCTCGACTATGAAAGCAACTAGCTCTGACTAGCTTCTGTTTCGCGCCAACCAAGTTTTAATGCTTGGAATGTTGTCATCAGTGCTCGCTACGAGCTTTTGACTTCAACTGTTTATTGCTCAAGGGAGGGGAAGCAAGGTCATCGTTCAAGAAAAGTTGCGCGAATAGTATAACGGCTGACATTAAAATTTCTGAGCGAGGATACCGAATAGGTTACTCAGGAATTCTGTGGAAATTGTTGTTTTTGCATCTCGCAAATATAATTGGAAGCAAGTACAATTGAAATGATATTAAAATAGATTAAAGCAGCAAAAAATGTTTTAAAAATGACAAAAAAGAATTACTTTGTAGTCAAAATCGAAGAAAAATGCAAAAAACAATGCACATAAAAATGGATGATTTCCTTTTGTCAGAACATAAAATTAATGTCTATACTAAAAGGCATTGCTCTATAGTGAGAAAAAGACATTTCATTAAAATTCACCCCCTAGTTATAGGAAATAAATAGAGACATATTCCTAAAATAATCAAATTGTTCGTGGGAATCATTATCAAGAGAGACTTTTTTACTTCTGATGTTGAAGGGGCAGCATTCTTCACGACAAAATTAACCATGACCTGTACATCTTTCTTTCATGTCCAATGAGGCAATGAATTTTCATACTTAAACATTTGTTATGACTACATACGAGGTGGTGGTGTAGTTACGATGTTTAGCATAGCGAGTCACTGATCGACGTTGTTCTGATCCTTCGAAGCGTTTGAGGTCATGCTCCCCAGCAACAACCTGCGAAAAGGAACATACTATTTTTATTTTGTCATGTGAATGGTAACTATTTATATATTAAGTGAATGGTAACTATTTATATATTATATAAATTAAATTTTCTCATATATAATTATCTTCCAACTGCCCTGGAACAGTCAAACCATCCACGGTAAATAATTAAGAAAACTCGATTTTAGTCTTATTTAACGTCAAAAACTATTTAGACCATGTTATGTACTAGTCAAAGTCGTTCTAGTACTTTATTTATTTACTCTTTGCTTATCGATTCCTAATTACTTTCGTAATTTATTTCTTCGCTCACGGAAATTGCTCACATGTTCATACACTGTTTTATTTACCACTACATTCCCTATTCTCCTCTCTATTAATTATGTCGCCATTCCCTTGTATTTTCATTAGTTATTACTCCATCAAATGCTTCTCTGCAGTCTCCCAGTGTGCCTGTCGTTCTATTTATATATTTTATCCGAATTAGCCCTTCCTTCACACACACCTTGTGATAAATCTTCACAATATATTAGTTATATTTAATCATAAATACCTTTATACAGATCAGTGGTTTCTGGGCAGCTCTAGTCGAACAAATGCAAGGAGATAATAGGATATGGCATTACAAGAATTTAGCGCACTCAGTCGCTACAGTTCCGAACTAGTTCCATTTCGACCCACACGTTTAAGCCAAATCTCTTTCACGACTTCGCCTGTTATTGTTTTAGATATTGATATATTAATTGATAAAGATATTGCTGTTGATAGCTATAAGGCTTCGCTACTAAAACACCTACTGTGTTGCGGTAGAGATGTAAATGCGAGAGAGGGTTAAAAAAACGTGAAACGACGTGTGCGCACAGTTCTGCCTACCTCGTAGGGATGTAATGGGCTTTTTATGCATTGAGCGGCAGAGATAACTGTGTGATGGGTTATGATCGTGCCCCCACAACCGTGCTGGCGATAAAGCTGCACGCTGACGATGAAAGGAAACTGTCCTGGAAATAGAAAAAAAAATATGCATGTTTTTTATGTGAAGGTATGAGTTGCAAAACCATTCCACTTTTTGTGAATTTGAGAACAATGCGAAAAATGATTCGTTTAATCGACGTAAGAATTCATTGTTCATGTAAATAATATTTGATCTAGGCAGTAGTGAAATTTAAAACTAGTGATTCTCAACGTACTTTCTGTCATAATTTGTGATGTTTAATTAATAATTTTATAGTAGTAGTTTAGGCAGAATTAAAATATAAAACTAGTGAAGCTGAATGTACTTTCTGGTATTATTTGTGACATTTACTTAATAGTTTTATAGTAGAAATTTTATTTTAATCACCAATTTGCTTTCAAATATACAAATGGATTCATTTCATACACTAAAAGAGTAAAATACTATCATAACAATGTAAACAGTCATCACAAAGCAATACAGTCATCTCAAAACATTACAATTCATTGTATATATTATTTACATCATAATCTATTAATCGTCGAAATAGAGTATAATTAATGAACAACTAGTGGTGCTACATAATGCCATAAATTTTCTCGTACTAGTTAAGTTTTCTAATTTCTATGGTCTGACCTAGATATTCACTCTTCTCCCACCCTCTTAACCTCCACATCTCTCGACGCCCGAAATACTTTTTTCTCAAATTTTTCGGTTTCTTAGATTCGAAATATTAATTTTCAAAAATTATAAAAGAGTAAATCTCAACCTATGTGGAAATTTTTGTTGAAAAATTTGGAATCATGTCCCATTTGAGGTGATATCTCAATGTGGAAAATCCTCGCACGACACACCTCCCGGAATAAAACATCCACTACATTTACGAAACTTATGACTAGTTATTGACGCTCATTGACAAACATATCTAAGCAACAGGCTCATTCAGACTCCCTCCTCTGACCTATTAAATCAATACACTAAATATTTTATTTCATCAATTTTTGTTTTTTCTTTCTACCGATAATTCTCAGACTTCCATCTCCTTCAGATTTTACAGAATTCTATGACTTAACATTTTTAAACATTTAATTTAACTTCATCTTTCACGAAAATCTTTCGCGACTTTATCATCTCCTATTCTAATTTTCCCCAAGAGTACTATTCCCCATATTTTTCTCCCGCATATTCCTATTCTATTTTTCACCAAGAGTAAAATAAAATTCGTCCGTGTAGTCCAGCGACTATACTTTTGTGGCCTTAATATTTCATCTAACATATCTCCTATGCGAAATTTGAAGCTCTTTTTCGTATGAATCTATTGAGTTTTCGAAAAACTTAATTTTAAATCATTTGAAGTACTTCCACTAACAAATGCAATAATGTAATTAAAAATCTATTCAAATGTACATTAAAAAAATAAAAGAGTACACCAAAATGAACTTTACGCCTTATTAAACAGTGTCATTCCCACTATCCCTTGCAAAAGTTTGAAAAAAAAATTGGAGCTATTTTCGAGAAAATGGCGGTTGAGCGTTTCTGAAAATGCGGAATTTTGAGCTCATTTTTATAGAAAACTGTTGTGATTTTGAGAACCTTTATTTGACATTATTCAAAGCAAATGTACTTATATATATATATATATATATATATATATATATATATATATATATATATATATATATATATATATATTGTAAGTATTACACCTATAATGTAAGTATTACGGACGTGAGAGACAAGTCAAAAAATTACATTTTTGTAATTTTTGAAAAAAACAAAAGAATATGGCGTTTATGTCATCGGGTAGGGTTTGCTTGGTACTAACCGTACCAAAAATTTAAAGAAAAAATGTGTTGCTTTTTCGAGAAAAGTTTGCTTTTCTTATTACTTTCTCGTATACGTACGCATGTACGGAATAATACGGAGTCTGTATATGTAGTATAGAGAAAGTTATGTAAGCATTATAATGCTGCACGAAAAACGACAGGTTTTCGGCGAAAATAATTCATTGCCGAGCCCTGGTGGTGAAAAGGTGCATAAAACCAGTTGCTTAATTAAATTAAATTAAGAGAAAAAATACTCTAACATGTGATGTAGCCACAATCTCTGCATTGTGGTCCTTGATGCCGATAAACCAATTGGAAGCAAACGTCCGTCCGTCTGTCTGTGAACACTACAAGCGCCTAAATCACACATTCTGTCTCTTCCAAATTGAAGAATCGTATGTCGATCTGGCTCTAGTTGAAGCTTTGAAATTTTGAAAACCATTCTTTAAAATTTGGGGGTACTTAACATGACGTCTCCGGGAAATTTTCAAAATTTTCTCAAAAACAGCTCCAAATTGTTTCTTTAAATTTCTTGTAAGATAAGATCAAAATACACTTATAAAGGTGGCATAGGTCAGAATTTTTTGGTTAACTTTGAATTTTCGAAAATTGTAAAAGTTTCAATTTTTTCGGGCGTCTTCCTACAACTACAAAATTAAAGATATGATTTTTTTCCTCAAGTAAAATTTGTGCATAAATAGTTCTTTCAGTAACGTCTTGTAGATATTTTTGGATATTTTAGTAATTTTCGTGCAATAGTGCGTGCAGTATTTGCAATTTTAAAAAATAACAAAATAGTTATTTTCATATTAAGTGTGTGAAGTTTCTGTTTTTTTTCATGGTCGAGATTGAGATTTTTTACCGAGACCGTAGGTCGAGGCAAAAAGTCTCAATCGAGACCATGAAAAGGGCGGAAACTTTACACACGAAATATGAACATTTTTTCTACAACTGCATAAAAATATAATACCAATAGTTTCGTAAACTTGTATTGGAAAAAGAAGCCTGGTACTCCGGACAATATAGAAATGCATTTTATAGGGCCATGATTAGTTAAGAGTATCTTAGATAACAAAAATTCTGTTTATTGCGCTTTGGTGAGAAGTAGACTTCCTGTGTAATATTGGATATTATAATTATGGATAGCGAAGATAGTTATGATACTCCAGAGAAGTTGGTGGAGTGTACAAAATTAGCCGTTTCTAACATGCTACCAATTAAATCAAAAGGTATATATGAAAAATGTTATTTAGAATTTCGTTCTTGGTGCACATCAAAGAATGTACCTATCAAAAACATCAGAAAATGTAATTTTAGCTTACTTAGAAGGAAAGTCTAAAAAAGTAGTACCTTCTTTACCGACTTTCTTTACCTCCTACCGACTTTATGGTCAGTATATTCAATGTTGAAAGGTACATTAAATGTGAACGACAACATCGACCTAAACAAATTCACGAAATTAGTGCCGTATTTGAAAAGGAAGTCAGTTGGTTATTGCCCCAAAAAGTCAACAATTATCTCAAGAGAAGATATATCAGTGTTCATAAAAATGCAAATGACGAAGAATATATGATGATGAAGGTGAGGACAATAAAAATTTCTAATTTATGAACATCTTGTATATGTTTATATTTTATAAGTTTCCCTTTATTTCAATTTTTCAGGCTGCATTAATCATTGGAATTTGTGGTGCATATAGACGAGAGAAATTAGTGAATATGACAGTAGATAATATTGAAGACAAAGATTCAGTGCTCATTATGAAAGTTGAAGATAGCAAGACTAATTCTGATAGAACATTTACAGTATGTTCCGTAGAATATATTGAAGTATTACGAAAGTACTTAGCCCTGTGGCCCAGCAGATGTATCTAGCAGAAGGTTTTCCCTAGAGTATAAAAACGGAAAATGTGTAAAGCAACACGTTGGAATTAATAAAATAGGGGAAATTCCTTCGCTAATAGCGAAATATTTAGGAAAGGATTCATACCAAAAAGTTACTGGACATTGTTTTAGGAGGAGCTCTGCCACTCTTTTGGCGGACGCAGGAGGGGATATGATCTCGATAAAACGTCACGGAGAGTGGAAATCCACCAGAGTTGCTGAAGGCTATTTAGAAGATAGTATAAATAAAAAAATTGCAATTTCAAATAAAATTTCAGATTCTGTACCGTCAACACCCAAACCAGAAGGAAATATGTCAGAAAACCAGTCCTGCAATTTCACGGTATATGTAAATGCAAGAGATATAGTAGATGATTCAGTATCAGCTTCCTCTACAGTTTTACCTGCAGTTAATGTGGCTAATAACTGTACAAATTGCACTATTAATGTTCATTTTAACGGTAAATTTTAAATGAAAATGTACATTTAATTTTAATTAAATAGTTGTATTTCTGTCTATTCTTTGTATATTTTGTAAGTCCGTAGCCCAGAACCAAACGTGCAAAAAAGTATTCTAAACCCGTGCAAAAAAGACTTTTTACGTTAACAAGATAGTTGTCTTGGCAACGATCTTTTTTTAATGGCGGTTAAAAAATGAAGTTCACGTACTGCTAGCGATGCAAAGAAGTTGTCTTTTTTATGCAGTTGTAGAAAAACAAGATTTTCTCAATAACAGCCCAACATTTTTTCTTTACATTTTTGGTAATGTTAGCTCCAAACGAACCCTATGACGTGACATAAACGCCATATTGCTAATTTTTTGTTTTTTCAAAAATGTCAAAAATGAAATTTTTTGACAACTCTCGTAGTGTGTACGTCTGTAAAATTTAAATTAAAGGCAATTTCTTCACTTTATTATATTTATGAGCACATGTGCTTTAGATAATGTCTAATAACGTTTCTCGAAAACTCAACAGTTTTCTGGAAAAAATAGCACAAATTCCCGCATTTTCGGAAACGTTCAAACGTCATTTTCTCAAAAATGGCTCCTAATTTTTTATTCAAATTTTCCCAACAGATAGTGCTAAATGCACTGTTTATTATGATGTAAAGTTAATTTTGGTGTATTCTTTTGTGTTTTTTTTAAATTACACAAAAGCAATTTTCTTGAAATACCTATCACGGCGTTACTATGGACATTTCCATCGATTTGTATGCGTTATTACATTTGTGAGTGGATGAACTTCAAATGACTTCAAAAGAAGGTTTTCGAAAACTCAATAGATTCCTGCGAAAAAGCTTAAATTTCCCATTAACATTAATGGTTAATCGCCATTTTCTTAACGACTACGAAGTTTTCAATGTAAATTTCTATTCAGGACGAGGTTTTACTGTTCTTTAATATTCTTGAAGTAATGATTCAGATGTACTTCTAGGAAAGCAAAAAACCGAGAAAGTGTCAAAAAACTGTATTTTGGGCGCCGATAGATGGCAGCTGTCCAGAGAATGGAGCAAGACATTAAAGCCAGTCCGCACGAAGGAAATTAGAAAACGTTACTACGAGAAAGTCTGAGCCATTCTGTAGCACCTCTAAGTTTTTAAAATTTGCAAATATTGCATCCACTATTGCACGAAAATTACTAAAATTAAAAAAGGATTACATGACGGTTATGAAATAACTATTTATATAACAAATTTCATTTGAAGGAAAAATCTCTATAATAAATTTTGTAGTTGTAGGAAGACGCCGAAAAAATTCAAACTTTTGCGATTTTTCAAAAATTCATAGTTAACCGTGAAAATCGGACTTGTGTCATCTTTATAAGTGTATTTTACTATAAATTTAAAGAAAAATACTGGAGCCGTTTTAGAGAAAATTTTGAAAATGTCCGGAGGGCTTCATGTAAAGTACCTCCAAATTTTAAAGAATGTTTTTAAAAATTTCAAAGCTTCAACTAGAGCCCCATGGACAGGGGTTTCATCAATTTGGAAAAGATCGTACGTGTGGTTTAGGCGTTAGTATTGTTCACAGACGGACAGACGGCCGGCCGGCCGGCCGGCCGGATGGACGGACGTTTTGAAAACAACCACTTTTTTGGTACCACGGAAGCCCAAAACGTGTGTCAGTTGAAATTTCGAAATCGATTTTCCGCAGCATTACATCACTTTCTCTATACTACGTATATTACTCCGTGTATACGT
The DNA here is from genome assembly GCA_011170035.1 of Teleogryllus occipitalis. Lineage (NCBI taxonomy): Eukaryota > Metazoa > Arthropoda > Insecta > Orthoptera > Gryllidae > Teleogryllus > Teleogryllus occipitalis. The sequence continues at coordinate 237,814 of BLKR01001597.1, read as the reverse complement.
ATGTGAACAAGAAAGTAAAAGAAGAGAAGATAGGGAGAAGTTAAGAAGAGAAGAATAAGAGAAGAAGAACAGTCAAGAAGAGGAGGAGAAGAAAGGGGCAGAAATGAAAAGGAGCAGAAAAATGGAAGAGCAGAAGTGTTAAAAGGAGAAAAGAGCAAGAGAAGTTAAGAAAGAAGAGAAGTACAGAAGTTAAGAGGATAAGAAAAACTTACAAGCAACAGTGAAGATGGGAGCAAGGGAAGGAGAGGAAGCTAGGAAAGGACGTGGAGCAGCGCATGACGTGCTACGCACCCCTCGTTGCCCGCGAGGCGCCGATGCTGAGATGATGCGCGCGCCCCACGGAGTCTTCGCGCGGATTCGGCGACAAATCACTGACGACGACATCTGCTGGCGCGACATCTATTGGCGGTCGCCCCGGCGCCGCCCACACCCCCGCGCTCGCACCTGCAACACACACTCACACTCAATAAAAGGTTTACCCTCAGTCAGTCGCTGTCTGGAGGAGAATTCTAGCGGCCGGCTGTTCTAATCGGTAGTTTCCCGTGTTTTTTTTTCGATCAACACCAGACGAATGCCGGAGCAGTACTCTAACAAACGGGCCACGGACCGCGCGCGATATTTCCTTCCCCTTCCCTGTCCTATCGCCAGCCCTGTTCATAGACTTCATGTTCATATTCACTCTTACACTTACAAGCACTACACTATCACCCTTGTCGGGAGGCCAGTGTGGGAAGATGCCCCGCTGGCGGAGCAACTCTTTTGTTGAAAATCGCCACAAGCCGACATAGATCGGCGCCGGATCTCGCCAGTCAGTGGGGGAAGATCACCGCCATCTCCCACGATAAAACATGCACTACGGTTATGGGACTAATGACCTATATAGGGCACGATCTGATGACAATGGAGTTCCTCTGATCCCACACACCTACAAGCAATGCACTATCATTCTTGTCGGATGACTAGAAGCTTTTTCCAGCTGAGCCGGCGTCCCGCTGGAGGGAGATACCTGTTGAGGGAAAATCGCCACAGGCCGACGTAAGTCGGCGCCGGATCTCGCCAGTCAGCGGGGGAAAATGACCGTCACCTGCCGCGATGAAACTTACACTATACGTTTACGGGACTAATTACCTTAGCAGTAGTCGCACCCAGAATCACGAATTAATCAATCATTTACCGTACATTTTCCCCAATTCGTTTCCCCGAATACCGGCTTAGTTGTCTCAGGACATCAACAGATGTCAGTGCTTGAATCTGGAGAATTGTAATGGTCGACTGCTCGGGTCGGTAGTTTTATGTGATTACTTCTATCAACTCTACCGGATTTTCCTCGTACTACTCGGCAATTAATTTTATCATCAATACACTAACTTTATTCTTCAATATTCTATTTAATTATTTACCATGACAATTACTCTATTTATATACCGAGGTCGATCCGCCCTGATAAAATTTGTTCGTGTGACAAGTCCGTCTATACAGATTTTCGACTAAGAACATTTACGTAAGAAATATTTCCTTCTTTACTTAGGATTCGGGAATTTTTCTTATCATGGTTATTAATAATAATAATAATAATAATAATAATAATAATAATAATAATTTCTCTTCAAAAATCAATGTTTGTAATTTCTGATTCTGCTTAAAACAAACAAAAGAAAAAACCATACTAGGTGTTTTCTATAACAATTCCAAAGAACAATAACAATAATAACCCGGTCGTCATTTAATATTCGCCGTTACTCTCCCCTTGCATGCATGGCTATTATCTATTTTTATTTTAATTGAAAATTTATTTAAATCTCTTCCAAAACTTGGTCTTCTTACATTACTCATATTTATACGTCCCATTTAATAACTTTCCTGTTCGCGGAATCCTGAGCCTACTTGGTCGTTACTCTCGCGTCCATTCCAAATTTCCATTTTCAGCTTAGTCCAGTCTTATTGTGGCATCTTCTTTTCTATTCCCGGTTTTTTCTTTTGTTACGCTGATAACATTTCTATCATCCACAATTCACACTATCTTGGAGAACCTTCTATCACCATCCGATCGTCACGGAGTCGGAATCGATTCTGCCCGTCTGATTCGTTATTCCTCGTCACACACAATGCGCAGTACAGTATCAAATCCGTTTCTCTTTAGTTCTATTATGCAGGTTCACCCCTTCCTCGCTCGCATTCTCATTTCTAATTGGCTAATACCGCCAAAGCATTCTATTTCGTTATTCCTTGACTATCGATCTTTGAATTCTTTTCCTAAATTAACTAAATACACACGGAAATTACTCCGTGTCCATATAATTTTCTGTTCGCAACCAATTATATTATTTGCGCCTTTATTAATTACACCGCCTTGAAATGTTCATTATTTATCACTCGCCGTATAATTTCTTTATGTTCTCCATTATTGCTATGGTTCATCCTCATAGTTTATTCGAAATTTGTTTAACTTGTGATTAATCATCACACAAACCAAACGAATGCAGGGGCAGTACCCTAACAGACGCAGAGCATATGTTAATAATAATAACGACAATAATATATCATAAATAATAATAATACTAATACTACTACTAATAATAATAATAATAATAATAACAATAATAATATGTAAAACCGTTCGTTTCTATCTTGCATCAGTTCCTCAAACTTAAAGATTCAATCGCCGAGGAGCAGAAACAGATGTTTCAATATTTCACTAATACACGGGGCAATTGTCGAACATTCAAACTGGGAGCGGTAACTCAATGAATCAACTGATGTCACTGCAGTGCCTCTGAACGGGAGGTTCTAGATTCGAGCCTCGGCGGCGGCAGTATTCTCGACACTAGCTTTTCAGCTAGGTCGAATGCAGTCGTTGTCTGGAGGAGAATTCTAGTGGCCGGCTACTCTGATCGGTAGTTTTCCGTGGTTTCTCCGATCAACACCAGGCGAATGCCGGAGTATACCCTAACAAACGGACCGCGCGCGATCTTTTCTTCCTCCTCCCTGTCCCATCCTCTCCCCTTACACACACACACACACACACACACACACACACACACACACACACACACACACAAACATGCACTACACTACCACATATGCCGGGAGACCGGTGGGGAGTTAAGAGCTTGTCCCGGCAGGGGCGTGGCCCGCTGGTGGGAGAGTCCTGGTTAGAGGGAATCCCCGCTAGCCGACGGTAGGTCGGCGATGGATCTCGCCATCCAGCGAGGGAAGATCACCGCCACCTCCCGAACAAAATCATGCACTACACTAACGGGACTAATTACCTAAGCAATCGGGATCACAAGTCAACCAACCAACCAATCGAACATTCACATATACCCGAAAGCTGATATTATTAGTGTGCGTAGTATTTGAGGTAGATCTTCCTTGCACTGACGACACGCCATCCTTAATAAGAAATTAATTACTACAGATTCTCTGAAACCACATTTTTTCCTCAAAGAAATCACAAAGAACAGAAAATCACTCAAACCTCCATCAATCATAATGATAATATAATATCTTTCTCAAAGATAAAACAAGTCAAAAATTTCCTAAGTCGGGGAGCGAGCCATAGCAAGTGTTTATCATGACCAAGAAGAAAGATAACAAGTTTCGCAAGAAATACTTAATACTAGCGATGTCTAAATTATATTCTTCCTTACGTATGCCATTTATTTTCTCACATACTATTTACCAATGTAGATAAATTTATGCTGCAGCGAAAAACGGGTAATTCCTATGGAATGACCGTGTTATCGAACAAGTAATTACTGTTTCTATACGTCGTAAAATTACTTCCTTTATAACATACAGATAGAATAACTATTTTTAGAATCTTGAGTTCGAACAATTGGTTTATGGCAAAACGTCTGTCGGTCTGTTTGACCATCCGTCTGTGAAAAGCGCTAGCTGCTAAACCTTGGCAGGATTTTCACCAAAATTGATATACATCTATTGATGTATATCAATTTTGGTGAAGCAGGGTATTTGGTATATCAATTTGGCTATAGCAGCCAGATCTATTGATCTGGCTGCTATAGCAACCCTTGAATTTGAAATGGATATTTTGATTTCTGGGAGTACTTTACACAAATCATCAACATTTTAAAAATTTTCTCAAAAATTGCACCGATTTTTTTCTCGGATAGAAGGAAGAATGCTTAAAAATGACTCAGATTCGATTTTTGTTCAACGCTTTGAATTTTTGACAACTGAAAATCTTCTAAAATTAGAGAATTTTTTAAAAATTAGATACTGGACATATATACTTTTTATACACGCCAGGGCTCTGTAATAAGAGTTTTTCTGCCAAAAATTCGCCGTTTATGTGCGCAGGAATAATGGCTTCATTTTCCCCCGCCCTGTTCTAAAACTATCTTACTGGCCTACGATCGCCTTTCCCCTCTCGCAGGTAGTCTTCCCACTTTTCAGTGTGGTTGACGAAGCCGTCAGTTTCCATTCGATCGTGAAGTTACTATGCTCACACTTTTTCTTGATACCCGAGCCCCCTAGTCCTCTCTCTCAGCCCGGCACAGCACGGCCCGGTAGAAAACACCAGCTCCACTCGGAACGTCACGGCTCAGTTTGCAGTGCTGCCTACCTTCTTCGTTACTTGTCATTGCTATCTAGTCCAAGACACGCTATTACCTCAGTCTAATAATTGTGCTATTACGCTCAGTTTTCCGCCGTTGAAGTTGACAGCACTGCACTGCTGTGACGTAGACAGAAACCTCCTCTCCCCGCACCCCCCGCTGTGGAGTATCAAGAAAAAGTGCGCGACTAGTAAGGCAGGCATTAGAAATATTGCAACGCGATGTCAGCACAGGTTAGTTCATTTCATGAATCACTTTGAGTACGAGATTTACATTAATGGAATCCCGAGAGAAAAACAGACTTTATTGGCGAATATTTTTACATTATAAAAAAGGGACCTAACATGTAATATCATTTCTGTCTATTTAATATCTTTGCCTAAGTTTATTTTCTATTGTCAGTGAAGGCACAAGTGAATATATCAAGAATGGATGTTTTCCCTTTAGTAGACTATTTATTTCAGATTTCTTTTTCATTTGCTTATCTTCAATTAGAATATATCGCCTTTTGTTTAATGTTTAATTTTAATTTAATGTTATTCGTTTAATGTTATCATATTACCTGCGGCCCGATATGATAACGATAAGCGGTGTCCACTGCATTAGAAAACTCACCTGGATTGATTGGGATTTCCGAATTCGTCAACAAAAATTGTCGGAAGTGCGGCATGTGTTGTGCATGATATCTTTAGGGGGTGGCGATGTTCTTGCACCCGCTGGAAAGTGAGATCCTGCTCCGACCAACACGTCGGTTGGTTGTAAGTGATTCCGGAAACGTCAACTTCTGAGGGCATTAGTTCCCTAAGTGTTGTCCGTGATGTCTTCCGACGGTGGCGATGTTCTTGCAAGTGCTGGAACGCGAGATCCGGCTCCGTCCTACACGTCAGTTGGTTGGTTGTAATTGATTCCGGGAACGTCAACTACTGAGGTCAGTAGTCTCCTAAGTGTTGTTCATGATGTTTACTGGGGGTGGCGATGTTCTTGCACGAGCTGGAACGCGAGATCCGGCTCCGTCCTACACGTCAGTTGGTTGGTTGTAAGCGATTCCGGGAACGTCAACTACTGAGGTCATTAGTCTCCTAAGTGTTGTTCATGATGTCTACCGGGTGTGGCGATGTTCTTGCACGAGCTGGAATGCGAGATCCGGCTCCGTCCTACACGTCAGTTGGTTGGTTGTAAGTGATTCCGGGAACGTCAACTACTGAGGTCATTAGTCTCCTAAGTGTTGTTCATGATGTTTACCGCGGGTGGCGATGTTCTTGCACGAGCTGGAACGCGAGATCCGGCTCCGTTCTACACGTCAGTTGGTTGGTTGTCAGTGATTCCGGGAACGTCAACTACTGAGGTCATTAGTCTCCTAAGTGTTGTTCATAATGTTTACCGGGGGTGGCGATGTTCTTGCACGAGTTGTAACGCGAGATCCAGCTCCGTCCTACACGTCAGTTGGTTGGTTGTGATTCCGGGAACGTCAACTACTGAAGTCTTTAGTCTCCTATGTGTTGTTCATGATGTCTACCGGGGGTGGCGATGTTCTTGCACATGCTGGAACGTGAGATCCGGCTCCTTCCTACGCGTCGACTTGCATTATCTCTCGCTCCAGATCTCCCGTAGCGGGGCCCCATTCTAACCAAATCATGTATTAAGCGCCCGCATGGCTTCCGACACGAGAGGCAGTGTAGTAAATGTAAGTGTTTTAAGGGGGAACAAAGATTTGTCCCAATTGTTAGGGTACTGCTCCGGGATTCGCGCGGTAAGTATCGGAGAAACCCCGAAAAACTATCGACCAGAGAAGTCGGCCGCTAGAATTCTCCAGACAGCGGCTGAATTCGATGTCGATTTTTGGCTGTGCTGGCTAGTATCGAAAAATCCTCCTGAATCAGGACTCGAACCCTGGGACTTACTTGTAAGAATCTTTTCATTAACAACAGTGTTGCCCTGAGGTAACTCAGCCGATAGAGCTCAGTCTGCGGGAGAAACCCTTCAACCCCAAGCAAGAAAGAAAGTGAATGAGTATTCGTGGAATTAAAAATAGGCTTTATATTGATTTAAGGGTTCATCTTTATGCTATCCACTATTCAATCGCGATGAAAACCACCTTAACCGGGGAAACGTTTCATATCTCAAATCTTATTTGATTTCCTCATGCTCTTCTTCCTCTTATAAAAAAAAAGCAATACGAAAAACTAACAATTGACATTAAGAACTATAGTGATATAAATCTGACTGTATACTTTATGTAAACATGGCTAGTTGTAGAATCGTCCTGGTTAATTTCTTTATGGACGAATAATTACATTACATTCCAAACTTAAACGAGTATACGAGTTATTTTTTGTTTCCTTCTTTATCATTGATGGAGATGTCTCCTTTTCTTTGATTAGAGAAATTCCATTTCAAGCAGGTGATAGCTTCGGTTTTTAAACGATCATTCAACTCAGCTGACAAATAACTAAAAATAAATAAGAATCGATACTAGGACAACAGACAAACACCAGAAGCAAGGTGTCTGATTACACATTCAAGGAAAATATTACAGCCATCTGGCCAACAAGAACATCTTGTATACAGTTATCGCTAAAAAGAAAACGCTGTTCTCAGAAAGACTCGACCGATCCGCAGCAAACGTGGAGGGGGGGGGGGCTCAGAAGAAGAATAGTTGGAGCACCATGCCCCAGGCTCAATATTCATTAGAGCCCCGAATATTTTTATTCAAACGTTCAGAATAGTTATTTATGACGCGAGTAGTAAAAGCGACATTTTATTTTGTGAGTATGAATGGTTGCGACTTGAGACCCTGAATGGCGCAATTCTAAGAGCGAAAGAAAATCACTTTTACGACGAGTGCCATATACTCTTTTTTAGACTGCCTTAATGACATTCAATTTATTTTTTAATTCACGTATACAAATCACTTAATCACATAGTATGGCCAGTGATCTCAACATTATAACTGGATGCACAACTGCAATACTTAGGAGTGGAAAATCCTGACGATGTTTCATATTGGGTTGGCAGCGGTGAACGTCAACCTACAGACTCTCCTACAGAGTGAAATGTGTCTTGTGTGTTGTTACTAATGTTGAAGCATTCGGTTGTAAAGAACGCCAACAAAATGGAAATGGTATTGAGTTCGATAGACATAAAAGAACATTAAAAAAATATAATGAGCATTAAAGAAACTTAACCAACATATCACTTTTAGCACTAGTGCTAAGAATTGAATTTTTACCTCGCTGCGCATGCCATGAAAGAACAAGCTTAGTGGCTATGAAAAACATCATTTCCTTCTAATTTAAAATAAACGCTATAAGTTATTTGTTGTAAGAAAATATCAATTCTGTTTATGTTTTGGAAGGGTAAACTTTTGTTTGAAAAAAGAGCTCCCGTGGGTTGCCCGTTTCCGGCTTCTTGTTTTTTCTGGGCACCTCTCGAATCTGGGCGAATGTGACGGACACGTCCAGCAAGTCACTGCTTTCATTCCCGCAATGGCACACTTGAGAGGTTAGGGGTGGAGGCGTGAAGTCGACAGTCTGGTCGAGAACAGAATAGCATAATTTTCTTATTTTTTCTAGGGCTTTCAGCCAGCCTACAGCCGGTTACCCTTCAGGTCCTGATGGGACGCATATTCGACCACACACTGCACACCAACACACTTGCAGACTCCTCTGATCTGAGGTCTGCAGAAAACGAGGCCATACGCGATAACACATTCATGAGAGGCAAGGGACAAACAACCATGCCCAAGGCCTTATTTGAACCCGCGACCCTTCGGTCCGAAGCGCTGAGTCGCTACATGCTCTTAGCCACCTCGACCATTCAAGTTTCTTCAATCCTCAATTATTTTAAAGTGGGAATCTCAAGAAGTTCCACTTAACCATCAGTGTGCAACAAAGCAGAAACCCAAGTGGGTATCCTAACAGGAGAACCATGCCGAATCTGTTTTCTCGAATTTATTTTCCGCGAGAAAATTGTGATTGCGCATCGCCGGAATCTCAAGTGAAGTGTACCGTCTGAGGTGGCATTGATGTCTTTGATGTCAGTGTAGTACCTCTGACTGTTAGGTTCTAGGGTTCGAGTCCCGACCGTGGCAGGATATTCGACACTATATTGCATTCAGCCGCTATCTGGAGGAGAATTCTATTGGTCGGCTGCTCTGTTAAGTAGTTTTCTGTGATTTCTCCGATCAACATCAGGCGAACAGTAATACCCAAAAAAACGGACTACGATGCGCGCGCGATCTTTCCTTCCTTTATCTTCTCCTGTTCTCATCCCTTAGTAACACACAAACTTACATGCACTTCACTACCACACATGTCAGGAGGATAGAGTTTGTTCCGACTGGTACGATGCCTTGCTGATGGGAAAAAATGATTCGGTAAAATCCCTTGAGCCGACATGTAGGGCGGCGTCGAATCTCACATCCAGCTTGGACAGTTGTCTACAGTGATCAGGATTTGCACTACATTTATAGGACTAACGGCAATAGTTGTTGATCCGTTTGGAAACACGAAATAATCAATCGAGGGAGTCTTAACTGATGTGTGGTGAATGCACTGACTGACGTGTGGTCAATGACTGATGTGTACACAAACTGATATGTGGTCGAAGTCAGGTTTCATTACATCGGAGCGAATACTTTGTTAACCATCCTTGCAAAAAATGCTCATTTTTTCTGTATTCAAAATTCAAGTAGTATATTGCTTAGGGTAAGAATCATAGAATTTTGAAAACGTGCACAGAATTCACTTCTCCCCATAGCATGTCACACACATTTTTAAACTGTTTTGACGTAAAATAAATAAATAAATAAAGCACAAAATATCAAACGCTGGGTAGCATTGCCTCCCTGACCCGGAAGTTTTTCAGTATTCTAAGATTGTATAATACGCTTGACTGTGGTAACTGTAGTCATATTGTACTTCTTCTTTTTTTAATAATGTATATTTTGAGAAATTAAAGTTACAATAATTCTCTCCATGGATATGCCGAACATTCGCGAAAACAAAATTTTACCGGAGTACAAACTATTTTGATATCCTTCGAATTTTTGAATTTATCTAGCTTAAACAAACTAGTAATTCAACTTATTTCATGTTCATAAATTATCTCAAATCACATTTTGATCGCATCTAGACTATTTGACTTACCCGTTTCGGTTTTATAATTTTATGAAATTTACGTAATGTTCTTAAATACACATTCGTCCACTGTTCTGCAACCAGAAAGAGTTTATCTTATCATATTATATCGAAATGTAAAGAATGATTTGAGAATCCAGTGATATAACTATCTCATTTCCAGAAAATATGATTAACAGTTTATTCATCAAGATGAAATAAATGTTTATGATGTTTAAGAACTTAACTTTGAGATGATTATATTTGGCGGAAAGCACTTTGGAAAATTCCTTGGTTGGTGCTACTTTATGCCACGCCACACCATTGGAAAATACTTTGTTCTCTGCGTATTATTCCGTGTATCGCAAAGAACAACAGGTTGCAGAATAATTCCCTCAAGTGAGTCCTCCCTCTTTCACTGTCGTCTTTGGGACTGAGGAATAATGGCGTTTTCTAGGAGGAAAGATTACAGAATGTTTATCAATACTAATGTGTAAATAAACAAATTGAGCAGCTTCAAAGATCTTAAAATGAAGTTACTGAATAATTCTTAAATATCCATAATTATTTTTCGTCCCTTTCAGAAAGAAATAGTTTAATTTTTCTACAGTATTTAAAACGTATAAACGATAGAAGAAAACAAAAATTGATGAACTCACAACCAGTGGCGTCGCCAACGGAATTTCCATCTTTTAATTTATAATATTTAATGTACTAAATGTACAGTAAAGAAACAAAACGGTACTATAGTGTTATTTCAACAGAGGGAAGAGAGATGGAAAAAGAGAAAGGTGGGGGAAAAAGAGGAGAGAGAGAGAGAGAGAGAGAGAAGGAAAAAGAGAAAGTTGGAGGGAAAGAGAGAAGAGAAAGAGAGGGGAAAGAGAGATGGAAAGGGGGAAAGATAGACGGAGAGGGGAAAAAGATAAAGATAGGAAAAGAGACAGAGAGGGGAAGATAGGTAAAAAGAGAGAGGGGAAACGAGAGAGACCATGCACGTTCTGCCAGTAATGTATAATTTCACCGTAAAAGCCTTCTCAGCACTCCACTTCACTTGTGTTCTCCCAAATGTTCCTCCAATTCTTCCTCATATGTTTACATGTACCCGCACTAGTGAATCTGAAAATTAAACTTGAACTTCAAAAACGTGTTTTCTATTACGATATACTTTTATAAACGTTATGATGGCGCATGAAAAGTAGTGGGTCCCCTGCCGAAAGAAATGAGATGTTCTTAATAGCTAGAGGACCCAGTAGAGCGAAAATCACCAAAAATGTAGTAGAAAGGCCTCAAAGAGGTTTTGCCTAAAAGTGCAATCTCGAAACAAACAGAATTTTTTAATGCATTGTTTTAAAGGTAAAAATAAGAACATTCACATTTGAACTTTCAGCTTTTCTCTCAATCCATGCTATCTATTACGAATGCAATAGAACGTTCAAAAAGGTCTCATTTTGTAGATTACGGTATAGAAAACATAACTTGTGTCCCTAGAAATCATAACCAATTTTAAAACTGATTTTGCGTTAGTAGTTACATCGTTTTATATGATAGTAAGGTGTGTTGAGGCGTAATTTGTTTGGCTGAGCATGTGTAGCCTACGTGATAAACCAAATATGCCATACTCTGCAAACTTCTATATCTTTCGTCTTCAATCTCTTTTATTCATGCCTGGGAGTAAATCCTTATCAAGCAGTGATACACTTACGGGGGTTTATGACCATGATTTCCTAAGACAGGGAATAATCGGTCATCTTTCCTTATCGTGTTATATTGTGCAGTAGATCGTTTAAATATCAGAGATAGTTAACGTTTTACCTGTTTTTTGTTGATGTAACAGAAAGTGTTTCAAAAAATGTTGAACTAAGAGTTATAAATTCACAAAAGAATCAGTCACTAAAATCAATGCAATTGTCAAATAAATCCGAGAAGAATAGACGCTAAAAATGTTGATAAAACTCACCAGCATGATGCAAACAATAACCACGATTTTTTTCGGGCTATTAATTTTAACTAAGAGGAAAATTTATGTGTATAATTATTTTTGTTTCGAAATATCGGACTCTGACCTCTAGAAGTATGATGATTAACTGAACCGGACAATAGGTGCAACGTCGAGTATTAAAAATTGAATAATCAAAGAAAGGTAGTTCGCCTTGTTCGGTTCGCCCCTTCCCTTACCAAACTTTTTTTCAAAATTTTAGAAAAAGTTTCCAATATAAGATGTATTCATGCAAATAAATTCTATGCCATGCAATACATTTCTTTCCATGTACTCGCTAAAATGCTGCCAGAATGTCATTTCGATGTGAGAGAATGCCAGCACTCATTCCAAAATTGCTGAAACGCTCTATTTGGGAAGATTGAAAAGTGTGTGTATTATATTAATGTTTCTTTCTGTATAATACGTCAAGGATAGATGACAGATTTTGACTTTATGATTTGATTGATTTTGACTTTATGATTTTTGTGATTTTATGTCGAAAAACCATCGACATAAAAAAAACCTGAGAGGGTGTACTACTCGATAGGGACCAGCAACACACAGAGTTATGACAAAAAATAGTGGTTTGCAAATTATAGGAACATGTTTATTGCAATACACATTGAAATCGCGCATGAATCGATAATGATACTTCGTAGGGCCTTAAAACCAGGTTTTTGTACCCTTAGGGGGACCCGGTGATGGGATATGTGGAGGACACGTGGAGACCGGCGGGGGACAAGTTGGGCTCGAGTTGTTTCTTAATCAGTATTCTACCAAAGGAGATCTTTTTGAACCAAGTAGTACACTTTTGAACATTGTAGTTACATCTTCTGGGGATACCTTCTCAATAAGATGTGTGATAACAACGAGCAATAACTGGAAATATATGTAAAATTTCATTGAAAGAAGAAATAAATAGTATTCCTCGATACAATTAAACTCACAATTGTTTTTGTGAAATTCAATTTATTTATATATTTTACGATCAAAACTAGTTCAAAACTGTGTGTGACGTACTAGCGGGGCTTACTCGTAAACAATGCTAGAATGTTGTACTCGTGCACAGAACTGGCATAGTCAGGGTTGGGCAAAATACTTTAAAGATAGTATTTATATACTTCGTCAAAATACTTCGTAAATAAGAATTTAAGTATATACTCAAAATACATTAGGTTTTGAATAGATAATACATACATATTTAAAACACTATACACACTATACACTATAAATACATATTTAAAATACTGTAAATACTCAAAGTACAGTAAATACAATAATTTTTATTACTACTTTTTTATTGCAACAATTTATTGTAATTGTCAATTGCAATAAATTAGTATTTGACAGTCATAAATTCCTGAACAATTACCTATAAGTCTAGCTCAAATAAGTGGAATTTCTTTTTATAGCGACCAGTTTTTTCAAATAAATCATCAGACAATAAATCCCTAATTGACGAATCTATGAAACCCTCACAGGAAAACGGCCGCTCAACTGGCGCGGATGAACGTGAACTAATGTTATAAGTGGAGCTCAGACATATAGGTAGGTCGAAAATAACATAAGGGTCGTAAGTCGTAACATAAGGACATAAGGGTCGAAAATAGGCCCTTAAAAACTTAAAAATCGGCAAGGAAAGGCATTCTAGTTGACAATAGTCAGGTTCATAGTAAGTAAAAACTTAAAAATAAGGAAATGAGTAGTATGGTTCAATAATATTAAAATGTATACGTAATACGTACTATATAAAGGATGAACACAATTCTCTAAAACCAAATCGAATATCTTCGATTATCAAAACACATTGCGGAGTTAGATAATATTTCCTAAGAGATGACTCGTGTGATATTTTATATTTTGTATATTTTGTTGATTAAACTGGTTAAATGATGCATTTTCAAGTATTGAAATGTAATGTTAGCGGCATGGCACAAGTCACTGTTGAAATCCTTTCTTGTCTTCATCTTTTGACTGCACTTGCTGAAGAAAGTTTGAATAGTTTTTCGTCCATTTTTCGCATTTTTTGCATGAGTTGCAGTGTTTTTATGTTGTAAGAAATATTTTTTGCACAGTTTTACAGCTTTACAGTTTTAGTTACAGTTTTACAGTTTGCACAGCACTACAGTTTCACAACACTGGCAAAAAAAATACATTTCCTGCCCGCCGTGAATCTTCTCCACAAATTCACTCTTTTAGCAATGCACTTCTTGAAACTTTCTCTTTTGCTATTGTTGCAAACTGCTTAACAAATACAGCAAATTTACTTATCGGCAATGCACCAAACTTCGAAAACAATACAAAATTATCGAAGAAAACTCCACCCATCTTATGCAATTTTATCTTTTAAAAGCAAAAGATGCCGGTAGAGCTATTTTTTTAAAGACAATTGTGTTCTTAGTAAGGAACAGATAGCTCACTTATCATTATGAAGATCGGAAAGACGAGAGCAATTTCCTGTGCTCTGGAGCGCCCTGAAGCATACTTGGATTTTCGTCAACGCGGCGCCTGAGGGTTTTATCTTCATGATTGAATATGGCACGACTTTTCGCGTCTTTCTCGGTCATGCCGCTAAAGTCGCTTGATCTGCAGTACTGCTTGATACGGTCGCGATCATGCGACATCCTACAGCAGGACCGAGAAAGACGCAAAAACTCGTACCATATTCCATCGTGAAGATAAAACACTCAGGCGAGACGTTACGAAAACCTAAGTGTAGATAAGGTAATCCGCTCGGTGTCAAATTTTCATTCTCTCTAAGCTCGACACGTTACAGACAAGAACAGTCAGGGCATAGAGCTTCTCGATTGGAGCACGCCCTGGCAGATTTTACACGATTGTTACTTATTTGGAAAAAATTACCCATCAGTGATTTCTCAAAAAAATATTGTAGACAACAAAATATAATGAACAAAAATATTAAAAATGCGTAACATTCAGTATAGGCACTTATAGGCTGGTAACGCTTGATTAAGCAATTATCTCTAAAATAGGTATGTACAGGCATTATAAAACCATTGCGAAAGCCATTTCTGAGGTAAACATTCATAAAAGGGTAAGTTGCTTGAAAATACAATAAAAGAAATAAAATAGGCAAAAAGGGCATTGTCCAGACTCTAGTTATAAGGAATAAACGCATCTTTTGTAGTCGTAAAATTGTCCAGCATTTTTAATGATTCAGACTTATAATTTAAAAATGAAAATTCAAATTCAACAGCTGAAAGGGGCTTTTATTATTGTATCAATGAGGTTCATTCACGACCAGAATCAAACAAAAAGAAACTATCCTCGTTATCTTGATCTCTATTTCAAGTATTTCAAGTATTTCATGTTTTAAACACATGTATTTAATTCATCTCTGAACTACATGTCCAAAAAACTCAAAAATACAGTTATTCAAATACAAAATGTTTTTAAAATACGTATTTCAAATACAAGTATTTAAATACTGTCCAGGTTTGGGCACAGTAATACTGCAACGCACAGTTAAGGGAGTGACCGTTAGAAAGTAGGGTCGAAAATTAAGCTATTTTCAATTGTTAAACAATGATTGACACAATTCCCTCGGGAGGCCCATAAACAAGTGCTCGATTTCCATGGTGCGATCATCAGTGCGATTCCTGGCCGGAGCTTTCTCTACAATCGCCTCAAATTCTGAAACTCTGTGATGAAATAAAAACTTAAGAATGTCAAACAGGCTAGGCAGACCAAGTGTGCTGGATACCGTGATAGAAAAACGTCATGTCGGTATAATCATCTAAACCCCGCGTGTGTATAATAAATAAAAACAGGGCCCAGGTCTGGGAATACCGCTAGTTGGCAAAAGTCGGTATAATCCGACCGTAAAATGCAAAGAACATACATATATTTACAAGGTGCGGAATGCTAGCATGGGTCCGGCTAGTGTCAATTACGTCAGGAGCAGGTTACTGAGATTTTTCAGAAAACAGAAATATTTAACGAATCTTGTATTTTTTATTTCAAACGTTCAGTTTCTTGATATTGCAGAAAATGATGAAATAATAGAAGCAGAAAAATCAGCAATAAAAAATTAAAATTTCAAATAGAACGAGTAGAAGTAGAAGTTAGTGCAATATTCTTCAAAATATTAAGATTAAAAGATGATTCACTCTGCGTGTTACACAAGATAACTGCGATCTTGTTTGTACACGATACGCATTTTAACACCGCGAAAAATCAACATCGCGTTTTCATAAGCATATTTATCTCCGATAAGACATGGAACTGCGTAAAGACATTTCGCTTTTCGACATTTCGAGATACTATAATCAAAGTAGACGTTGGTCATTGAAATCATGTGAGATTGATAAAACTCACCAATAGCGATGCACAAAAAAACTGCGATCTCGTACACATTCATTTTGACTGAGCAAAACTCCAAATGGAGCTGGCATTTATACTGATCGCGTTATGTAAATTATATCCTCTTCTATCTCTGATAAGACATGGACGTCACCAGTATTGGTACCCGGAGAGGTGGCTCACGATATCAACTGATGTCATTACAGTGCCTCTGACTGGGAGGTCCTAGGTTTGAGTCCCGACGATGGCAGGATGTGTCCCTAGCTTGTCAGCTAGGTCTATTTTAATCGCTGTCAGGAAGAGAATTCTCGCAGAAACGTAACAAAGGGGCCATGGACCGCGCGCGATCTTCCTTTCCTCTTTCTTGTCCTACCCTCACTCCTTACTTAAACGCACACCTACATGCCCACCACTACCACCCATGCCAGGAGACCGGTCGACTTGTCTCGGTTGAGGTGGTGCACCGCTGGTGAGAAATATCTGTCTGGAGAAAGCCCCGCTAACCGACACTAGGTCGGAGCCGAGGGAAGACTATCGTCATCTCCCGAAGGGGGAAAATGTACTGGACTTACGAGACTAATGACTAGGGCTGTGATTTATATGCATTTGCATATTTTTTTTAACTAAAGCATCCCGTTTGAACAAATTGTATACGTTTTGAGGCATTTCGAATCAATTTAAGCTATTTTTATCTCGCATATATTACCATAATTGCAGGGGCTCCTCGGTGTGTGAGGGGTTAGCTTACTGGCCTCTGAGCCCCCAGTGCGCGGGTTTGATCCCGGCCAAGGAACCCGGATTTTCGAAGGCCGGAAAATCCACAGTAGCCATGTCACTCTTGTGGCATGTAAAAGAACCTTGGCAGGAAGCCCGGCAAAATTAAACCCCTCCGACAACATCCCGCCCTAACGAGATCCCACTTTCTCCCAACCAGACATCTCGGATATAGTTAACTGAGCCCGATATCTGGCGGAGAAAGTGAGAGTCAAATCCCAGGCGCAGACGGGACTGCCCACGGGGTACGCCTGCTTAGATAAAAGTCCCCAGACCCTCGTCGGGGGTAGGCTTCGGAGGAAGCCTGGGTCGAAACTCGGGTGCGGAACACTGCCTACGGGCAGTCTCCCCGCAATTTAACCCATACGATAATAATAATAATAACCATAATTGCATATTTGGGCCATATTTGCATATTTTTCTTACATATTGTTGCATATTTTTCTTGCACCCCTCATCCGCGAAAAGAAGCCCAACAAAGAGAGTTCCGTCAGCGTTAATGGGCCCTGTCAGTTCTCTCGCCACCTGCTATGGTACATCAAGTGAACTGCTCTGAAGCAATGGGCTTCCGAGGATTTGTTTACGTTGCCATACCCATGGATCAGCGTTGCCGCTACCTGACCCGTACGAAGTCGCTAGAGAAGCACGCTAAGACCTGGCATCGGCAGTATCAGTCGAAATGAAATGTGCATCCGCCGAGTGCCTATGCGTGCCCACACACGGCGCAAACGTGGAGTAATGTTTCTCGCTTGTAAAAATTTATATGATTTCTCTATCTTTTTTGCTTTAAACTTATTTCCCACACTACACTTTTTATTTATTTTTACACTTACACATTACATTACTCTATTTCGCATATTTCCCTGTTTTAATTGCATAAATTACCATATATATATATATATATATATATATATATATATATATGTGTGTGTGTGTGTGTATGTGTGTATGTGTGTGTGTGTGTGTGTGTGTGTGTGTGTGTGTGCATATTTCGCTGTTTTTATTGCTTAACAATCACAGCCCCAGTAATGACCTTAGCAGTTTACGCGCTCGGAATCACTAACGATCAATCAATCAATCAACTGGCGTTAGTCGTACCCTACCCAGTGGCGGGGTGGGGCAGAGGAAGGAGGAGCGGGCCCCAATGGGACAGGGGGCGGAAGGGAACGGAAATATTTTTTGTTTACTACAGTAGAACCCCGGTATTCCGAACTAATTGGGGGTGTGGTCTATTCGAATTCGTAAATGTTCGGATTTTCCGACGAAATATACCGTTCATACACAAATACATCCATTTGATTACCAGACACAGTTCATCATGAGAAAATGACAACGTAGCGTAGCGACTTGAAGTCGCAAAGTTGCGAACGACGGAGTACTACAGTACGTTCATAATGGATCGAATGCGATAGTAGTTGCTACATTGTTTAGAAGACTTGAGGCACAGATTGTGTCGCTGCTGATAACGGGTATTCTACGAACAGTATTCAGATTTCAACCACTGTATTTCTAGATGTGTCACAAGCATTTGACAGGATATGGCACCCAGCCCTTTACTTCAAACTAGTCGAAATTGGTACACCAAAGTATTTAATTCAACTCATCAAAAATTTCATAGCCGACAGAACCTTCTCAGTTGCAGTTGAAGGTCACCATTCTAACCCCAGACAAATTGCCGCTGGGGTCCCCCAAGGTTCGCCGCTATCCCCAACCTTGTTTAATCTCTATACTGCAGACATTCCTACTTCCCATCAAATAAATACCGCCCAATTCGCCGATGACACTGCCTTATACATCTCCGGCACTTCACTACAAACTCATCAATTCCAGCTCCAACAGCATCTAAATCTAATAACAAATTGGGCAAATAACTGGAAAATCAAATTAAATCCCTCAAAATCAGCAGCAAAAATCTTCTCATTGAAAACCTTTGCACATCCATCCCCACTACTCATAAATAATAACGCTATAAACTGGACCCCAATCACGAAAACAATAAAATATCTTGGATTAAATTTAGACACTAAACTCAATTGGAAACAACACGTTGAAATAAAAGCACAACAGGCAAAAACCAAATTAATCCAATTAAGACCTTTACTAAACTCATACAACCATCTCTCACTGTCAAATGCACTAACACTATACAAATCATTCATTCGCCCAACATTACTATACGCATGTCCGATCTGGACCAATGTCGCCAAAACCAATCTCAACAAAATGCAAATATTTCAAAACAAATATTTAAGATTAATAACAAGAGCTCCATGGTTTATTAGCAATAAACAACTACATCATGATCTAAACATAAATGAAATAGCTCACCAAATAGCATACCTATCAAACAACTTTTACACTAATTTACCCTTCATAAAGGCATCAACTCACTACAGACTCGGAAAAGATCCCAGATACAAAACCAGAATAAAGAACAGATTCCCGCTCCATTCTTTCCTCCAGATATTTTCAAATATTGATTAATTCTGCTGAGGTGCTGTTTGTTTCCTCTCCCAATTAAAGTTTGTTATGTACAATTTTAAACTAGATTAGTTGATTAGATTAAGTTGTCTAGATTAAGTTGATTAGATTAAGTTGTTTAGATTAAGTCACCATACAATTGCAAAGTTTCACTTGTAAACTGAACATTGTAATTTCAACTAAACAATAAATAAATTTAAAAAAAAAAGTATTCAGAACTGGGTTGACCTACACTGGGTTTATGATTTTTAGTTCATAAATTAAATTAATGCAAATCAAGTGTTTTTTCTTCATTTTTTCTTCCGTCCCGAATTTTTTTCGGATTATCCGCAATTTCAGATTTGTGGATTTTGGATAAGCTGGGTATTCTACAGAACATTTTGTTTCCTACAATCATTTTCTGAGAAATCACTAATGGGTAATTTTTTGCCAAATAAATAACAACCGCGTATAATCTGCCAGGGAGTGCTCCGGTCGAGAACTTCTACGGTCTGTTAGATTTTGCCTGTCGCGGCGAGCAGGGACACCGCTTAAAGATGTATGAGAATTTGATACCGTCCGGGCTACTTATCTACTTTGCGGAAGCCCGTCAGGGCGGAACAGAAAAAGAAATTGCTCTCGTCTTCCGAACTTCGTAAGCGCTTGTGAGTTATCTATTCCTTATCAAGAATACAACTGTCTTTAAAAATAATGCACCCGGCGTTTTTCGCTTTTAAAAAGTAGAATTACACAAGTTAGGCGGAGTTTTCTTCGATAATAATTTTGCATTGCTTTCAAAGTCTGGTGCATGCCAGACCAGTAAAGAGTACCCCGGGATAAGATGGTGAAAAGTTCTCCTAAACCAAATGACGTATGAGTGGTTACATTATAATTCTAACATAAAAATAATATTTTTGAAAGGCTTTTAGCCCCTCGCCACACCCACACCCATCTAGAGACAAAAACGTATTTTTAATTTTAATTTTTTCAGCAACTCAACACTATTTTATCTGACTGAAAAAATATTTTTTTTAAATTATTTATTAGCACAACTACAATAATGTAACAAGTGTTCGATCTAACAATATGAATACCAATATATTTTGTGATACACTTGACCACCGTCTGAGATGACTAAAGTTCATTTAGGAAATAAGCCACACTATAGAAAGTCAGTAGGTTCTTCCTTTTTAATCCTCTTATTTTTCCAATCTAATGGAGGAATTTTGATGACTCGGTGTTTTCGTGGCTCAATAGACGTCGCTGTTGTTTTGTTGCATAATCTTTAATTAGTTCTTCTGCTGTCTCTATATTCAAGTCACCACGTAGTCGGTTGATTCGCGTATATATAGGTGAATCGACCGCATTGCGCAATATCTTATTCTGGACTTTTTGCACATGAACTTTCCTGGTACAATCCCAAAGCTGTATACCATACGTCCATATTCGTTTTAACACATGTTTTCTATATTAATAATTTATTATAAACAGACAACTGAGATTCTCTTCCCAACAACTGATTTTTAAAAAAATTGAGTTCCGCTTTCGTTATTTTGACGTGCTTCTTCCAGCGCAGCTTTGAATCCAAAGTCATACCCAAATATTTCGCTGCATTTACTACTGGGGCGACTTTGCCATTGATCCTTATTGGGAGTTCCTCACTTTTACGATGGGTAAAGTTCACGTAATGTGACTTGGTCTCATTAAGTTTTAAGCGCCATTTTTTATTTAAGCGCCATTAAGCAGCTTTGTTTGTTGCGATCTGTAATTTATTTGTTGCCTCTTCCATATTTCTTCCAGTGGATAACAAAGCGGTGTCATCTGCAAACGTCGCTATTGTTGCTCCTCTATAACTTGGTATATCACTTGTATATAGCAAGTAGAGGATAGGTCCCAGTATGCTTCCTTGAGGGACGCCTGCTTTAATTTCACGGAATGTAGTATAGGCATTTTCTTGCTTAACTCTAAAATATCTATGTTCGACTGAAGGAGTAAACTAAATGATTTTGGTAGTTCTTTACTCATTTTGAATTCCAGACCACGAGGCCATAATTTATCAAAAGCCTGCGCATTGTCTAAAAATACAGCTGAGCATATCTTCTTTTCGTCTAAACTATTTTCAATGACATCTGCAATACGGTTTACTTGATCGATACTTGAATGCTTTTCTCGATACCCAGTTACCACCAAATTAATGAGAGAGGATAAGTTTTCTTTCTTCTATAATTATTTTGAGTCGCTTTAAAAATAGTTTTTTTAAAAGCGTCCAAAGCACTGGAAGTAAAGAGATGGGCGTGTAAGACGTTACGTCTTCTGGTGGTTTTCCGAGTTTGGGGATGATGATAATCTCGGTTAGTTTAAATTGCTTCGGCATTTATTTCAGTCGAAATGAAACATTAAATATGTAAGTTTTATTACTCCTTTTCTCAGAAGTTCTTTTAATATTTTTCCTGTGATCAGATCATAACCAGGTGCTTTTGTGGCATCAATATTAAGTTTTATTTCCTTTTGGACTTCTTTTGGAGTAACATATTTTATTTCATATTCTACATCACTATCAACTGGGATGATATCTGCTGTTTGACGAGAAAAATGTTGAAATATATTTTCTAAGTAATCAGCAAACATTTTTACTTTTTCCTCATTTGTTCTCCCCCATGTGAGGTCGAATTTGCGCAGTGGTGGTGATTGTACAATAAGTCTTTTCATTTTTCTTGTGGCTTTCCATAAGGAATAGTCCGATATTTGATCAGCAGTAAGTTGTTCCAAGTAATTGCTGATAGTATCATCTTTATGTTTACTCATGAATTAACAGCATGTTAATTCATGAGTAAGACGATTCAAAACATTTGATCAGATGGATAACGTGTCATTTGCCCCACTTTTCGTGCCTTATTCTTTTCTGCAACTTTTTGTTTAATTTCTCTGGGGTAATTATTACCCATGACAGGTATTTCAATATTTGGGGTATATTCTTTTACTTTTTCTTACAGCAGTTTTATGAAGTTCTCCAAAAACTTATTCTGAAGTTCTCCTCCTTTGATTTCAATGGGACATTAAGTTCTATTGTTTCATCTAGATCTTTGAACGGTTGTCAGTTTGTAAATTTGTAAAAGAGGTAATTGAAGGGTTTTCTTAATTATAGTTTTACTTAGTGTTAATATTACGGGGCTGTGATCTAAAGACAAATCGTAACAATTCTCTACATTAATATAGTTTGAAGATATACCTTTCACAACAAAAAGTCAACTAGATCTGAAAGTTTATGAGGATCTGTGAGACAATATGTATATCCACCACCAGAAAGAAAAGTACAATACAAATTACTACCAGCTTTATAAAGTTCTCGGCCTTTAGTGTTAATTAATCTTGAACCATAAAAATTATATTTCGCATTGTACTTGCTTCCCACAATGAAATAATTACCTAGAGTTTTAAAGAATTGCTTGTAGCGTTCTTTTTTATTATGTCTCGGTGAATCGTAGATTGCAGAAACAATATATTTATGCTCTTTTGTAGAAATCTTAATTAATGCTGTCTGCATACATTCTGTTTGGAATCTTCGTCCTAGGTCATGGTTAACAATATCTTTAACAAATACATGTATTGCAGCACCATCTTTCGCTGTATTTTTCGGATGAGTCGTATGATAGCACTTATACCCTCTAATTTTAAGATGAGATTGATTTGTAATATGAGTGTCAGAAATTAAGCAATTTTTTGGATATTTAAAAATACTTATAGTTAATTTAAACGTTATTTGAGACCATTAGTATTCCAAGGTGAAATCCTAGAACTATCTGCCATTTTTTACTTCGTTCCTAAGTCCTTTAACCCGCTTATCTAGGCTTTCTAACTGCTTTTCAATTTTGATTTTTTTTAGAATTTATTTCTTCTTGTTCGACAATACAGTCTTTCAAGGGTTTTAAAAATACATATGATTATTATATGACAGTTTTATATTGGCCATCCATAAGGTAAGTGAGGTTTAAACTCTGACATAATTATTGATTTAATGTTATTGTTAATTAAGAAGAGAAAGGAATATGATTATGTTAAGGAGCTGAGGGTATAGTGGTTTACGGGGGTGTTAATTTGTCTTTGGGAAATCTTGACTTTATGCGTGGGTGGACCGCATTTTTTCCCATGTTAAAAACGATGGTACTTGGTGAGGTATGCAGATTGTTGTAAAAATTGTTAGCTAATTTAGCTATGGTTTCTTCTAATTTTGTAATTTTTAATTCTCGATGAATTTGTTCATTTGTAATGAACCAGGGGGCATTTAGAGTATTTCTTAGAAATATATTTTGAATTACTTTGATGTTATTAATATTGCTAGGAGCTGCACCTCCCCAGATTGGGCATCCATTGGTTATAGTTGGCAGGATTATCGATTTGAATATTAGCAGTCGGCATTCGCTTTTGAATGTAGAGCGCTGGTTTAATATTGGAAATAATTTTGAAAATTTTGCTTTGGCTTTATTTGCAACCACATTGATGTGCGGTTTCCATGTTAACCTTTTACCAAATAAAATGCCAAGATATTTTACTGGTGAGGAGGCCCATGGTATTTTCGTTCCTAGAATTTATAGCTCAGTTGGATTTCGTGGTGTACAAAGGGTGAAGATTTTTGCCAGACTTTTATCTGGGTTAATTTTAACTCTCTAATTCTGTGTCCAGTTTATGTGCTCATCGAGATGATTTTGTATGCAATCTTTCGCTAATGAGATATCGGAATTTGTAGAAAATAGGGCTGTATCATCCGCGTATAATTCAATATTGGAATCAGCGTGAATTGGTATGTCATGGGTATAAATATTGAATAATGTTGGAGAGAGGACTGATCCTTGTGGTACTCCTGCAGTTATTGAGTAAAATTCTGAAGTAGAGTTGTTGATTTTAACGGTAAATGTGCTGTTAGATATGAAACTTTAAATGATTTTTATTAAGTATTCGGGCATTCCCAGTCGAAACATTTTGTATACGAGTCCTGAATGCCAGACCCTATCATAAGCCTGGCGTAAGTCTGGAAATACTGTTACTGTGTGCTTCTTATCGTGAAATCCTTGAGCGATTGCTTCGGTTAATCGAAGAAGTTGATGGGTAGTGTAGTGTTGATGGGTAGCGTGATTCGCTTTGAAACCAAACTGAACGGATGGTATGCGCGTTTGTTGAGGTTAGATAAAGGTTCAAACGAGCCAATTTTTTTTTCTTTGAATATCGAATATTATTTGCATTATCTCTCGTAACTTACCTTTCTCTGTTTGATTCTTCTCAGGTCCTCTACGATCTCGAATTTTGTTTCTAACAAGTTTTTGGGCATACATTTCTTCTTCTTCTTTTTTTTTTGTGCGTGCTCTTATGTTCAGCCTCTCTATTCTTTGTTCTTTCAAGACTTGTTCCTTTTACAACTCCCATATTATTTTGTACTTAAGTCAAAAATTTTTCTTTTTCTTGTTTCTTATGTTTAAGTTTTCGTGCTTTAAGTAAATTTGTTCTAGCTTCTTGAGCTTTAACCGCTACGAGATAGGCTCTGTAACTAGCGACATGTCCAATTTGCTTACAATTTGCGCATTTTGGCATTGCCATTTTTCCTTTATTGCAATTTTTAATGTGGTGATTTTGTGCACACTTAAAACATACCACATCTTTTCCATGGCAATAATTTTTGGTGCGATTAAACCCTTGGCATTTTTTGCACTGCTTAACAACGTCAGGTTTGAACCGTAGTTCTTCTATTCTTACTTTCGTATAAAGGATTGTGTTTTTTGCAATTTTTTTTTCTTGGATCTTCACCGCTTTCAAAAGTTTGCACGTGCAGGGGTGCTTTAACCTTAATTTTCTCATCTTTATTTTTGGGATGATCTTTCTTGATTGTATGTTAAATACATCCATTATTTCAAAGCCTTCATTTTGAAAAGCTACCTTGGTGTCCTCAGTGTCTACCTCCCCATCAAGTCCTCACAACATGACTTTAACTGGTCTATTATGCTTATTTGGGTAATTAAATCATTATATATCATTTTCTCTAAATTATTAGCTATAGGAAATATTATCTAACTCCACAATATGTTTTGATAATCGAAGAAATTCATCTTTGTTCCCTTTTATGTGGTACGTATTACGTTTACA
Source organism: Teleogryllus occipitalis (assembly GCA_011170035.1). Taxonomy (NCBI): domain Eukaryota; kingdom Metazoa; phylum Arthropoda; class Insecta; order Orthoptera; family Gryllidae; genus Teleogryllus; species Teleogryllus occipitalis. The sequence continues at coordinate 212,450 of BLKR01001597.1, read as the reverse complement.
TTTTATTATAATTTTCATGCTTATTGAGGGATATTTTGTGCTATTTTCAACTAGAATGCCAATTCCATGCCAGTTTTTAAGTTTAAGTGCGAAGCATGTATGGTGAAGAGAACTTGATAGTGAAATCTAATAGCAGTGGGATTAAGTGGACATATGCGAAACTAATCTCGATGACAAGTAGCCACCACGTGGCTGGTTGGCGTGATAAATGGGAGAGGCAATTGGTGTATTGGGTGACGTACGAGTACCATAATCAGAAACTGGTATTGATTAATGACAACTCGGAACAATTTTAAGGGGCACAGTGCCGATGGTGTGATAGCTAGAACATCCAGACACCGAATGCATTGCATGACAGAAGTTGGTTAGTAGCCGAGACAGTAATTTATTGAACATTGTGTGGTGTTACGGTGATATTCGAATACAGACAATGGTACCATCGAAGACCGCTCAAGATATTTGGTCACAGAAGCTAATGTTCAGGAAACGGATTTCTATGTAAATACATATTTACTAAATAAGCTAATATCGATACTAATTTGCATTATCTTTATATTTCATAATGTATAAAATTGAAAAATGCTACTTTTATTTTCCATATTTTTCCATATTCTGGGATTTGGTACATATTTGAAAAAGTCCATATATTTTCCATATTTGTTATAAAATCAGACCGTATATCATTTAATATATTAAGCTAAACAATGAAATTTCATTAAATATTAAAAATGCATCTCAGCAAAAGAGCTTAACATTTTTCAGTAATTCCTTAAACATTTGAATTTTTTTTTTGAAAATTAGGGAGAATTTGACCATGGGAAAACTAGTTAAGAAGCAACTTCATTTTCTGTGCACGTCTTCTAGAATTCAGTGGGAAATACAATTATTCAAATTATCGTTTCCATGTTATCGCGGCAGGAATTATTATTCCGAAGGACAACATGGATAAGAGCCAAAATTTATTGCTTATTTATCCTTGAAAATAGATTTCATTACATGGGAGGGTTGTTTTTTTTTTTTTAATTTAATTTAAGTAGTATATGACTTAGTGTAGGGATCACAGAATTTTGAAAATGTGCACACAATTCACTTTTTCCCATAGCACGTCATACGCAGTTTGAACTGTTTTTTTGACGTAAAATAAATATAATAATAATAATAATAATAATAATAATAATAATAATAATAATAATAATAATAATAATAATAATAATAATAAAAAGCAGTTAATGTTTTAATTTTTGTGAAGAATGGATCCACTCTCCGGCCCTGAGGCTCTGTCTGAGATGTCCGAGTGTCCCGCGATGTGAAGGGATGGGGGGGGGGGGGCGAGGAGGCGATGAACTATTGGATTTCTTTGACAGATGACCTTACGACCTCGATGGTTCGTGGGAAACGCGCCTCGGTTCAGTATCCACTCTACCCCTTCTCCTTCCCTCTGAGGCTGCCACCCGGAAATCACATGACGTCACTGAGACTGAGACATCGGAATTCAACCTAAAAAGCTTCTCATTGTCAGTTACAATTCAGTCAGAATACTATGTGTGTTCAGGTCTATTAATCTCTCTATTAAACCTGTGTAAAATGCCAAAAGTAGGCCATATTTGTAAAAATGTGTGAAATGTCAAACGTGCCAAAAGTAGCAAATGTTCCCTTTCACCGCCTTATTCGGTTTCATCCTTTTAAGCTTCATGTAGTTATTTCGGGTTGCATTTTTAGAACAATTAAATTCAAATATCTCCCTTTGCACTCTTACTTAGCCAAATAACGTAAATACATTCTAGCCAACTTCGAGTCTCTTTAATTTTCAATCTTATCCTTTATTTTAATGAGACTTTCAATTTGTAATTCAGATTCATAATTTAATAAATAAGTGCTGTCTTATCTATATTGGATCGACAGTTGTCTTTACGCTTCTTGCATGTTGTAAAGTCGTCTTTACGCCTTTTGCTTAATGCTTATTTTAGACTCAACTACTTTGCAAACTCCTGTAACATTACATTTATACTACCAATTCCTAAACCCAATATAGACCATACTAAACCAAAATATTTTGGGCCAGTTAGATTGCTGCCAAATTTTTCAAAAATCTTTGAAAGAGCAATTTTAACCAGGATTAATAAATTTGTAAATCAAAATAATATACTCCCTAGTAGTCAATTCGGTTTTAGACAACTATTCTGCTACTAATCAATTGCTACATTTAGCATACTATATTGCCACTAATTCCCAAAAATTACGAATACTCTTGCCATATTTATGGATATACAAAAACATTTGATAAAATCTGTCATGATGGATTACTTTTTAAATTGAGAAATATTGGTTTCCCAAATTACATACAATATGTAATAAAATCCTTTTTAGTTAATCGAAGATTCAAAGTAAAAATAAATAACACAAGTAATAACAAATAACTGATCACAATATACAAGCTGGACTTCCCCAAGGGTCTCCTTTTTCACCATGCTTTTAAATGTATTTGTTTCTTATATGCCTTATCTTTTGCATTCAGACATTGCCTTTTTTGCGTACGACACTGCAATATTTTCCACTCATAGCGATCTTCTTTTAGACAATCTCCAAGATGATCTAAATCTCATTTCTTGGTTTAATGATTAGCAAATAAAAATAAATCATCAAAATATCAAGCCAAAATTGTATCCTTAAAACGGATTCTTCTTACTTATTCCTTAATAATTAATAAATGTCTCCCGAATGACACTCCTGTTATATATCTTGGACGTCAGATAGACACTAAATTAACCTGGAGAAAACACATAACATCAATAGCTAACAAAACACAAATAAAAATATTAAAATTGAATTCATTCATAAATAGAAAATCTAATTTATCAATTAGCATTTATAATATTTAAATATATTATAGGACCCTCACTAACCTACGCCTACCAAAAATGGGAAGGTTCCGCTATCAGCAAGCTTCAGAGACTGGAAGTACTACAAAATAAATTCTGAAGAGATATTTTAAAAGCTCCATGGAATATCATAAACGACAAAATTTCAAAGGAATTATCTATAGAACCTTGGAAAACTTCAATTCTTAAACTTTCTTCCCATTTATACTCTTCTCTTTCACCTAGCCGAACCACTCGCTTGTACATTCAAAGTAAATTAGTAAATCTTTTCCCACGAATCAAATCAAGATATTCTAAAGTCCTATTACATCCTCGTTAATTAGCTATAAAAGAGGTTCAAACATCCCTAAATTCAAAATGTATTTTGTGCTTCAAATATTTTATGTTTTTTTCTGAAGGAATATTTTTGTTTTCAAACATTGTACATGTACGATGAAATGTAGTTCAAAAACCGATTATGTATTCTTTGTAACCTAAAAACCCTTGAAAGTAATATGGTCGAACAAGGATAATAAAAAATATTTTTAAAAACGCTTTTTGTTACCGTTTCACGCAATTATTTACCCAGGAAGTTTCAACTGATGCGTAATCAGAAAATTTAGGGGTGTTGTATAGTTTTAGGATTTAATGCCCATCAACACGAACCAATAAAATAGGTGAAACACATAACATATTAGTTCCCCAGATGATGGCACTTTTGTTGTCTCAGATGTCCACGTATTTCTAATTTTTTTCAACGTGGTCTGAACATTCTTAGCCGCGATACTAGTGGCAGATCATCTACACTATTTACAAGATTAAAGGTATTGGTTTAGAAAGAAATTTCTATTCAATTTTGTGAATTCGTGAATTTTCCTTTAAATGAAACCTTCAAAGACATAATATTGCCGAAACCATTGTGTCGCCCTACATAAGATATTGCTAGCACATATTGTCTCGTTTTATAGTAAAAACATTAAATTTTTTTTTACTGAATCGTTATTACTGGTTATTGCCTTCGATATGGAGCTCGATTTACACTGCAAAACGTATGTGGACCGAAATAATATTGGTTTCAAGAGAAATATAAAAACAGCTGAATTATACTTCCGTTCTTTCTCATGGAGGGAATTTTGAAAGGAAATTTTGGGAGGGAAATTTGAAAAGACAAAACGACTCATTAACATCTAGTTAATTATTTAATATCTTAATAATTAAAATTAAGTAAGAAACTAAAGTCTTCTATGTACCATGGTCGCACAGAGGTTGATTTCGTTCATCTAACGGTAGTAAAATATTATCAAGAGAACGGTAATGCCGATGGGGTTGAAAATGGTCAGAGTTATTCCTTGTGCTATTTTCCATTATATTGTAATGTAGTGAATTAGATAATAATTCCATTGCCCTCGAGTCTTGATAAGGATAATAAGGTTATCAGTAATGAAACTACTTAAATTAATGTAATTACTTACAAATATGTAACTAGAAGAGATAGTGTATGCAATTACCTTCTCCAATGAAAGGTTCATGAGACACTGACTCAAAATGTAATATTCTGATTCTAATTCGTACTTAACTGTGCAATTAATATAATTATAAAAATTTAGAACAAGAAAAACTTACAATCCGCACCTCAATGCTTGTAAAACAACAGAAGCGGTAAATGAGACTTTCATCTATCCCAGTACTGTCAGTATACTGCTCCAGATTTTGTAAAAATTGCCGAGCAGTGTTCCCATATTTAGATATTGTGCCACTTCCTTGTTTTAGAATGTCAATAAGCAGTCCCATTTACTTTCGAAATTTGACAATGATTTGCGTTTTCCTGGAATCATACTGTCTTCATAACCACGAACCCGCTATTTTTTAAAAAATTTAGTCTAATAAACGCGAAGAAGGCACTCAAAGAAACGAATCTGAGCGAGAAAGACCAATATAAATAACGGATGTCCCAAAATTAACGCAAGATTTCAATTTGCCGCCATATGTGCAGTAAAATGTTGGCAACCCTGAAAAGTAAACAATTTAACAGCTGACAGTCTAGGGTTAGTAAAAATGGAGCGTTAAACGACACAACAACGTGTTTTCATTGTTGAAGAATATCTCAAAAATAATGAAAGTTTGGCGGCCACAGTTCGAAAATTTCGTATAAAATACGGTCGGAATATTGATTTAACTTCGTCAACTGTGAAGAGAGTAATTGAAAAATTTCGGGAAGACTGGATCCACTGGTGATGCTAAACATACTGGTCGTCCGAAAACAAGCCGTTCAGATGTCAATATCGAAGCAGTGCGTGACAGTGTTGGTGAAAACCCAAGAACATCAATTCGACGACGTGGACAAGAACTGCAAATTTCAAGAAGCTGTCTACAGCGTATACTCACTGAAGATCTGCGGCTCCATGCCTACGAAGTTCATTTAGCACAAGAACTTAAGCGTAATGACCATGCCCAGCGAAGAGACTTTGTTGAATGGATTATCGAACATCAGCAAGTGGACTCTAATTTTTCGAAAAATAAATAAATAAATAAATAAATAAATAAATAAATAAATATTGCACTTTCTGAAACGAGGCTTTGACCCAAGTGAACTACATACATTTATTCCATAGATTTCAATAATTTGTGATATACAGAGATATCTGCACTCGAATATTTAATTTTGTTGCTTGAGGTTTCTTATTTTTTTTCTTCTAATCGAGCTATTTCTGCATTTGTCCTATGTGGTGTCTCCTTGACAAATACGAATTTAATGGGTCTGCAAAATCTCGCTGTACTTTTCGGCTTTTTAGTCTCATCAAACAAGAATTCTTTTTCAAGTCTACCTTTCGTCGTTTTCTGCCTTTCTTTCTTGACACACACCATTTCGTCGTCCTGTCATTCTGGGTTCCTTACCGCGAATCTGTCCATCATTTTGTTTCAAACCTTCCATTTGTCAGTAATTTGGCAAGTGAATCTCCGTATATTCTCACATAATACTGCCTCTGTAATACTTAAAAGAACATTACGGGAAACAAATTGCATTAGCATTTTTCTATTCCGTAAATCTGTTGCATGTCTCACCCAAGATCGAGAGACAAGCTTCTGAAAAAAAAATTGTTTTTTTTTTCGGAAAGGGGCAAATTTGGGCAAAACAAATTTCCACCGTTTTGTTTCCCAAGGTTTAGGGAATATAAGCGTGCAAAGAACACTCTTGGAAATTGCTGGCAACTGAAGATAACTCTGTTTAAATTTCTGATCACTATGAAACCTGCCTCAAATACATGGTGATACTTTCGCGTACATTCTACCTTACGATTTCTCACTCATTTCGACCAATCAAGTTCGTCGTAACAATGTAGTGTAAATATGCACTAACACCAAGTACGCCAAGCAGGGCTGATGCACGGCTGCGCGCGCGGTTCGGAAGCCTTCACCGATCAGACTGCCATGCTGCATTCTCCTGAGAAATGAATGTTGTACTTAAGGCAATTATTACAGTTGAGGCACGACTATAAGAAACCCGCCCACGTTGATTGCTTGATTGTTAGTGATTCCGCGCGCGTCAACTACTATGGTCATTAGTCCCGTAAGTTTAGTGCGTGCTTTGGTCGTGAGATGGCGGAGGTCTCGTTGGATGGCCAGCCGTCGGCTAACGGATCAATCAGATATCTCCCACCAGCGTGGCACCGCCCCAGCCGGGACAAGTTCTAAGTCCCCGACCGGTCTCCCAGAATATGTGATAGTGTAGTGCATGTTAGTGGAACTGTCAGTGTTAGGGGTGAAAGTAGGAAAAGGAGGACGAAGGAAAGATCGCGCGTGGTCCGTGGCCCATTTGTTACGGTACTGCTCCGGCATTCGCCTGGTGTTGATCGCAGAAACCACGGAAAACTACCGATCAGAGCAGCCGGCCGCTAGAATTCTCCTCCAGACAGCGACATGGCAGTGATTTTCCCCCGCTGGATGGGAAGATTTGGCGTCAACCTTCCATTCGACTTGCGGCATTTTTACCAACCTTATATCTCTCACCACCGGGACACCGCGCCAGCCGGGATAAGTTCTAAATCCCCTACTGTCGGCAAATGTGGTAGTGTAGTGCATGTAAGTTTAAGTCTGTGTAAGAAGTGAGGATAGGACAATGAAAAAGAAGGAACGTTCGCGAGCGGTCCGTTGTCCGTTTGTTAGACTCGCTTGTCTGCTAGGTCAAATTCAGTCGCTGTCTGGACTGAAGCTAGCTAATTCTAGCGGCCAGCTGCTCTGATCGGTAGTTTTCCGTGGTTTCTGCAATCAGCACCAGGCGAATGCCGGAGCAGTTCCCTTACAAACGGGCCACGGACCACGCGCGATCATCCCTACCTCTTCCTTGACCTATCCTCTCCCATCACACACACACTTACACTAACATGCACTCCACTACCACATATGCCGGGAGAGAGGGCGGGAGCTTAGAGTGTGTCCCGTCTGGAGGTAGGTCTGTCGCTCACGAACAAACATCCAGACATTTTGGATATCGCAATCACGAACACACAAACCACATACTACTCAACACCTCTATTTGAACTGGATTCCCACCACTTACCAATCATCATCTCTACACACACCCCACCCCTACCCCTACCTACCCACATATTAAACACGAACAACATAAACTGGAAGGAATTCAGGAAAACAATAGCAAATAAAACCCCCAATTTTAAAAATCTTAACACCCCATTAGAAATAGAAAGGGAAATTTCATACTTACACGATATAATTACCAACACTATTAAACATTTACAAGCCAATAGACTCCTCATCACTCACAAAACGCTTAACAAATTACTGTCAGAAAAAATACTAACAATAATCAACAATAGGAACAGAACCAGAAGAATATGGACCAAACTCAGAAACCCACACTTAAAGTAAGAATTGAATCTTTTAAATTCAATAACAAAAAAAGCAATAAATGACTTTCATAGCTCATCCTACAACAAACTAATAAAATCATTAAGCACAACCAATAATTCTCTCTGACAGTTCACTAAAAAAATCCTATAAAAGAAAAATAGTATCCCACCTCTAATGGGGAAAAAATTCGCCCCTTTCGACAAAGCCGAAGCATTGGCCAATCATTTTGAAACAACATTCACACTCAACAACACACCAACTCATTCCGATCATGTGATTATATTACAAACAGTTTCAGCCCCGAACTATGATGTACCACAGAAGATAAAATTCATATCCCCAAATGAAGTGAAAAACATAATTAAAAAACTTCCACAAAAAGAAGCCCCTGGTCACGATAAAATCACTAATAAGATCCTAAAAAAACCTTCCATCCTCAACTATAGCCTATATAAACAACATATATAACTCAATAATAAGAATTGGATATTACCCTATAGTATGGAAAAACTCAATCATAATACCTATTCGAAAACCATATAAAAATCATAGCAGTGTAGAAAACTACAGACAGATAAGTTTACTAACCACACTTTCAAAAATTCTCGAGAAACTAATAAAATAGCTACCTTCAATCAACCCAAATTATTCCATTACACCAGTTTGGCTTTATAAGTCATGTATCAACTGCACACCAACTACTCAGACTCTCAGAAAATATCCACACAGCGTTTCAAAACAAACATCACCCAATAGTTTCATTTCTTGACATTTCACAGGCGTTTGATCGAGTATGGCACGAAGGACTATTATACAAACTCCGAACAATAGGAACACCAATCTACTTAGTAAACTTCATCAAAAGTTTTCTAACTGATAGACCCTTTACAGTTTCCTTAGAAAATCACATCTCCAACCCCCTAAAAATAATAGCAGGCCTTCCACAAGGTTCACCACTCTCACCCACACTATTCAACATATACACAGCTGACATACCCACTACAATACACACCCAATTAGCACAATTCGCCGACGATACCGCAATCTACAAATCCAGCCACTCACTTAAGACCATTACCGATAGGATACAAAATCACCTAAATGAAATAGACCAGTGGTCAACATTGTGGAAAATCAAACTCAACCCAACTAAATCAACTGCCAAAATATTCTCACTAAGACCATTTTCTCACCCACCACCACTACACATTAATAAACACACAATTCCATGGACACCACAAAACCAATCAGTAAAATACCTCGGGATGAACTTCGACACAAGACTCAACTGGAAAACACACATAACACTAAAACAACAACAAGCAAAAATAAAAATAGCTCAACTAAAATTCCTTATCAACTCCAAAAGCCGGCTATCCCTAACAAATGCCATTACAATTTATAAAGCAATAGTCAGACCATTAATGCTCTACGCATGTCCCATCTGGACCAATGCATCTATTTCTAACATTAATAAACTTCAAATCGTACAAAATAGATTCCTCAGATTAGCAACACATGCCCCATGGTTCATCTCTAACGCCCAACTTCATAAAGAACTGAATATATCACCGATCATCAAACATATTGCCCATCTTTCCAATAATTTTTACTCCAACCTAAATACAATAAACCGAGCCGTCCACTACAACCTGGCCACTATAAATGACTTCCCTACTAGAATTAAGAATAGATTCCCTCCCGAAGCGTTCTTGAACATTTTCTCTACTAATTGTTCATAGTAGGGGCTCTTGTAGTTTCCTACACCTCTAGTAAGGTAGTTTAGTTTTAAGTTTGGTATAAGTTACAATGTAAGCCAGCAAATGCACATGAGATAGTAATTTAGTACTGATCTGTGTAATTTCCAATCACTCAATAAAAAAAAGTATTGTATTGTAGGTCTGTCGCTAGCCGTCGGTAGGTCGACGCCGGATCTCGCCATTCAGCGGAGGAAGATCACCACCACCTCCCGATGCAAAACATGCATTATACTTACGGGGCTAATGACCTCAGTAGTTGACGCGCCCGGAATCACTAACAATCAACCAACCGTTTGTCAGGGTACTGCTCCGGCATTCGCGTACTGTTGTTCGGAGAAACCAAGAAAAACAACCGATCAGAGCAGCTGGCCGTTAGAATTCTCCTCCAGACAGCCATTGAACTCGACCAAGGTATGTAGCTTGTGTCGAAAATCATGCCACCGTCGGGATTCGAATCTAGGGCCTCCGGTCAGAGGCACTACAGTGATATCAGTAGATACCGTGAGCCACCTCTTCCGGGTTAGTCTTTGGAGATATTAATTGTTTTTCATGGTACCTATATTTGAAGAAGCAGGATTGGTAAATTTAAATAAATGAAAAGCCAGCAACGTACACTATTTTCAATTCAGTATTCACTGAACATTTTATGCCAAATATTTGATCATGTGTCATTAAAAGGCAATGTTCAAATAAGAAAAATACAATTCAAATTGTATTATAATGTTACATTTATTCTTGTCATTAAGAAAATCTATAAATATACGAAAAAGGAAAACCAACTTTAAGTGCTCTATTATGAATTGTCTCACAACCGCTAATCAGTTACCATATCAATATTAGGTAAGAAAAAAACAGATGTAGGTATAACTAAGGAAACTTTCTTTCATAATATTCAATATGTTAAGAAGTACATGTTTTCATGCATGTATCTCAGAAGCAACCCTTAGCTGAGTGAATGTAGATTTGCAGTTGACTAGACATTCAAAAATAAACACATGCAATAAAATATTCCAATAATAAACAGTAATTAATCAAATAAGATCATAAACATATGATACAAACAGTAATTAAGGCAGAATAGGGAGGTGATAATTTATTATGATTGATATTATTAATAAAGAAATTTGAATAGGAACGTAATGAAATATGTTTTTTATTATCACATTGTTCACCATACTTTATACTTTTTGTTGCATTATTGAGCTTTATGGGCTGGTCTCTTTGACCAATATAATTTGTTTCAAATAATAATTTGATTTAAAAGAATTGTTTTAGACAATTTGCATACTTCTTTAACATTTTAAATAAATGGTTTACGTAATATAATTATGTTTATTATTGATTTGTATATGAATTATTAATAGTAATCATCGACAATGTTATGTTTAATTCGTATTAGTTTTGGGATTAATGTTGCCGCGCGTTGCTTGAGAAGTATATTGTTCTGATCAGTGCAAGTATCAACACAATATTGCTTCAAAATAACATTATAATATGTGGAATAAATAAATAAATAAAGGCACATAGAAAATTATTGATTAAAACTAATGTAAATATTATCAACACAAATTAAATAGCACCTTTATAATGAAACGAGCCTTATCCATCCTTTTTTTTTAAGTTGAGCGCTTTGCGCTTCTCGGAGTAAGCCTCCATTACTAGCAGCGCTTTTTTTTTTTTTTTTTTTTTTTTTAGTAATCGTCCGTTAATATTATGTCTGTCGCGTCTCGTCGCAGTCGGTTGTCAAGAGGACCGCCAGGTAGCATCTCCGCGTACGCGCCTCTTACTACGCGCTCCTGCGTCACTACCCAGCGGCCAGAATTAGGAAGGAATAAGGATAGGTTTAGGACACTCCACAGGGGTTGGACTAGCCCTTGTGAAGCAGCCAAACTCGTTTTGTTGGAACAAATTTCACATGAGATTCGACGGGAATCGAACCCAGATCTCAGTGGTGAAAGGCTAGCGACTTTGTAATGAGCCACGAGTTCAGCTCTTTAAGAGAGACGTCTTTCACTACAGCCTATGATCACTTTCCATTTCATATTTCTTAGTTTTCTCTGAACTTTGTCAGAACGACATTCGTACTGCTATTTTTCCAATTGAAAATACAATACAAGACAATTTACAATACACATAAATAGCACCGCCACAATGAAACAGAGGTATATCTGTGAGTTTGCATTTTGGCCTACGATTACAAAATCTTTTGTTTTAGATATTTCTGGATAAGACGCTAATGCTGCAGCCCAGACATTAACAAGACAAATACTCGCAAATAGCGGCGTCACAATGAAACACAAGCCAATATGTGAGTTGTTTTTGCACTGTGGCCTACCATTACGTTCTGTCATTTGTTTTAAATATTTCTGGATAACACTCTAATGCTGCTGCTGCAGATATCTATATAATTAAAAAAATAAGGTATTCTGCCATGGCTTCGTTTAGAGCTTCTACAGAAACGATAGTAGTATTTTTTCCTTCAAATGAAAGAATGTGATCCCTAGATGTGTTATCAGATATTATTTGTTTTGATTCAACAACATTTATGGTGTAAATTAATTAATTAAATCATTCTTTAATAGTACGCTTATCAATAGTCAATTGTTTTCTTCCAAAGGGTGATTGTTTCAAAATCGATATACATGAGTCGATAGATGTCCACGCTACTTCATGCTGGCGCTGCGTGATGTTTTGTTTTGATTGTTGAGATTTGTTTACAATTCGTCAAGGTTTGGTGTCAGTGTAATAATTGCATTGTGGCGTAGACAGTTTTGTATTTGCCTTTGTGATGAATTTTGTAGAGAACATTCGGACAGTGGGTTTTGATAGGTTGTACTGAAGTAGTGAAGTTGTTCACAGGTTATGTCGAATTCCGAAACGTTGCCCACGCGCCCCAAAAGACGCAAACGTACATTAACTAAACGCAGGGAAAGAGAAAGTCAGCGTAAGTGTCTTGATAGTGAGATCATGTCGTTTTCTGCGTGGTCGTTGACTATGAAATGTCAGTTTTGTACTTCACATGTGAGGGAAATTCTGCAAACGAGTTTACTCTGCGTTGCTTAAATGGGAAAATAAGTTTATCTTCAAGCAATGTACCTGAAGAAATCAAAGTTGTTTATAGGAGATGATAACACATCAAAAAACTTTAGAAATAATATCCGTCAGTATAATAGTGTTCTTTCTTTTCTGTCATTTGGCGCCGATATTGCATTGCCACCTGGTCATGAGCCATACGTGTTCAAAATTTTGGGAACTCCACATCACAGAATATCTTCGTTATACCCTGAATATCCAAACTATGCAACAAATTGTGAACATTAGTCTGCGCACAGTATTTTACATTTATCTCAGATCACACCGTCAAATTTTGACGGGTTTTCACTTGTCTATATATTTAAAAAATAAGGTATTCTGCCATGGCTTCGTTTAGAGCTTCTACTGAACCGATTGTAGTATTTTTTCCTTTAAATGAAAGAATGTGATCCCTAGATGTGTTATCAGATATTGTTTGTGTTGATTCATCAACATTTACGGTGTAAATTAATTAATTTAATCATTCTTTAATAGTACGCTAATCAATAGTCAATTGTTTTCCCCCAAAGAGTGGCTGTTTTAAAATTGATATACACGAATCGATAGATGAGTCCCCGCCGCTTCATGGTGGCGCTGCTTGATTTGTTTTGATTGTTGAGATTCGTTCAAGATTCGTCAAGGTTTTGTTTCAGTGTAATAATTGCATTGTGGTGATGACAGTTTGCATGTATTTCCTTTTGTAGTGTATTTTGTATAGAACATTCGGATAGTAGTGGGTTTTGTTCGGTTGTAGTGAAGTTGTTCACAGTTTATGTCGAATTCCGAATCGTTGCCCACGCGCCCCAAAAGACGCAAACGTAGGACATTGACTGGGAGCAGGGAAAGAGAAAGTCAGCGTATGTGTCATGATAGTGAGGTCATTTCGTTTTCTGTTGGGTCATTATCTATGAAATGTCAGTTTTGTTCTACTTTGTACTTCCCATGTGAGAGAAATTCTGTAAACGAGTTTATTCTGTGTTGCTAAAATGGGAAAATAAGTTTACCTTCCAGCAATATGCCATAAGAAATAAAACAGTTGTTTATAAGAGATTATGACACATTAAAAAACTTTAGAAATAATATCCGTCAGTACAATAGTGCTCTCTCTTTTGTGTCATTTGGTGCCGATATTGCATTGCCATACGTGGGCCATCGTGGACCATACGTGTTCAAAATTTTCGGAACTCCAAATCACAGAATATTTTTGTTACACCCTGAAGATTTAAACAATACAACATAATTATGTTTTATTACATTAATCTGGGAACAGTATTTTACATTTACCTCAGATCTCACCGTCAAATTTTGACGGGTTATCACTAGTTAACAAGATAAATAAATAGCGCCCCAGCAATGAAACACACGCCTATCTGTGAGATGCGTTTGCATTGTGGCCTACAATTAAGTTCTGTCTTTTGTTTTAGATATTTCTAGATAAGATGCTTCGCCGCTGCCTCAGTCATTAACAAGACAAATAAATAGCATCGCCACAATGAAAAGGTCTATCTGTGGATTACTTTTTCGTTGAGGCCTACGAATACGTTCCATCTTTCGTTTTTGTTTCAGATAAGATACTAATGCCGCTGCCGCAGACATTAATAAGTCAAATAAATAGCGCTGCCACACATGCCTATCTGTGACATGCGTTTGCATTGTGACCTACAATTACTTTTATTCATGTTTTCTTCCGGGCTGATGGGCCGTGGTCCAATTGGCTTTGAGCTCAAAGCCAATTGGATCACGGCCCATCAGCCCGGAAGAAAACATGAATATTGACTCCGGCCGTGAAAGCCTTCAATGCTTTATACAATTACTTTTGTTTTAGATATTTCTAGATAAGATGCTACGGCTCTGCCTCAGAAATTAACAAGACAAATAAATAGCACCGTTACAATGAAACACTGGCCAAACCATGAGATATGTTTGCATTCGATTGTTTTATCTGTTCTTTGTCTTTGAGATCTTCGCGGTCAGAATGCCAACGCCGGAGCCGTTTCCAGCCGTGCCACTTGAAGCGGGGGTGGTGACGGGCAGGAGGAGGTGGTGGCGGTGGCGGTGGTTGGTGTGGTTGTAGGCGCCAGCGCCTGGAGGAAAGATGGGGAAGAGGCTAGGGCGAGGTGTTGTCAGAGTGTTGCGTCGTGCACGGATGCGGCGGTCGGCGACCAGGATCCAGTTTGTGAAGGCCGACACGCGCGTGTAGCCGGAAGGGAAGTTCGGGAGGCCGCAGGGATACGGGCCCCAAGACGCCACGCCCACCAACACGCCGTCCTGCACCAGCGGGCCGCCCGAGTCACCCTGCCGACACCAACACCAATTAATCACACACAGAGCATTTGCTGCAGCAAAGAGCAAGATTCCTGCGTTAAATAACTTAAGGAATACATGAATTACAAAAACAACAACAACAACAACAACAACAACAACAACAACAAGTTATTAGCTGGCGACCTGGATGGCCGACGAGGCTAGAGCGTGTGCCGACTCACGGCCTCCGCCTAAAGGGTCGAGGGTTCCAATCCCGCCGTGGGCATGGTTGTTTGTCCTTTGTCTTTCATGAATGTGTGTGTGGTCGGGAAAGGCCTTGCGAGTCTGCTGACCACAGACCGAGGAGGCCGCAAATCTGTGAGTGTCAAGTGTAAAGGTTAACATGAGTCCCCACGAGGGGCGCAGTGAGTACCTGGTGCGGATAGTCGAATTCGACATCTCCTGAAGCAGGAAATGGCCCCAGGAAGAAATAAAAAATATACTAGTGTTTCTAACTGACATGAAAATGGCGTACAAGGTAATTAACTTCCTAACCATATTACGAAGAGATAAACAATTAAAAATAACTGATTTTTAATCAGTTCAAATAAACATATTAAAATTTTCAGTTCGTGATGTTAATGTATTCTGCTCTGTCGCTATAGTAATAAAATCAATTCTTGTGGAGAAATTCTATTTACTTTGGACATCATTGGATATAGTGAACCAAAAATTTTAGTTCCCAGAAGTTCGCTATAACCGGAGTCGACTGTACATGTTAAATGTATATTTGGCGCGCCTCCTCTACTTAACATGTTAACTCGTAACATGTTGGACTTGACATTTTTAACACGTAGAATGTTTTTCAGAAGGGATTGGAAAATATGTTATAAGTCAATCGTTTGTTCCTTTTTGTAGGCTAAATTTCGGGCACGATCATGAGCTTGTATGGCAACTGTACTGCCATTGGTATTTTATAATTTTTAATTTCAGCTGCTATTATTTATATTAATCCTCCCGTTGCATTTTCATTTTAGCAATTTTATCTGCTATTTGTAATTAAAATTTAAATGAATCTATTAATTAGCCGGCGGCGCTAGCCGAATGACGCTCCGTGAAGTCACGAAGGTTAAGCGCATTCGAGACTCGTGGGTTCGTGGCTGGGTGACCGGCCAGGAACCCCGGGATCTAACGTCGAGCCCCTGGCCGAAGGGATAAAAGGCACTGAATGATTGCGACGTGACGAGACTTGACAAATATAGTAATTAACGGAGGATTACTTCAGAAATAAAGCACATTAATGGAGGATTACTCCCCAGTGCAAAGCGCTCAACGCCCCTTAAGTGGCTTGGAGACGCGTTGCGTCAAGGTGTAGACGCAAGAAATTAAGAGAAAAAAAATTGTAATTTAATTTGCTATTTTATTTGTAATTTATTCATATTTTTCTTTACCTTTTAGACTGATGATGACGGCAAAGCCTTCGAGAGCCGGCTATCTGAATAAAAATACCATGTTTACGAAGATGACCTCTTTTAATTCTTCGCATAAGAACGTCAACAACACCGAATCAGAATTCCCACAACTGTAGTGCCAATTACGATTTTCGGTGTTCTCGATTTAGGTAAAATGAAATCGTCAGTAGAAGAAACAATGGATCATTTAGAAGCTATGATGATGCGCCAAAATGTATGAAATGTGTGAATGTTTGAAATGAGTGAAACGTGATAAGGGAGAAAGTGTGACACATACCGGAAGGCAGTAGTGGTGATGTTCAGTTGTTACTGAAACGCAGTGGGATAGGAAACGCGACCTAAATTTAACTGATAAATATAGAAAATATAAATATGACACAAAATTCATATAATTCAAATATCAATATCATTCGAAACCATCGCCCTTGTTAACAAATTCACTGTCGGCATGGTAATAAGTGTGAATGCAATGTTAATGATGTAACATTAAACATACAATGTAGCATGTGGGGATACTCAACATACTCGTATATACTTTTCACATTTCACGTGTGGGTTAAATGTACTTGTGAAATATAATTTAAGTATTTATATTTATGGTGTTAACATTATGAACTTTACTATTTTGACTATTCTTTTAGACATAAAATGGGGAGTTTGGGGGGCGGCCCCCCAATAATAAAAGTGAAAGTAGAGTGGTTTTGTGAAGTAGAATTTATTTTAAATAATTATATTTATTGCGGTAACATCATGAACTTTACTACACGCGACTAGTACGTATAACCAAGGATTCAATTCATGGAGCCGATTCCTCTCTGATGAACCGAGTCAGTGAATCTAAGGAACCGTGCCACCCTAAACTCGGAATTCACCGATGAAATAATAAATTTGATCAGAGAGAGATTACCTACAAGTTACAGCGAGGTTTCAACGGCATGTTTTTATAATACAAGTGTACGTTACAAAATGATGAGAGAAAACTTGCTTCGATTTGATAGAAAAAATTACGTTAAATAAAGATGGAAAGGACACGGTAGCATATAAAGTAAGAGAGAAGAAAAAATTCAAATGCTTCAGCTATGGTAAACTAGGACATATTGCAAACAACTGCTGGGGAAAGAATAAACATGTGTATGAATACAAAGAAACTTACAAAATAATTGTAGTAATAATAATGTTAATAATAGAAATTGTGAAGATAGATGGAAATATGGAGCTGCAAGAAACCATCAATTCAAACCTTCTTCTATGATTGTCCTGTTTATTGTTTCCGCCATCCCCTCGCTTTCCCCTTTCCCCTATCCTGCTATCCCGCTATTTAATTAGTATTGAATCAATGTATTCTGAAGAATCGAAACAAGCAATGATTTGTCCATTAGATCATTTGAAAAAAAATACAAGACATGGGAGGAGGTTATGACACCGGCATCAGACATTATTTTAAAAAGTGGGTGTATAAGAAGAAGGTAACAACAGAAGGAATTAAATTTAAAGCCAGATTAGTAGTGGATGGGTCCGGGCAATTATCGGGACGAGATTTCGAGAATAGCTAAAGACCATTAATGAGAACGGAGACTTTCAAAACGCTCCTGTCATTAGCAGGGATGGAAAACTATGAGTTAAGATTTATTGACGTGGCGACTGCATACCTCAGTGGTACATTAGACAGAGTAGTATACGTAAAACCGCCTGAAGGAAACGTAGGAAGGTGAAACTGAAAAAAAAGTTTGTACGGTGTACCAGAAGCTGGAAGATGCTGGTAAGACAAATTATATCAAATATTACTACAATGTAACTTTAAGTCCTCAAAAAGGGATCCATGTTTGTCATAAATGAACAAAGTAAAGAATTCTTAGCAACTGGCTTTTATGTAGATGGCTGCTTTGTAATAGGCAAGAATGAACAAATAGTGGAAGAATTGATATTGAAAATAGAAAAATCCCTAACAATGAAAGAAATTAAAAATGATATAATCTTTTTAGGGATAAAAATAGAAATGAGTACGAATGGATTTTTATTAAGTCAATCAAACTATACAAAAAAATATTGGAAAGATTCGAGATGAGAGACGCGATTACGAAAACTCAAAGAAAATAAATACACAATATGTAGATACAAGGAAGTATTGGTTATTTCGTAATCGAAACGTGGCCTGAGTTGACATATGCATGCAGCACAATGTCTGAATATTCGAAAGACACGAGGGAAGTGCATTACATAGTTTTAAAAAGAGTAATGAGATATTTAAAAGGAAAAAAGACTTGAAATTGAATATCAACATAGAGAAATGTTGTTCATACATGAGTTCAGATGCAAGTTGGAACACTACGAATGATTCCACATCTTTTGCAGGATTTAGTACAAAATTGGGAAAGCCTTTAATAAGCTGGAAGTAGAAAAAACAAAAGATTGTAGCACTATTAACGATGGACGCACACCTGATAGGAGTTAGCGAAGCAATTTGTGCAAGCCGATGGCTGGCAGAGTTCTGAGCCGAAGGCTGGCAGAGGCAGCTATATGAATTGGGTTTTTCAGATTGAGTAAAAACTCCAACACAATTGCGAACAGACAGTAAAACGGTGATGAACTGGTCAAAGAGTTAAAAAAATAACGTAAAAAAAATAAATAAACTGTAAGAAAATAGAATTTTGTAAAGGGCAAAGTGACAGCACAGAATATCAAATTGTGTCACGTCAAATCTATCGAACTAGAAACAGATACATTAACCAAAGATGTGAATTACGATGTTATGTTTTTGCATATGAAATAATTAGGCTTGGAATTAAAGCAGGGAGAAATAATTAGTTTTACGAAAGAGGAAGATTTGTTATGTTCCTTTATGATACGGAATCATGCAATATGTGCGTTTTGGAATCGTGCTACTAATAAGTATGAAGTACAAATATTACCTAGACATGGTAGTTAAGTATGAGAATAAGTCTTTGGAAGCGAGTTGTTTTACTATCTGTTCTGTACGTATCATGTATCTTTATGAAAATGACAATAAGATGTATGTATCATAACAACCTACACTTCCTGCCACCGCCTGGACATCACAACCCTGCCATGTCAAAATGCTGCTACCGTCGGGACTCGATCCCTAGGAGCTCTGGCTCAGAAGCACCGCAGTGACATCAATTGATGCCCTGAGCCACCTCGGCCAGTGGAGAATTTCGTGTATGCCGCATTCGTGTGTTTCCACTGGAGCCTTACCACGCAGGGTCCCTTGCCGCCTTCCATGGGCCCCGTGCACATGATGGTGTCTGGCAAGTTGCTCTCGTCCACACCTGTGATGTAGGGCTGGTTCTTCATAGTCCGCAGGCACACCTTGTAGTTCACCACTGGTAGCACCTCCGCCATCAGCACGTCGGGTTCCGTTTCCAGCAGCTCACTATGCATTTATTTAATGAAAAAAGTTAAAAACTGTATGTGATGTGTTACGGGGAAAAGTGCAATCTATTCACGGTTTCTTGAGTCTTGGGACCGCTGAACTAACTTATTTGTATTAAGATAGCGACGAGCGTTTTCGGCAATAATTGACATGAAAATTTTATCTCCATTCTAATAAAACTGTTTGCAAATGCAAATCAGCGAGGGATTTTGTCCATTATACAAACGGACTCTACGTGACGGAATGAACTTACTGTTGTGAGAACGATTAATTGAATATCTACATTCCCTACAGAGGTCAATAAAACGTGCACAGAGGTACGTTCAGAAGAAAACAAGAGGTCATCTCAGCATTTGCTGAAAAGATGAGAGAAACTGGATGAAAACCTTATCGAATGGGGGGTGGGGGTGGGGGGTCATTGATCCAGAAGCTAGGGTAGAATACTCCTTACAGGCTGATTCAGTCTTTTGGTATTGTTTTCCTTTTTGACGATCAGTTTAGTCTCTAATTGTATAGAAACAATTATATAGCAGAAAATATTGTACTTGACACTTAAATTTGGAGATGCATTTTAATGTTTAATGTCATCTGGCAGTGTGTTGTGAAATAATGTACATATATTTGATGTGATTTTTTTAAAAGTAAAATGTTGATATTGCCACTTGATGAATACGATTACTACGTCGTGTTATAGTTATAAATATTTGAGGTGGTTATAATCATTTCTCGCTCTTGAGTAAATAATTGTTTACAAAAATCTAGAGGAGCAATTACAGCACATACTTTCTCGCATGATTTAAAATAGTTACGTACTATTAAAATATTGTAATTTCTGCCATACTAAAATCTCCGTTATAACTTGAAAAAGTCTAATTCAAACAAATCGCCTCCCGTGCTTATCTGCATTTATTTCCATTGTCAGGTAGAGTAGTCATTTCTGACTTTTGGAAATGAAACGAACATAAATAAATTTAAATATGACAGTATTTAGAGAACATAATACAGAAAATCAAGAATAATTTCCTTCAAGCCTTCCTTGATTACATTTGAAGTGAGCTTTCATGTTTTTAATGCAATAATCAACGATAAAAACTTCTTAAAGTGTAGAAGTGTGTTTGTTAGTTCTAAGTAAAAATGTATTACCTTCCGTCAATCTATATCTTTTCATAAAAATATTATCTACATCATATGTTTATGATGAACACATATCGTTAAGAAATAAGTTTATCTTCAAAATTGTAGTTGTAGGAAGACGACGAAAAAATTTTGAATTTTTGCAATTCTCGAAAAATCAGGGTTTTCAACGAAAATGAGACATGTACAGATTCAAACAGTCTTCACACTATCCAACAACAAACGTTAATTAAAATTGATGGAGCCATTTTTTTAAATTTTGAAAATATTCCAGATGCTTCATGTAAAGTACGTCCCAAAATTAAAATATCAGTTTCAAATCCAAGAGACCGTAGCATCAGCTAGATAAATTGGGAAATATCAATTGTGGAGAAAATCGGATGAACGATTTAGCCGCTAGCGTTGTTCACAGACGAACAGTCAGACGGACGTTTTGCCGACAGACAGGCGTTGTTGAAGATGATTTAAGCGTTTATGGTTACTCAAGCACCCTTCAACAGAAGATCTAGACAACCATCGTACCATCAAGTAGTAGCGTGTCCAAAGCAGCATATTCTACCTCTGCGATTGTAAAATATCGGCCGGAATATTACTTCAACGTTATCTCGGACAAATATATCAAATTTCTCCAAGACAGTGTCATAGCGAACGCATGTCCAAATTTGAGGGAGAACTTTTTAACAAGAAGATACTTGACAACCATATCCTTACCAGGCTACAGAACAAACCTACACTCATGAGAAAGTCCTTCATTTATTAGAACTTTTACACGGCGTAACGTAAAATGTGATTAACAATCACGTGATTATACTTGGGTTTTTCGTGGAATCTGAGGATAGTATCTACAAAATGGAATATGGCACGATTTTTTGCGTCTTTCTCGGTCATGCCGCAAGATGTCGCATGATCGTGGCCGCATCAAGCAATATTAGAGATCAAGCGATTCTAGCGGCACGACCGAGAAAGACGCCAAAAGCCGTGCCATATTCCATCTTGGAGATACTACCCTCAGATGCCTCGTTAGAGAAACTCAAGAATAGTAGCATGTGAAGTGTAATAAACTGCAATAGAGAAGTGTGGTCGAATTCACTATTTAATAATAAATGTAATGCACACTTACTTAGTGACGCCCCAGCCAGAGAGGATAGTTTTGCCTTTGGGGATGGTCTCCGGGTACGCCAGCTTGATGGGTTGCACGTAGTCGTTGAACATAAAAGGACTGTCCAGGAACAGAATTGCAATGTCGTTTGGGCTAAACCCAACCGATCTGCAATCCACAGAACACAACAATGAACACATTATCAGAACAGTTTATCTATGGGAGTTGAATGTACTGTGGTGTTGCAAGTTAATTCCATCATTGAAGGAATTATATTGTATACTTGGCTGTCTTGGGTGACTCCGCGTAACAGGCACAGATACCAACGTTTCGGCCGCCATGTTGACGACCTTGCGGTCAAGCGACCTTCCTCAGGCCGAAGATGGACTGGTTTATATAGAAGGATTTGCCTAAGAATGAGCCAAAGCGACAGCTAGTGCTGGCAACATAATTGAAGGATCTATGGTGTTTGTGTCCTTGAGCCCATTGGACTCCCTTCCTGCATTCGTTCGTTTTCAGTTGGCTAACTTGTAAATGGCTTCGACGCTTCCTTTTGTGATGTCCTCATCCGACGAAAATATAGTGCGCTACGAGAAATAATTAAAATTAGGTAGTGCAGTGTCATATGCTCTTCTGCAAAATTTTTTTTATAAACATTACATTGAATTTACTTTTTCTGTGATAAATATTATGTTTATTTTAAAACCGAGACTTGAATGTGAGATGCGTACTGGTGCACGTGTTTCCAGCTATTGTGCTGTTGTGTGGCGAGCTTTGATTGAGAGCTTTCTATTTACATTCATGACAGTTTTCTTTTACTGATTGTGAGAGCGTGTTAGGAGATTTTCCATGTACGTAATTAAATTTAAATATTTCTCTGACTCGCGTACGTGCATATATCTCAGCAAAACTCTTAGACTTCTGGATAGTGATGTCTTTACAGAAGCCATAATCAAACACTTTATAAAGAGGCGTGGATGAACAGCAGTTGCGGCGGAGGGATACTTCTTTGAATTACATGTGGTGTTCACTTGTTTAGCGAACTGTCACTTTGGCTCGTTCTTAGGAAAATCCTTCTATATACGAGGTACCCCTCTATCGGTCAATCAGACAAGGAACCTCCATGGTGCAAGAGTAATAATTGTTTCAAGTGTAATAATACAAATAATTCGGTTGTCGCCGTCCACGCATGGAAAACTGGACATACCATTTTTTTTCATAAGACCCGCCTCCTAGCCAAGGAGGAGCGCAGGAGAGTGATGAGGGTAAAAGTGGCAGCGGGAATTATGAAATAAACCCAAAACCTTCATGTCAAAGTCTAGATCTCTACGATGCCTAAACATTATTTCAAGTACCCCGCCCTTCATGGAAGCTACCTCTACCGTTGTCTTTTATTTTCAGCTTTTCTGAAACCTCAATACTGTGAAATTTCGTTCTTAATAATAGTTCTATAAGATAATTACAGGCACCACTAACTTCTGGATCATTAACACACTCCATTTTCACAAAAACGTGAGAGACGCGTAATTTACGAACGACCAGAGGAGGACTGTTCACCGCAATATTTACTTTATCACGGCTACGTCGGGTCGCCTCAAGGCGCGATCCATGTTGGTCCCTGACGTCCGATCAATATTGTATCTCACCAATACATCTTCAACTACCACCTACGACACATCTATAAGAAACACTCATTAGATTTCTTTAAACTCCCTCCACCCCAACCTAACCACACCTATGAATACTATTGCATGCCGACTAGACAGACAACAACCACAAGGCTAACGCAACAAAATAACATTTCTAATCCTTTACTTTAAACTATCCAACAAATAACTTTTTCTACGTGTCTTCACCCACCCTAAATAAATTTATCCTTCAAACACCTCCTTAAACCGTCAAGAATCCTTTCTATCTCTTACCTCTTCCTATCCTCCCCTCTAATTATTTTACCATCAACAAAATTTACTGTCAAAACTTTAGTGACCCTAGTCCTACAAAAAAATCAGATTCTCAGGGGAATAGGAGGCAGTTGACCATATTGAGCTCGACAACAAACTTGACATATTGAGCTTAACAACAAACGAGCAGTAGAAGTCTTCGGCCATCTAAAGATCTGAAACAAATGCGGATGCGAGTCGTTGCATGATGGCCAAAATGTTAAGATCTGCGACTAGGACACGACGTCTCCCGCACAGCCAAATAGATACTAACTGCAGCCGCGGAAGCCTACGCTTTTAATTGTAGATCTGTCGCACTACATCAATTCTAATATGCACCGGGAGCGGTAGCTTAGTGCATCAACTGATGTCACTGCAGCGCCACTGATCGGGAGGTCTTAAAGTTCGAGTCCTGACAGCGGCAGGATTTTCAACACTAGCTTTTCAGCTAGGTCGAATTCAGTCGCTGTTTGGAGGAGAATTCTAGCGGCGGGCTGCTCTGATCGGTAGTATTCCGTGGTTTCTCCGATCAACACCAGGCGAATGCCGGAGCAGTACCCTAACAAATGGGCCACGGACCGCGCGCGATCTGTCCTTCCTCTTCCGTGTCCTATCCTCTCCTCTTACACACACACACTAACATGCACTACACTGCCACATATTCCGGGAGGCCGGTCTGGAGCTTAGAGCTTGTCCCGGCTGGAGCGGTGCCCCACTGGTGGGAGAGTCCTGGTTAGAGGGAAACCCCGCTAGCCGACGGTAGGCCGGTGCCGGATCTCACCATCCTGCGGGGGAAGATCACCGCCATCTCCCGAGAAATAACATGCACTACACGAACGGGAATAATGACCAAAGCAGTTGACGCTCCTGGAAACACGAAAAAATCAATCAATCAATTCTAATATGAGATAATCTACGTATGTCCGGCCGTTATTCACTATTAGGCTGCGGTTTCAGTGAAGCCAATTTTGGCTGACAATTCGATCAGCCGACGTGTAGAACGTTCTTGACTCAAGTGCTGTATTTGTTTATTGATTGCTCCATTATTAAATGTCTCTGAATTGCTATTGTCATTAATTCCGTAAGTGTAGTGCATGTATAGTCTCGGGAGGTGGCGGTTGACGTTCCCCGATCGATGGTGAGGTCTGGCACCTATCTACATGTGGGCTGGCGGGGTTTTCCCCAACCAAGAATCTCTCACAGGGCACCGCTCCAGTCGGGGCAAGCATTAGACTCCCGACATTACTTAACCACACTTAAGGCCCAATCACAAAGCAAACGTAAACATAAACAGGGGGTTAGCATAAAAGTGTATTTATTTATTTATTTAACGTCAAAAAACAGTTAAAACTACGTATGACTATGGGGAAAAAAGTTAATTGTGTACGCATTTTCAAAATTCTGTGATCCCTACACCAAGTTATATGCTACTTAAATTTTGAAAAAAAAACTCCCATGTAATAAAATCTATTTTCAAGGATAAATAAGGAATAAATTTTGGCTCTTATCCATGTTGACCTTCGGAATAATACTTCCTGCCGCGACAACATGGAAACGATAATTTGAATAATTGTATTTCCCACTGAATTCTAGAAGACGTGCACAGAAAATGAAGTTACATTTATGTCCAGAAGCAAAACAAGGGGCCATCTCAGCATTTGTTCAATGGATCAGGGAAACTGGACGAAAAACTTGATCGAGATGGGGGTCATTGATCCGGAGGCTGTAGTACACTAGTTATTACAGGTTGTTTATACACATTTGTACAGTCCAAATGGTAAATAATGCATTATGTATCATTGTTAAAATTAATGTTACTTTTCTTGTGATGCTCAGTATAGTTTGGACAACGGAAAACTTTGGATAAGCGGACTCATTCACAATGCGTTCGCACAAGCATTACACGTAAGACGTTAACTTAAAAGCTTTCAAGCTTCAACCTTCTGTGCTTATGCTTATGTTAGAAATAAGGAGTCAACCAATCACAAGTACTGTGATATACCAAAATGACGAACTATTTTTGTTTATGAATGCCATTAATATGAAGTAGAATATAGGGATGTCAATAGACGATCGCGGGGAGTGGTCCCTATGTAACAAGTAAACAACCGGCGTTAAAGTTCATTTTCGCTAGGTGAAGATGTGAAAGTGACCGGCCGGAGGCGGAATTAGTACTCTTTTGTTAGACAAAACAGGATGATATAAGAGTTCTGATGCTTTGGGTTTTAGGAAGAACAGTGACACTTTCTCTAGCAACGCGGTAGTGAGCGGGTCGGCTCCTGACATTTTACTAAGTGGAGGAAAGACTGTTGATGGACAACCAAATCCGATGCAATAACTTCAAAATCAAGTCTATCGATTCTTATATTAGCATAAAAATTTCTTGTCGGAAAAGGCGAAGAAATTCTACAAAGTCAGTAGGTGTATAGGCGTCCACCCGTGATGCGAGTAAGGGAAGTAACAGGTAATAATAGTATCGCTGGGAGAATTTGAACTTGATCGCGAACATTAGGCGGAGGACTTTATGAAGAAGGAAGATTCTGCTGCTATGTCGGAGAAGATTCTACGGGGCGCCATCGAATGGAGAAGTGAAGAGCGCGCGAAGATCCGCGAATATAACAAGGTTGATTTACAATTATTACAAGATAGAGCTGGTCATGACCAAAGATAATTTCATTTTGGATTAAAGATGTAACAATTCATGTTTAACTTTTATTACAATCATATTTCACATTATAATAAATTCCAATTTGTTACTTTAAAAGAAAGCTGATTATCATTGTTCGTTACGTGCAATCCAGTAGTGGATATTTTAATAAGATTTTCAGATTCCTCGCCACTCCATATTGATGACAGATTGAGTAAATGGTTGCAGAGTAAGTAACAACAATTTTGAGCTTCGAACCCAATTAACTGAGCTTGCACGACATAATTTTGGATGAGAAATATTAAAATTACGTAGGAAACATCTGAGTTACAGTCGTAATTATTTCCTGGCGCTCAAATCAATAACTAAATTATACGGAAAATAATTACGAGTGTCATTAAAACGAAACAAGTCATGAATATAACTTAATTAATAATTCGTAAAATTACAAATTTTGCAGGTAGAGAAGTAGGGCTTGTTTCAGTACGTTAACTGAAAATCAAATATCGAAATAAGTCGATAGTCGAACAATCCATGGCAAGAGCCACCCCCCGGTCATGGACACAGTCGATATCTCGAAATGGATTATCACATCCAACCAATAGTAAATTAGAATGTCTCACAGCCAATGGAAACTTATTTTGCTTACGTTTGTGTTCGACATTGTGAATACTACAATCCATCACTTATGTTAATGTTTACGTCTAGGTGTCATGCTTATGTTTGTTTGCATTGTGAATGGGTCTTCACACTTACATGCACTACACTATCACACATGCCGGAAAGCCAGTCGGATGCTTAAAGCTTGTCCACAAGAGGGTGTGTGCCCCTGAAGCACCACACTAAGCTAAGTGACAAAACTTTATTTCAAAAAAAAACAGTAAAGGATTCGAATAAATAAATAAAATTTGAAAGAAAGCCATCTGTCTCTCACTTCGACCCACTTGATCATTTGGCTTCATGTTGCCGCAACCTTCAATCGTATATATTCGCCATGTCACATTTCCCCTTACTGTTAGGCAGCGCACTAACGTTCGCGTGATAAAGGAACTTTACTCTTTTACTCCAGCCGCTCGGGACCTACCGAACTCCGGTGAATAAGATGTTGCCTTAACTATCAGTGGCAAATGGAACACACAGTCGACTCCGGTTATAGTGAACGTCTGGGGACTAGAATGTTTGGTTCACTATATCAGAGGTTCACTATATCCGATGATGTCAAAATTAAATAGAATTTTTACACAATGATTGATTTTATTAATGCAGAGATTTAGCAAAATACATTATCAGCACGAACTGAAAATTTCAATATCTTTATTTTTCCTTAAAATCAATTATTTTCATTTGTTTGCTTTCTACATTTTTCTTTAGTAATTTCTCTAGATCCTCCTCCAGAGTTCGTACTTTGTTCATTCTTGATTCTGCATTGTCCACCCTCTTTAAGTATCGTAATGCAGTCTTGACACCCTTCAATGCCTCTTGCACTGTTTGACCCTTTCTTCGAAGGCCCTTTTACTCGCCTTTTACACACGAGATCTTTTTGGTAGCGGGATGGCACAACCAGCTAATGAAACTGATTGCTTTTCCGCGCGGCACCTCGGGTATCGCCAAGCTGTGGGGGCTATGACAGTTGCGCGCTCCTCGTCGCCTATGTCCAACATAATGCGCTTTGTTCAGTGGAATAGCAAGTAACATGAAGCAGGAAACTGAAGCAAGCAGTCGTGTGTTGCGGCGCAGTGAAACTGAAATGCATGAGGTCATCAATAAGGTCCCCATTCCGGATCTGTTACCTTTCAGTCTCTAGTCTCAGGGGAGACTGATTCGATTATGCTTGGTTTTTTGTAACGTGGCGCATGAAGTATATTAGCTGTTGACGGTATCATCCAGTCGGGAGTTCAAACGTCATCACAGTGACGTCAGCGTGTTGACGTTCAAGCTGGATGACACCGTAACAGCTGATTTATGTCTTGCGCCACGTTAAAAAAAAACAAGGTGTATGAGCTTTAACCGATATATTTTTCAATCTGCCAAGTGTTGGAATTTCTGTTACTGAGGCGATATATTCTTTTCCAGGATGGATTTAATTCCCAGGTCGTTGTGTTCCCTATAACCTAGGTTCAGGTTCACTATAATTGAGGTACAAGTTCACTATAACCAAATCTACACTTATTTGTAATGTAAGTGAAACAGGACCAGTGATTTAAGTTCACTGTAACCAAGGGTTTACTATTTGCGAGATCACTATAAGCAGAGCCGACTGTACTTTATACAAAATACGTTGCACCAAATTTTCTTGGCCAACGGTAACCACCATGTACATACCCTTAAAGTTTGTAATGCATTCTGAGACACCTGTGTATGACTTAGAGGCAATAAATAACGATGCTTTCCTCAAATAATTAATAAAATTATTCTGTAAGGAGGGAATCAGTCAAAAAGAACTTTTTTGCCCTGATGTTTAAGGGACAGCATTTTTCACAAAAAATTAAGTATGACGAGCAAATGCACATCTTTCTTTCATGCTCTATGAGGCAATGAATTTTCATACTTCAAAAATTCGTTATGAATACGTACGAGAAGCTGGTGTAGTTAGGATGTTTAGCATAGAGAGTCACTGTCCGACGTTGTTCTGTTCCCTCGAAGTACTTCAGGTTGTAATCACCAGCAACAACCTGCGAAAAGGAACATACTATTATTATTTTGGCATGTGAGTGGTAAATATTTATGTATTAAGAGAAATAAATTTAGTTTTCTCATATATAATTATCTTCGAACTGTCCTGGAACAGTGAAACCATCCACGGCAAATAATTAAGCATTCGCGGGTTATTTCATTAAATTATTGAACGTCAAAAAATCGTTAAAACTTTCCGTGACGTACTACGGAGAGAAGTGTTTTCTGGACTACTTTTCTTAAATTCTGGTATCCCTACTCTAACCCATATAGAAGTTCTGAATACAAGTGGTAATGAGCATTTTGGCAAGAATGAGCGTTTGATCTTTGATCAGGCATTTGTTAGAGGAGAGTCCAATTTTTTAATGCGGTTCCAGTATTATTTTAGGCACATTGTTGAGTTTTCTTGCATACTATCAACACTGAATTATACTTTATTAATAAAAGTTTTAACTTTATGAATATATTAAGGGTATGTCGTCAAAAATGTTGCGACAAAATCAAACTCCCGTTCTAATAATTTATTATAATGAAGAAAAGAGTACAATTTAAATTTCTTTAATACTAAATATTTTCATTTCAAAATTTCCTTTTTAGACAGCCACTACTCAAAACCTTTCTTTCAGTGTATGAAGAACTTGCAAAAAGTTCATTTTTAGCACTATTGCTAAACCTTAGACGTTGCTGATGTGTTCAAATAATTTTGATACTGCAACAAAGTAACCAAAATAATTTCGTCTGACCACCCCAGCTACAACTGACCTTGTTGTATCAATAAGTGGCACAGTGTACATATTTATACAGTAGCGTTCCTCAACTTTTTTTTTCTTTTTTTTTTCTTTGGCTAGTTAGGAATGCGCACACATACAGCTAGCGATCCTGGTGAAGACAAAGTAAAACAACGGATCCTGCTACTGAATTATACGGACTTGTTTGTGAAATGGCGTTTAAGAAGGTGTTAATAACTTAAAACACATTTCGTATTATTTATTGACCTCGAGAAACAACGTTTGTTGTTTTTTTCAAACATTGTTTGAAACAATTGTTTTTGCTCAAATTTCCTTTCCGAACGCACGAGAGCTGAGGAAGCGCAGCATGACCTTATGTGACGCACTGTTACATTCAAAATAACGGTTAAACACAAGTCGCAAAAAATATCACAATTACTCAAAAAAATACTTACCAAACGAATGCCAATTATGTGTATCCTTCGATTCGTCTTTTTACGCTCATCATGATAAACTAAAAACTACGTGTAACTCCACTTGAAAAAACAAAGTTACCTCAATATCTCTTAAGATACAAGTGATAAAATAGAAATGAATATGAAGAAATAAATGAACGTTCAAAAAGTACTTTTTGAAAGCAGTGAGTAAGTATCCTGTAAACATTTTTATGCTGGTGAAAGGAACTTAATTGGCATTGTCATATAAATGCAATACACTTTTCTGATTTCTTTAAATTACGACCGGAAGAATTAAAAATATATAGTATTGCGCAACAGAACAGTTTATGACAGCGCTCGCATATAAATTCAGCGGCGTTTTATTCATGTTTTTGCACCGGGAACGGAACTAGTTTTGACGAGAAAGGCCACTCTAGTGAACTGTAACAATTTTGTTTTGTAAAGTGCACGAACGTGTAATCGAAAGTGTAATCTGCATAAATCACGAACGCCAAACTCGTGATGAAAAGCGCTTAGAACTATTGTTAATTTAACGAAGATCTCGCGGACTGAGGCAGAAGACGACCGGACCAGGGCAGAAGAAAGAAGACCCGTAGCTGGATGTGCAGAGGGCGACGCAAGAGGATCCTTGGAGGCCTAGGGCAGTCAGGCCTCATTCACTATGCAAACTTAAACGTAAACGTAACATAGCCGCAAAACCAACAAATGAATTACTGAGCGAGACTATTAACAATGCATTGACGTAAACGTAGACGTAAGTACGTAACTTAAGAGTTCACAAGCTCCAAGCTTTTACGTTACGTTTACGTCGGAATTCTACCGAATACCAATCAGAGAACAGCATGGAAGGTCGATTTCAGATTGTGTTGAGGTAGTTTGTGGTTACGTCATTTTGTAATTGTAATGTAGAAAACTAGTTCGCGAACAGTTTTGATGCGTGTAATGAATTCAAAGTAAGAATTTGGGCAATTTTTTATTGTGGCTTTAACTTCACATGGCGAATAAACTAATTATGTTCAACGAATTACTGGTGAATTTGGTACGAGAGAATCCTTGTTTATACGATGAAGGAAACTACAACAACAGCCAACAGCTACTCGCATATATATATATATATATATATATATATATATAGAGAGAGAGAGAGAGAGAGAGAGAGAGACAAATCGATGGAAATATCGAAGAAAAAGCTAGAAATTACGGTGGGAGGATCTTTTCACCGTGCTAGAAACGAATCGATCAAGTGTCAGTACGTTGAATTCTGATTCGTTCAGCCGAAACTTACGTTCGTCATTGCGAATGCTTGTTTTTAGGTGTAAATTTTACGGCTAAGTTTACAGCATTACGTTACGTTTAAGTTTGCATTGTGAATGAGGCCTCGCCAACCTCGACTTTGCCGCCAGCGCCGTGCCTGGGAAGGCGACGGCGCCGATACGCGCTAACCGACCTTCGCTGGTGGAAGAGGGGCGCCAGTAGAGGACAGCGGAACGTTAAGTATTGAGAATTTTTTTAAATTTGTTGCGTCTACAATTCGACGCAACGCGTCTCCAAGCCCCTTAAGGGACGTTGAGCGCTTAGCGCTGGGGAGTAATCCTCTATTAACATTTGGCGCTGCGGAGTACTCCTGCATTAACTTTTCTTAGTTTGTCATGTCACGTCACGTCACGTCGCAGTCAGTTGTCAAGAGGACCGCTAGGTAGCATCTCCGCGTACGCGCCTCCTACCGCGCGCTCCTGCGTCACTACCCAGCGGCCAGAATTGGGAAGGAATAAAGTTAGGGGCAGGGTTTGTGAGACTTCGCAGGGGTTGGACTAGCACTTGTGAAACAGCCAAACTCTTTTTTTTTTAAATTTCACATGAAACCCTAGCGCAAAGCCTACCTCGTAGGTAAATAATACGTTTCTGACGCAATGCGCGGCGGTGACGACTGTGTGATGGGTTATGATTGAGCCCCCACAACCGTGCTGGCGTTGAACTTGCACGCTGACGATGAAAGGAAACTGTCCTGGAAATAGAAAAAATAAACATGCATGTTGGTTATGTGAAGGAATGAGTTGCAAAACCATTCTAATTTTTTCGACAACCCAGAAATGTTTCATTTCATCGACGTAAGAATTCATTGTTCGTGTTAATAGTATTTAATCTAAGTAATGGTGAAATTTACCACTAGTATGCTCAACGTACTTTCTGTCATAATTGGTGACGTTTACTTAATAATTTTATAGTAGCAATTTAGGCAGTTTTGAAATTTAAAACGAGTGATACTAAAAGTACTTTCTGATATTATTTATCAGATTTACTAAATTGTTTTATAGTAGTAGTGTTATTTTAATGAGCAATTTGTTATTGAGAAAACATACGGATGCATTTCATTCAATAAATATATAAAAAACTATTAAAACAATATAATCAATCAACACAAAGCAAAACAACTATCTCAATACATTGCAATTTAATTGTTTAAATACAGTAGAATTAATAAACAACTAGTGGGGTCACAGAATGGAACAGACTTTCTCGTACTAATTAGTTTTTCCTTTGCTCTAGCCTAGCTTTTAGGCCTTGCCCCACCCTCTTACCAGCTTCCATCTAGCGCAGCTCAAAATACTGTTTTTTAAACTTTTCTCAATTTTTGTTTTCCTAACTGTAGAAACCAAATATTACTTCAAGAAAATTATAGAAGAGGAAAATCTCGTCGTATATATTAGATATTCACGTTCAAAACATTGGAATAATGTCCCGTGTGGGAGGTGAGACCTCGATGCGGAAAACCCCCCAAATGGACGAAGGGATTGATGGCAGATGCCGCTTTCCAGCGGGGAAGAGAACCGCCACATCCTGGGATAAACATTCACTACACTTACGGGGTTAATGGCTGTAGTTGTTGACCCGCCTTATCTGTATTGCATATCTAAGCTACATGCTTATCCAGCCCCCTCCTCTGTCCTATTAAACCAAAACACTAAATATTTTATTTCAGCAACATTTTTGCTATCTATCGAAAATTCTCACACTCACACCTCCTCCCGCTTTTACTGAATTCTATGACTCAACATTTTTAAACATTTACTTCAACTTTCCCTTTCTCAAAAATCTTTCGAGGCTCTTTATTATCTGATCCATTCCTATTCTATTTTTTTCGGCAAGAGCAAAATATCGTCCGTGCAGTTCAGCGTCTGCACCTTCGTGTCTTTGCCTTAATATTTCATCAAACATTTCTTCTATTACGTAATATTGTAATATTAAAAAAGGAGAAGAAGAAGAAGAGAGAAGAACAGAAGAAAGTAAGAGGAACAGTAAAAAACAATAACGGTAGTTGAGAAGAGCTGAAGTTAAAAAGGGAAAAAGAAAACGAGAAAAAATGAGCATAAGGAGAAGTTAAAGTAGAAGTATAATGAAAAAACAACAACAGAAGAAGTTACAAGGATAAAAGAGAGGACCAGATTAAGTCAAAAAGAAAAAGATGAGGAGAGCGGAAGTTAAGAAGAGAGGGCTAGATCTAAAGATAAGAAGAAAAAGAGAAGATCAGTAGAAACATATAAAAGAAAAAGAGAAGGGAAGAACATGAGAAGTTAAAAAGAGAAGAAGAACAGAGTACAATAGTGTTAAAGGAAGAAAAAAAGAAGAAGAGAAGATAGGGAGAAGTTAAGAAGAGAAGAATAACAGAAGAACAGAGTCAAGAAGAGGAGGAGAAGAGAGGGACACAAATGAAAAGGAGCAGAAAAATGGAAGAGCAGAAGAGTGTTAAAAGGAGAAAAGAGCAAGAGAAGTTAAGAAAGAGGATAAGTACAGAAGTTAAGAGGATGAGAAGAACATAAAAGCAACAGTGAAGATGTGAGCAAGGGAAGGAGAGGAAGCTAGGAAAGGACGTTAAGCAGCGCATGACGTGCTACGCACCCCTCGTTGCCCGCGAGGCGCCGATGCTGAGTTGGTGCGCGCGCCCCACGAAGTCTTCACGCGGAGGGGGCGACAGATCGCTCACGACGACATCTGCTGGCGCGACATCTATTGGCGGTCGCCCCGGCGCCGCCCACACCCACGCGCTCGCACCTGCAACACACACACACTCACACTAATAAAAAGCCAAGGTTTACTGTTAGTCAGCCGCTGTCTGGAGGAGAATTCTATCGCCCGGCTGCTCCGATCCGTAGTTTTCCGTGGTTTCTTCGATCAACACCAGGCGAAAACCGGAGCAGTACCCTAACAAACGGGCCACGAACCGCACGCTATATTTCCTTCCCCTTCCTTGTCCTATTCCCAGCCCTTTTCTTAGACCCCCTCTCTTACACTTACAAGCACTACACTATCACCCTTGTCGGGAGGCCCAGTGTGGGAAGAAACCCCGCTGGCGGAGCAACTCTTTTGGTGAAATCGCCACAAGCCGACATAGATCGGCGCCGGATCTCGCCAGTCAGCGGGAGAAGATCACCGCCATCTCCCACGATAAAACATGCACTACGCTTATGGGAATAATGATCTTAGCAGTTGTCGTGCCCGAAATCACTAATCAATCATTCATTTTCCGTACGTTTTCCCTAATACCGGCTTAGGTGGCTCAGGGCACTTCTGATGACAATGGAATGCCTGTGATCGGGTGTCCCAGGGTTTGAGTCCCGACATTCGGTGGATTTTTTGACAGTAGATGGAGAGCTAGGTCCC
This sequence comes from Teleogryllus occipitalis, assembly GCA_011170035.1. Classification (NCBI taxonomy): domain Eukaryota; kingdom Metazoa; phylum Arthropoda; class Insecta; order Orthoptera; family Gryllidae; genus Teleogryllus; species Teleogryllus occipitalis. The sequence goes on along the minus strand of BLKR01001597.1, from coordinate 177,446 downwards.
ATTCCGCCGCTGTTTGGAGAATTGTAGTGGCCGACTGCTCTGATCGCTAGTTCTTCGTGATTTCTTTGATTAACATCAGGCAAATGTCAGGGCAGTACCCTAACAAACTGATCGCGCGGTGTCTTTCCCTCCCCCTCCATTCTATCCGAACAATACGTTTTTGGAACATATCGTAATAATAACATATCATAAATAATAATATGCAAAACGATCAATTTCTATTTTGCTTCAGTTCTTCAAACTTTATATTTCAATGGCGGAGATAGAGGAATAGATCTTTCAATATTTCACTAATATTAAAACATTTTCCCATCGAGCTTAAAACACTTATAATTTCACGTGACTATCATCGAACATTCAAAAAGACGCGAAGGCTGATGTTATTAGTGAGTAGTATGTAGTAGTCGAGGTAGTTGTTTCTTGATATAACGACGCATCATCCTTAACCGCAAATCTAATTACTACAGATTCTCTGAAACCGTCATTTTTCTCTTCAAAGAAATCAACAGAGAACAAAAAATTAGTTAAGTCACCACAATATCATTCACTAATCTCTCAAGACAACATTATCTCTTTCTGAAAGATAGAACAAGTCGAAAATTCCCCAACCTAAGTTTGGATGCAAGCTAGTGCAAGTGTTTATTATGATAAAGAGGAAAGATAACTATTTTCACAAGAAATACTTCATTCTTGCGATGACGAAATTATATTCTTACTTATGAATGTATTTATTTTCTTGCATACAGTTTACCTAGCATACAGAAATTTATAATTTATTTTAGAGAAAAAACGGAAATTTTTCCGCCGAAAAGTTCCTATAGTGGGTCCATGTTGTTGCTAAAAAGTAATTAAGTTTCTACATGTTGCAAATTACTTTTTATAACACTTTTTACTGTCAAAATTCAGGGTTTTTGGATTCTTGATTCCGAAAAATTGATTTGTGGCAAAACGTCTGACGGTCTGCCTGTACGGCCTTCTGTAAACAACTCTAGCGGCTAAACCTGAGGCAGGAGTTTCACCAAAATTGACATTCATCTATTGATCTGGCTGATACCGCGTCCCTCGAATTTGAAATAGATATGATTTCTGTGAGTACTTTAAACAAAGCCTCAACATTTTCAATGTTTTCTGAAAAATTTCCTCTCAAATATAACAATTGCTCACTAATGTTTCTCATCAATTCTTATCAATTTTTTTCTTGAATAGAACAACGAAGGCTTAAAAATGGCCCATGTTCGATATTTTTAGAACGCCCTGAATTTTCGACAATTGAAAAAGTTCAAAGTTTTTTCGGCATCTTCTATATTTACAAAGTTGTGGACAGTTTCTTCTTCTGAAAATTTGTTCTTCAAAAGTAGGTATTTAAATGAATAATATAACATATTTCCCCGTAATTTTGTGTGAAATAAAGGCAATATTTTTTTTTTAATTTCTCTACATACGCTCCAATTTTTCTTTAATATTTTTCTTGGAGAGTGTGGAAAGAATGCGCATAAAAATGTCGCAAATCTGATTTTCTTTCAACTCTCAGAATTTTCAAAATTGGCACAAGTTCCAAGAAAAGCGAGAAAGTATGAGCTGTTGTAGCACCACTGTGGTTTTTTATAGGCCCCACGTCCAATTAAGGCAGAAATTACCTTCTCATTGGGAGAGGTTTTAGTTGCGAAAGAACGCATAACAAAATATCCTGACTTTATTAAAAATAACTGGCCTGGATTGATTGATTGGGATTTCCGGGTTCGTCAACTAAAATTGTCACTAGTGCTGCTCTTCCGGGGATGGCTGTGTTTCTTCCATCTCTGGAGCATGAGATCCGGAACCGACCTGCACGTCGGTTAGCCATTCCGGGCACGGCTACTTCTGAGATGATTAGTCCCGTAAGTGTTGTGCATGATATCTCCAGGGATGGTGATGTTCATCTCCCTCTGGAACGTGAGATCCGGCTCCGACCTACACGTCCACCTGCATGGTCTCCCGCTACAGATCTCCCCCAGCGGTCCACTCTCCAACCTAAACATGTTCTAAACACCCGAACGGTTTCCTACATGTGAGATAGTGAGGTAAATGTAAGTGTTTTAAGGGGAGAAGAGGGGACAATGAAGAGGAAGGAAAGATCGCTCGTGGTTCATGGCCCGTTCATTGGGATACTGCACCAGCATTCGTCTGGTAATGATAGGAGAATGCGCGGTAAACTATCGATCAGAGATGTCGGCCGCAGGAATTCTCCAGACACGGGCGAATTCGATGTAGCTATTTCGGCTGTGCTGGCTAGTGTCGAAAAATCCTCCAGTGTCGGAATTCGAACCCTGGGACCTACCAGTAAGAATCGCTTCGTTAGCAAACAGTTGTTGCCCGGAGGTAACTGGGCCGTTAGAGCCCAGTCTGCTGAAGTAATGACCCAAAAACTCTTGGTCATCCCCAGAGGCGTTCTTGATCATATCGATGGTTTCCGTGCTGGTTTTTCCAAGTTTGAAGCGAAACTTCTCGCTGTAGCGCAGCTCGAGAGTGCCTTCCACGCTGAGCGGGACGACGCCTCTTAACAGTGGTTCAGGGGAATCTGAGCGCACTCTCCAAGAACTCCAAACTTTCATTAACGAATGCAATAACACTATATAAAACGATTATAAGACCCACAATGCTGTACGCATGTCCCATATGGACAAATGCCGCACCATCCAATGTAAATAAAATACAAATAATACAAAACAGATTCCTCAGAACAATCACTAACAACCCATGGTTCATTTCAAATCAACAACTTCATAGAGAATTAAACATGAACCCAATCACCTATCAAATAGCACGCCTATCCAATAATTTCCCTCCGATACTACTCAAACCTTCACTTCAATAATACTCAAACATAAACTCAATAGATCAACTAAAACAATAAAATTTAGCCTCAACGAACAACACTCAGAACAGAATAAACAATAGATACCCATTCGATTCATTCCTGAAAATATGTTCAAGCATTTGTGAAGAGTAGGTACTCTCATGAAGAATCTAGCCCAATGTAGTAGCAATTGTAGAATTAGGTTAAGCATAGTATTTAGTAGTAAGTCATCATTACATATGAAAGAGTGTAATACTGAACTATGTACACCCTAACAAGCAATAAATGAAAAAAAACTCTCCAATGCCACGCAGGCAACTGCGGAAGGTCGCTGATTGATTGATTGATTTTTTCATGTTTCCGGGCGCGTTAACTGCTCTGGTCATTACTCCCGTTAGTGTAGTGCATGTTTTTTCTAGAGAGATGGCGGTGATCTTCCCCCGCTGGATGACGAGATCCGGCGCCGACCTATCGTCGGCTAGTGGGGTTTCCCACTAATCAGGACTCTCCCACCAGCGGGGCACCGCCCCAGCCGGGACAAGCTCTAAGCTCACGACCGGTCTCCCGGGATATGTGGTAGTTATATTAGTGTAAGTGTAAGGGGAGAGGATAGGACAAGGAATGGGAAGGACAGATCGCGCGCGGTCCGTGGCCCGTTTGATAGGGTATTGCTCCGGCATTCGCCTGGTGTTGATCGGAGAAACCACGGAAAACTACCAATCAGAGCAGCCGGCCGCTAGAATTACTGCCCAGACAGCGACTGAATTCGACCTAGCTGAAAAGCTAGTGTCGAAAATCCTACCACCGTCAGGACTCGAACCTAGGACCTCCCGGTCAGAGGTGCTGCAGTGTCATCAGTTGATGCACTGAGCTACCGCTCCCGGTCGAAAGGTCGCGCTCTCTTCCTAAGGATCCCGCCCCCCATCATGCCCAGCCAGTCGGACTCCCCTCCGTCGGGGTGTCTGGCCTACACAAAATCAGTCCTACTACTTTTTGATCGCACCTTGCATTATGATTTACGGGTTCATCATTTCGGAAGCCATCTTTTTCGACATCCTCTATTTTAATCACGATAAAAACTATCCTTAGCTGGAAATTCCTTTATGTTTCGAATCTTATCTGCTTTTGCCACACTCTTTTTCTTCTTATAAATATAAAGCAATACGAAAGACTAGCTATTGACGTTATGAACTATTGTGATATAAAACTGACGGTAACAAACTGACGGTAACTTACAGTTAAACATGACTAGCTTTCTAGGTTAATTTTCTTTGTGACTACTTTATTACTGTCCCAAACTTAAATGAAGAGTATACGAGTTTTTTTCCTTTCCTCCGTTATCATTGATGGAGAGTCGCCTTTCTCTCTGATAAGAGAAATTCCATTTCGAGCAGGTGATAGCCACGGTTCGTTAACAGTCATTCAACTCAGTCAGCTGACAAGTAACTAAATCCAAGAAATGCGATTAAGAATCGATGGTAGGACAACAGACAATGACCTGAAGCAAAGTATCTGATCACCCATTCAAGGTAAATATTAAAATAATCTGGCGAACAAGAACATCATGTATACACTTATCTATCACTAAAAAGAAAACGCAGTTTCCAGAAAGACTCGACCGATCCGCAGCAAACGTGGAGGGGGGGGGACTCAGAAGAATAATAGCTGGGGCACCGTGCCCCAGGCTCAATATTCATTGGAGCCCCGAATATTTTTATTCAAACGTTCAGAATAGTTATTTATGACGCGAGTGGTAAAAGCGACATTTTATTTTGCGAGTAAGAAAGATTTCACCGACCTGGATGGCCGAGGTGGCTAAGAGCGAGTACCGACTCAGCGCTTCAGTCCGAAGGGTTGCGGGTTCGAGTCCCGCCTTGGGCATGGCTGTTTGTCCCTTGACTTTGTGTGTGTTGTCGCGGAGGGCCTCGTGTTCTGCTGACCCCAGATCAGAGGAGCCCGCAAGAGTGTTTGTCTACTGTATGGTCGAATATGCGTCCCTTCGGGACGTAAAGGGCAACAGGCTGTCGGCTGGATAAAAGCCCTAGGAAAAAAACAAAACAAAAAAAAAGAAAGGTTGCAAACGAGACCAATACTTCGAGAAGCGCAATCCTACGAGCAAAATAAAATCACTTTTACAACGTGTGGCATACACCATTTTTTATATTGCCCTTCTAACGTTCACTTTATTTTGATTCAAGTATACTAATCATTTAACCCATTAAGGAACAAGCATGGAAATAATATTTTCTTAATAATGTTATGTATTTACTCTAATATTACACTATAAATGATAAAATAATCATTTATAATTTTTTAACGATTAGTCAATGTGCAACAAAATGTTGCGTTTACCCAACTTTGGGATCTTGGGGTATATCAATTCATCTTGACATGAGACGAGTGAAAACAGTTTGAATGGAGATGAACATACATTTTTTTTTACATTTGTAGATTGCAGTGCTTTTGCACAATCTGGACCTCCTTCTGACTATGGTTTCTTCCTTTATGATTGATTGATTGATTGTTTTTTTCGTGTTTCCAGGCGCGTCAACTGCTTTGGTCATTAGTCCCGTATGTGTAGTGCATGTTTTTTCTCTTGAGATGGCGGTGATCTTCCCCCACTGGATGGCGAGATCCGGCGCCGACCTACCGTCGGCTAGCGGGGTTTCCTCCTAACCAGGACTCTCCCATCAGCGGGGCACCGCCCCAGCCGGGACAAGCTCTAAGCTCCCGACCGGTCTCCCGGAATATGTGGTAGTGTACTGCATGTTAGTGTAAGTGTGTGTGTGTGTGTGTAAGGGGAGAGGATAGGACAAACAAGAGGAAGGAAAGATCGCGCGCGGTCCGTGGCCCGTTTGGTAGGGTACTGCTCCGGCTTTGGCCTGGTGTTGATTGGAGAAACCACAGAAAACAACTGATCAGAGCAGCCAGCCGCTTGAATTTTCCTCCAAACAGCGACTGAATTCGACCTAGCTGAAAAGCTAGTGTCGAAAATCCAGCCGCCGCCAGGATTCGAAACTAGGACCTCCCGGTCAGACATCAGTTGATGCACTGAGCTTCCGCTCCCGATATTTCTTCCTTAATAATCGCGTTTTATACATCATGATTGATTGATTAATTGACTGATGATTCCGGGCGCGTCAATTGCTAAGTTCGCTAGTCTCGTAAATGTAGTGCATGTTTTTAGCGCGGGAGGTGGCGATGATTTTCCCCCGTTGGATGACGAAATCCGACGTCGACCTACCTGACGGCGTACGGGTTTTCCCCAACCAGGTATCTCCCACGGGGCACCGCCTCAGCCGGCACCAACTCTAAGCTCCCGACCGGGGCCTCGGCGAGTGTGGTATTGTAGAGCAAGTAAATATTGGTGTGGTAAACCCCCAACCAGAAGCGGAGTTGGGGTTACGCTCTGCTAGTGGGGGGTGCAGCCCCTCCCCTTCCCTTTCACCGGGCGGTGGGGGTTAAAACCCCGAGCCCGGCAGCGGAGCGCTCTCTGGCATTTGTTAAAGATCCAGGAGTGGCTGAAGCTGTGGCGGGTCAAAGTCAATGTGAGTAAGAGCACAGCTGTGCTTTACACATGGAGACAGATTCGCGTAGCCGAGGCCGCTCGCGCTATGCGGAGACGTAATTAACTAGGCCAAAAATGTAAAATATTTAGGAGTGACATTAGATAAATCACTCACCTTTAACCTGCACATTGAAAACGTGCGTGAGTAAGCTCGGCAGACCAGAGGCCGATTGCGATGCTTATTTCATAAGCAAAGCAAACTGTCAACGACAAGCTGCCACACGCAATTATTAGACCGCAAATGGACTACGAATGCCCCAGTTGAGCTATTGCAGCAGACAGTTATTTAAATAAACTGCAGTAAAATTAATTTCTAAGGGCCGCCATCTGCGCCCCCAGGTACACTCTTATAAGAGATTTGCATCGCGACATTTCAATGCCACTGCTTAAAGATCACCTTAAAAGCATTACTGCTAATTTTTTTGAAAAAGCAGCTGACTCGGAAAACACTCTCATTTCTGAGGTCACTTCATACAAACCCGATAAACGGGAGAAGTATAAGCGACCTAAGCAGTTCCTGGAGTAAGAGAAACCTGAAAGAGCGAAATGAGACTTGAAACATAAGCTTTGAATCACTGCACACGCAATGCGCGCGCCAGTTGGCTAATATCTTTTTGATCTGTTTTTTCTTTTTCATGTTGCAGGATTGGCCATATGTGCCCGTAAGGCTAGGAATGGTCGCACCGCAGTGGCGTGAACGTACATTGCACTTCGTGCGTGCACAAAACTGCACAAGTTAGCTCTCGTGAGCGCTCTCTGCTGGATTGGACACGACCCATGCTGCTTGCGACGTGTCACACGCCGTGGCATAACCGGCTCCCGAGTAGGCGCCGCAGAGATCTTCGTGGCCTGTCCCGCGGCGAGCCGGTGGCAAGTTATCGTCGCATCGGGCGATAAATGAAGCCTATCAGCAAAATTGAGTTCCGCCTGTTTCGTCGCCCAAGATACCTCCTTTCTCCACTAGGTGGTGAAAGGGGCGTAGCGAAATTTGCGTGGTTAGACGGAAGAGCGGGCCTGATGGCCCGAGTCTCGCCACGTAAAATAAGGCATTAACTAACTAACTGGTTATTTGAACTTGCCGGTTGTCGACCTGCGCGGTCAGCGTCACATTATTAACTGAGTCACCGTACGGCAATAACGCCGTCCCACCTAATTTCGTATTTGTTATTTTGTTTTCCGTCAACTTTCATTGTGTTTGTTGGTACCAAATTAAAGCAACTAAAGAAACATCTGCCCTGGACCCTGGATCCTGCAAATACAACACTTAGTGCTTGCAAGTAACGGGTGGGGAAATGACAAGGATGAGGATCGCGGTCCGTGGCCCGTTTGTTGCGGTACTGCTCTGGCATTTGCCTGGTATTGATCTGAGAAATCAAGGAAAATCACCGATGAGAGCAGCCGGCCGCAAGAATTTTTCTCCGGACAGCGGTTGAACTCGACCTAGTGGCGACCTCGTAGCTAGTGGCGACAATCCTGGACTCGAAAACTAGAACCTCACGGTCAAATGCTTGGACTAAATTAAGCCCTGAGCCACCTCTGGTGGTACCCGTACATCATCATAACGAACTTCTTTAGGTAGGGAAGTGTTTGTGGGTGGGCAAAAAAGGGATTTTTCAGTCTCCTGTGAATTTATTGTCTCATTATTGCATTCACGTCCTTCTCCAGATTTCATTAGGTCATGGCTAAATAAGAACAAAATTATAATTGCGACGTCTTTTCATTTGCAATATTATAAACGAGTATTTTCGTTATCGGTCAATTCGCCAACATTAGGAGCAATGTGAACAGCTCGAATTATATTGGCAGAAATAAATTCAACATCCTCCAGAAATAAGTTCAGCAGTTGATAGAGGTTTTTATTTTCTTATCTCATTTCCGAAATGGGCAGAATTTTTGTAGAAGAAAAAAAATACGCTAGAAGCATTGTTTATACAGTGATGCAACAATACAGGATAAGACACTATCTCCAAAGGTGAGATAATTCTAACCGGAACGGAAATAAGGAACAGTAGTTAAATGACTATTACTTAACGATAACATTCCAATTGATTTTCTTCTGTCCTGCTCGTACCATATACTAATCCCAACGTTGCGTAAATGCAATATTATTGTAAATTATCAATAATAAGCTACATAAGGACTCGTCTACATAATAAATATTCTAAAAAAAGAAGGTTCAAGCAAGAATAAAAAAAGGTTTCAAACAAGTTTGTCGAGTAATATATACTAAAAAAAGTATTGTGTAATAATTAAATTAAAATTAGAATATCGGTAGCACAATCCATTACATTATCTCCAAGTTTCAAAATTCAACGAAGCCAAACTTACGCTCGGATATAAATGCAAAGTCCAAAAGTTTATCATAAAGCATCTCATTCATCTGAACAATTAAGTAACAAATCACTTTTAGGACTAGTGTTAAAAATTGAACTTTTAATACGCCATCCATGCATGGAAAAATACTTTTTACTAATGGTTATCAAAAAACATTATTTATTTCTAATTTAAATGAATATTTCTGTTGTAAGGAGAGATTTTGTTTTGGTTTTGGCAGGGTAGACTTTAGTTCGAAAAAAGTGCTCCCGTGGGTTGACCGTTTCCGGCTTCTTGTTTTTTCTGGGCGCCTCTGGAATCTGGGCGAATGTGAGGGACACCTCCAGCAAGCAACTGCTTTCTTTCCCGCGATGGCACACTTGAGAGGTTAGGGGTGAAGGCGAGAAGTCGACAGTCTAGTCGAGAACAGAAAATCATAATTTTCTTATTTTTTAGGTCTATTAGCCAGTCTACAGTCGGTTACCCTTTAAGTCCTGATGGGACGCATATTCGACCACACACTACACACCAACACACTTGCGGACTCCTCTGATCTGAGGTCTGCAGAAAACGAGGCCATACGCGATAACACATTCATGAGAGGCAAGGGACAAACAATCATGCCCAAGGTCATATTTGAACCCGCGACCCTTCGGTCCGAAGCGCTGAGTCGCTACATGTTCTTAGCCAACTTGGCCATCCAGGTCGGCTTTAAGTTTCTTCAATCCTCAATTTGTTTTTAATGTGGAAATCTCCAGAAGTTGCACTTAACCATCAGTGTGCAACAAAGCAGAAACCCAAGTGGGTATCCTAACAGGAGAACCATGTCGAATCTGTTTTCTCGAATTTATTTTCCGCGAGAAAATTCTGATTGCGCATCGCCGGAAACTCAAGTGAAGTGTACCGTTTGAGGTGGCTCAGGGCATCAACTAATGTCAGTGTAGTACCTCTGACTGTCAGGTCCTAGGGTTATAGGCAGGTCTAGTTGGTTCATTCTGCAACCAACTCATGTGTGTTGAAAGCACACATGAGTTGGGTAGAATTGTCTCCCTGACTCGGAAGATTGTATAATGCACTTGAGTGTTGTAACTGCAGTCATATTGTACTTCTCTTTTTTTAATAATGTATGTTTTGAGTAATTTAACTCACAATCGTTCTCCCCATGGACATGCCGAATACTCGCAAAAACAAAATTTTGCCGGAGAACAAATTATTTTGACATCCTTTGATTTTTTGAGTTTATCTAGCTTGAATAAACTAGCAATTCAACTTATTTCAAGTTTGTAAATTATCTCAAATCACATTTTGATCGTAGTTTTTAACGTATTTGACTCACGTTGTCAGCGTTTATGATTGTATGAAATTTACGTAATGTTCTTATATACACATTCATCCATTCTGCAACCAGACGGTGTTTAACTTATCGTATTATATCAAAGTGTAAAGAACGATTTGAGAATCCAGTGATATACCTATCTCATTTCCAGGAAATATGATTTACCGATTTATTCATCAAGATGAAATAAATGTTTATGATGTACAAGAGCTTAACTTTGAGATAATTATATTTGGCGAATACCACTTTGGAAAATCCCTTGGTTGGTGTTGCTTTACGTCATTACGTCATTACGTCATTTACGTTAGCATTTGCGCCAAGCCATTGGAAAAGACTTCTCTGCGCTTCATTGTGCCACAAAGAACGAGTTGCAGACTAATTCCCTCAAGGATCTCGTTGCTCTTTCACTGCCGTCTTTGAGGAAAAATGGTCTGAACTTGGAAAAATTGTTACAGAATGTTTATTAATACTAATTTGGAAATAAATAAATTAAACTCTTTCAAACGAAAACTGAAAATGAGATTGCTGAATAATTCTTAAATATCCATAATTATTTTTATGGTTTACTAGTTCATTGTTTTGTGTTTACGGACCTGAAACAAAACACGTAATGATATTGTTAATACCCTTGTGGGCCTTTCTGATTCTTTATGCCCTCGGGCCTATTGAATAGTTTATGGTCCGCTCTAACACAACGCATACAACATTTTTATGAATTCGATTTACTTAAGTTAAGATGCAAGCAAATACTATATATAAATGGCATAATACTCAAATAAGTAAAATAACTTGTTATAAACCTTATTTTGCTTAATTGATACCAAATTGAAATTTTGCAATATTCCTGTAAATTTATAATTGCCATCGTTCATGTACATTTTACTGCTACGTATCACATTTTAGAGATACATATTCTTGAGTAGCAGTACGAGTAGTAGTAATGAGATGTATAAGGCACATCGGCTAACATCCTCGAAATGTTATTTTCTTGGTGTTATGACATATTCCAAATAACTTTTAGCAATAGAGGTAAATAACCTAAAAGCACCGTTGTATCAAGTTGATTTACACTGTTATTCACACTGTTATATAACTCTCAAATACACTATAAACATTTTCGTATATTTCTCGACATTTTACTGGCAACCACTCTCCGTTGTTTTGTTAGCATTTGCGAGAATTTACACAGGAATTTCACAATATTCTTTCATTGTGTACGAGAAAACCAGTCCAGTATCGATTATGCAAAAGTAATTAGATGCATAATGTTTTGTTTGACGTATTGGCAAATGACTATTGCAATGCGTCTTTTCAATTTAGTCGTAAGAAATATAAAATGTTCGAATGCTTGTTTGATTCAGCAACTAACTAGTAAACCATAAAGTTTTGTATGCACCACGGGCGTTACTAGATGTTTTTGTCCCTCAAGCGACTTCCAACCCCTCGGGCCAGAGGCCCTCGAGATTGGAAGTCGTCCTCGGAGCAAAAACATCTATATAATGCCCTTGATACATAAATAACTACTATGGATTACTAGTTCATTGCTGTGAGTTTTCGGACCTGAAACAAAACACGTAACGGTATTGTTAATGCCCTTACGGGCCTTTTTTTATTATTTTTCTACTCCCGTTGTATATTTCTGTCATTTGATGGCTGCAACCTGTTGCATAATGATACTCATTACGATACAGATATCATTATGATACAGGTTCTTGACCAATCACAGAGAAGTTTACAAACCAAGTATTGAGACTTCATTAATCTTTGAGAATCGTTATAATACATGTGTTGTTCGATTGTGTAGATTAAAATTGCATTTAATAATATATTATGTTTGCCAGTTCTCTTTACTTTTATTACCAGTAATTTTTACGTGGAATATTATTTAAAATATATTGGATCGTAATTTCACTTTTATCCTTTTTTACTAGAGCAGTGGTAGTGGTAGATGGCACATTTGACTGACGTCAAGATGCATATGCATATGTGACGCAATGCATATGTTGCTGTCGTGTGTTTGTCATTAAACATCGGCCAATTCTTTAGTTTGAAATCTCTAGTAAATCAAAGGATGAGTTGATACCTCCAGAAATATGAAGAAAAGCGAAAATTGTGATCTCGGAATTATTGTCGCCACTTTTGTGCTCTCTCGCAGGCGGGGTGGTAAACGAAAGCCACCTACAGCAGGTAGGATAGGTGTCTGCTAGGTGGTCTTGGCTGAATCCTGCCTGTCAATTGCCACGAAACAATTCAATGTAAAAGTTTAAATTATACAAGTTACAATTGTTCATAGAAAAAGTACCGTATGAAACTCGATGTAATAGGGAATCAATACATTCGTGTAAAGTTTACGATACTCGCTCGTTCCTCGCTCGTGTATTAATACCCTTCATTACATCATCGTTTCAAAAAAAGTACTATCATGAGTACTTTGTGAAACACTACTTACTTAAGTTAAGATGCAAGAAATACAATAAATACAATAAATAAACGGCATAAAACTCAAATAAGTAAAATAACTCGTTATAAACCTTATTTCGCTTAATTGTTATGAAAATTGCAATTATGAAATGTTCCCCTGAATTTATAATTGCCATCAGTCACTCACATTTCACTGTTACGTTTCACTGTTTTCAGAGGTATAATTTTATTCTTCTTTAGTAGCAGTACTATTAGTGGTAATAAGATATATGACACATCGGCATCCTCAATATGTTATTGTTTGGTTTTATGACATATTCTAAATAACTTTTTGCAATAGAAGCTAATGACATAAAAGTACAGTTTCATCAGTGCAATTTATTCACACTGTTATACACCACTGTTGTATAAGTCTCAAATGCCCACAAACAGTTTCATATATTTCTCGTGATTTTACTGAAAACCACTGTCCGTAGCTTTTTAGCTTTTGCGAGAATTCCTGCGGAAACTTCGTAACATTCTTTCATTTTTTACGAATAAATCAGTCCAATAACGATTATACAATAGTAATTGGATATACACTCTGTTTTGTTTATTTGACGTCATATTGACAAATGACTATTACAACGCGTCTTTTCACTTTAGTCCAAGAATATTATAAAATGTTACGAATTCTCGTTTGTTTTAGCAATGAACTAGTAAACCAAAACTTTTGTAAGCACCGCGAGCGTTACTAGATGTTTTTGCCCCTCAGGCGACTTCCAACCACTCGGGCCAGAGGCCCTCGGGTTTGGAAGTCACCTTCGGGGCAAAAACATCTACTTAACGTCCTTGATACATAAATAACTATTTTGTCCCATTCAAAAATAAATAGTTACATTTTACTACTGTATTTTCAAATGTTTAAATAACAGAAAAAAAACGAGAAATAGAAGAGCTAATAAAAAGTTGCGTCGCCAATTGAATTTTCTTCTCATAATTTATTATTTTTAATGTTTTAAATTGACTATAAAAGGAGAGAGAGAAAGAGGAAAAAGAAAGAAGCGGGAGAGAGGGGAAAAAGAGGAAAACGAGAGATGGAAAAGAAGGAAACGAAATATAGGGTAGCGAGAGAGGGGAAAACGAGAAATAGGGAAGAAGAAGATATAGAAATGGGAAGAAAGAAACGTAGAGGAAAGGGAAAAGAGAGAGGGAAACGGTAGAGAGAGAAAAGTAAGAGAGAGGCGGGAAAAAACAAAAAACGAGAAAGAGGGGAAAATAGAGACGGAGGGAAACGAAAGAGAGAGAAACGAGTGAGAGAAAAACAGGGAAGATGGAAACGAGAGAGAGGGAAATGAAAGACAGAGATAGAGAGAGAGAAGGAAGCGAGGTATAGGAACCCGGAGGAAAGGGAAACGGGAGAAAGGGATAACGGAAGAGAGGGAACCGAGAGGAAGGCAAACGACAGAGATAACGGGAGAGAATGAGAGAGCAAAGAAAGAAAAGAGGTAACCGAAAGGAGAAAAGGTAGAGAGGAGAAAGAGAGAGAGAGGAGAAAGGGAAAGAGGGAAGCGAGAGAGAGAAAAACAGAGGAGAAGGAAACGAGAGAGAGGGGAAAACGAGAGAGGTGAAAACGGGAGAAGAGAAAACGATAGACAGGGAAATGGAAGAGGGAAACAGAGGAGGGGGAAAAGAGAGGAGAGGGAAACCGGGAAATTGGAGAGTTAAAGAGAGAGGTAAAATTAGAGAAAGGATAGATAGGGAAACGGGAGAGGGAAAGGGAAACGGAATAGCGGGAAAGTGGAGAGAAGGAAACAAGATAGGGAGGAAAAGGGAGATAAGTAAATACGAGAGAAGAAACGAGAGGGAAACGAAAAAAAGAGAGAGAGAAACGGGAGAGAGGGAAACGAGAGAGATAAGCGGGAGGGAGGGCAACGGGTGAGAGGAAACCGATAGACAGGGAAACGGAAGAGGGAAACGAGAGAGAGGGAAAGATGAGAGACGTAAATGAGAAAAAAGGGGAAAACCAGAGAGAGGGAACCGGGAGAGAGACAAAAGCGAGAGAGGGAAACGAAAGAGAAGAAAACGAGAGTTAAGGAAAATGAGAGGGAATGAGAGAGAGAGATAAGCGGGAGAGAGGAAAACGATAGACAGGGAAAATGGAGAGGGAAACGAGACAGAAACGGCAGAAAGGGAAACGAGAGAGAAGGGAAAAAAAGAGAAAAAGGGAAGAGAGAGAGAAGGAAACGTGAAACCCATCTCGATCAGGTTTTTCGTCCAGTTTCCCTGATCCATTGAGCAAATGCTGAGATGGCCCCTTGTTTTGCTTCTGGACATAAATGTAACTTCATTTTCTGTGCACGTCTTCTAGAATTCAGTGGGAAATACAATTATTGAAATTATCGTTTCCATGTTGTCGCGGCAGGAAGTATTATTCCAAAGGACAACATGCATAAGAGCCAAAATTTATTGCTTATTTATCCTTGAAAATAGATTTTATTACATGGGAGGGTTTTTTCCCCAAAATTTAAGTAGTATATGACTGTGTAGGGATCACAGAATTTTGAAAATGTGCACACAATTAACTTTTCCCCATAGCACGTCATACGCAGTTTTAACTGTTTTTTGACGTAAAAATAAATCTAAAATAAATAAGAAGGATAGGAACGAGAGAGAAGGAAACTTGAGAATGGAAAAGAGAGAGAGGGAAATGGGAAAGAGGGAAACGAGAGAGTGGGGCATGGGAGAGCGAGAAACGAGAGAGGGAAAAGAATCAGGGAAAATGAGAGAGGGCAAAGAGTAACTAGCGAATGGGAACAAAGAGAGGGAAACTAGAGAGCAGGACGCGGGAAAGGAAAACTGAGAGGGGGACGAGAGACAGACAGAGAGAGGGAAAGGAAAGAGTGAAAAAAAGAGAGAGAGGTAAAAGAAAGAGAAAAATTAGGGAGGGGGAAATAAAAGGAAGCAAGAGTTAATAAACGGGCGAGAGGGAAAGGAGAGATGGGGAAACGAGTGAAAGGAACGAGCACGAGGTAAACGGGACAGAGGAAACCAGAAAGACGTAAATGGGAGAGAGGGAAACAATGGAGAGGGAATCGAGAGAGAGGGAAATAATAGAAAGTTAAACGGGAAAAAAACTAGAGGGCGGGACGAGAGGAAGTGAGAGGGAGAAGAATAGAAAAAGGGACACGAGAGAGGGAAACGGCAGAGAAGGAAACGAGAGATAAAGCAAAAGTGAGACAGATGCGAGAGTGGGGAAACGATGGAAAAATAATCAATGAACGAGGAAAAGAGAAAAATGGTAACTGGAGAGTGAAAGGGGAGAGAGAGGTAGTAGAAGGAAAGGGGAGGAAAGGAAACGAGAAAGAGAGAAAAAGAGGGATAAGGAAACAAGAGAAAGGAAACGAGGGAGGGAAACGAGTGCGAGAGACCCTGGGAGAGGTAAACGAGAAAGAGCGAAACGTGAGAGAGATACACGGTAGAGAGGAAAGAAAAGTGAAGGAAATGAGAGAGAGGAAAAGAGAGAGAAAAGAGAAAGGGAAAAGAGTGAGGGAAGAGAGAAAAGATGTAGAGAGGGAAAAGGAGAAAGTGGAAAAGAGAGAGGAAAACGAGAGAAGGTGAAACAAAAATGGGAAACGGGAGATTGAGAAAACGAGAGAGAGAGAGAGAGGAAACGAGAGAGATATAGATGGGTGGAAGACAACGTGAGAGAGGAAAAAAGAGGGAAACGCGAAAGATGGAAACGAGAGAAAGGGAAAATGAAAAAGAGGTAAGCGGGAGAGAGGTAAATGAGAGTGAGAAGGATACGAAAGAATGGGGAAAGAGAAAGGAAAAAAGTGGGATAAAAGAGAGGAGGAAAGAATTACAGAGGGAAAAGGAGAGAGTGAAAAGGGAGAAACAGGGGGAAAGAGGGAGAGAGGGGGAAGGGAGAGTGAAATAAAAAGAGAATTGAGAGAAAGGGAAAACGAGAGGGAGGGAAAATCGAGAGGGAGGGAAAAACGAAAGGGAAATAAGTGGCGGAAAGGGAAACGTGTGAGATGTAAAAAGAGGGGAAATGCTGGGAAATGAAACGGGAGAGAGGGAAAAATAGAAAGGGAAAAGGAGATAGGCAAAAAGAGAGAGAAAGAGATAGAGAGGGAAAGGGGAGAGAGTGAAAAAGAGAGAGGGAAACGAGAGACAGGGTAAACCAGCGAGAAATGGGAGGTATAGAAACGGGAAGGAGCGAAACCAGAGAGAAGCGGAAGAGAGACACGTAAAAGAGAGAAAAGAATCAGGGTAAAACGAGACAGAGGGAAACGAAAGAAATAGAAACGAGAGAGAGAGAGAGAGAGGGAGATGTGAAAGAGAGAAACGGTAGAGGAAAATAGAAGAGAAGTAAACGACAGAGGAAAAAGTGCGAGGGAAAGGAGAGAGATGGGAAAAGAGAGAGGGAAATGAGAGATTGGGAAGCGGGAAATGAGTGAGAGGGAAAAGAAAAGAAAAATAAAAAGTGAAAAGAGAGAGTGAAACGAGAGAGTAGGAAATGAAATGGAAAAGAAAGTGGGAAAAGTTGATAGGAAAAGAGAGAGAAACGTGTAAGAAGGAAACGAGAGAATAGTAAACAAGAGAGGGGGAAACGAGATAGAGGGAGAAGGCATAAAGGGAAATGAGAGAAGGGAGACGAGCGAGAGGGAAAATAGGAGAGTAGTGAAAAAGAGAGGGGTAAACGAGAGAGGGGAAGGAAAAAGGGAAACGAGAGGAAGTGAAACGGGAGAGAAGGAAACGAAAGAGGGGGAGATGAGCGAAACGGAAACAAGAGAGGCAATTGAGAATGAGGGAAGCGGAGGAGAGGGAAATTAGAGTGCGGAAAGTAGGAAAGTGGGAAACGAGAGAGAAGCGAGGGAAAACGAGATAGAGGGAAACGAGAGAAAAGGACATGAAAAAACTTGAGGCGAGAGAGCGGTAAACGAGATAGTGGGGAGGATAGTGAGAAGGAAACAAGAAAGAGGGAAAAGAGAGAGGGGGTAACGGAAGAGTGAGAAAGTTGAGAGAATGAAACGAGAGAGAGCGGGAAAAAGAGAGGAAACGAGAGAAAGGGACCCGAGAAAGATGGAAAATGAGAGAGAGGGAAATGGGACAGAGAGAAACTTGAGGGAGAGAATAAAGCAGAAGGGAAAAGAGAGGGGGTTAACAAAAGGGAGAGAAAGTCGAGAGAGAGAATCAAGAGAGAGTGGAGAAAAGAGAGGGAAACGGAAGAGAGGAAACTCAAGAAAGCTGGACAAGGGAAGCGGGAAATGAGCGAGAGGGAAATAAGAGAGTGGGAAAAGGGATATACAAGAAGAATACTTGTAGAAACGAGCTAGACGAAAAAAAAGAAGAAAACGAGAGAGCGGGACGCGGGAGAATAGGAAACGAGGGAGATGGAAACGAGCGAGTTAGAAAAGAGAGAGAGGGAATGGAAAGAGGGAAAATTAGAGAGAAAGGGAAATGGGTGAGAAGGAAAGGAGAATGGGAGAACTACAGAGGGGAAACAGAGACAGGACAGAAACAGTTGAACAGGAAATGTTGAACATGTAGAACCTGTAACAGGTACAATTTACAAAAGAATCATTCAATCATTTTTCTTCAAACTATCAGAAGTAAATTTTCCAACATAAGATTAATTCATGAACATATTGTATACTTTAATATGAATATAAAACACTGTTCGCCATGCAATACAATTCGTTCTATGTACCTGCTAAGATGCTATCAGAAAGTCAATTGAGAGAATGTCAGCATTCATTTCAAAACCATTTATCAGCTGCTCAAACGTTCCACCTGATAAGAGCGAAAGATGTGTGTTGTAGTATTAAGGTTTCTTTCTATGTAATACGGTAAGGATAGATGATAGATTTTGACAGTTTCTAAGAAACCAACGACATAAAAAACCTCAAATGCTACTTCTCGATAGGACGTGCATCAAACAGAGTTATGACAAAAAGTAGAAGTTTACAAATGATGACATAATTTCACATGATTATTGCAACATACATTGCAATTGCGCATGACTTGGTAATGATGCGTCGTGGACCCTTAAAACCAGATTTGGGTGCCCTTGGGAGACACAAATTATGCGAGAGTGACGGCTCGCGCTATGGGGGACGGATGATGGGATATGTGGGGACAGGTGGGAGACAAGTAGGGCTCCAGTTATGTTTCTTCATTAGTATTCTACCAAAGGAGATATTTGGAACCTTGTAGTACATATTTGAACATTGTAGTACATCGTCTTATAAGATGTGTGATCAGTAATGAGCAGTAACTGGAAATATATGTAAAATTTAATTTAATGAATAGAGAAAGAAATAATTCCACGTTAAAGTTAAACTGACACTTTTCTTGTTTGTCAAATTCAATTTATTTATTTATTTTTCCGTCAAACCCGTGTGTGACGTACTAACGACGTTTTCTCGAGAACAATACCAGAATGTCTTACTCGTGCACAGTACATCCCTTACAATGCTATAACGCACATTTTAGGGGGTTGTCATAAGAATCTGGGGTCGAAAATTAATCTATTTTGAATTTTAAAACGATGATTTACAAAATGCCTCTCAGTGTCCCACAGACAGGTGCTAGCTTCCCATGGTGCGATCATCAGTCAGATTCCCGGCCGTAGCTCCACAATCACCTCAAATTCTGAAGCTCTGTGACGAAACAAAAAATTCTTAAAAATGTCAAGTAGGCAAGCAGACCATGTGAGTTATATACAGTGATAGGAATACGTCATGACCGCCACATGTGTCCCGTATCTCCAGGCGTGGATAATAAATAAAAACAGGGCCCGGTTCTGAGAACACCGCTAGCTGGCTAACATGTAAACTGAACAATGTAATGCCAATCAAATAAAAATAAAATTATAATAACAAAAAAACCGCTAGCTGGCAAAAGTCGGATGAATCCGACACTAAAATGCGCAAAACATACATACATTTACAAAATGCAAAATGCTATCGCGGTTCCAGCTTGTTTCTAAGGGCGAACGAGGAATTATATCAATTACCTTAGGAGCAGGATAATGAGATTTCTCAGAAAACAGAAATATTTAACAAATCTTGTATTTTTTATTGCAAACGTACAATTCCATGATGTTAAAGAAATTGGTAAAATATAAGAAGCAAAAAATCAGCAATGAAAATTTAAAAAATTCAAATAGAACGAATATACAGTAGACAGTAGGTTATGAAGGATATTAACTTCAAGAGATGACTCACTATGAGTGCACAAGATAACTGCGATACTTATTTTAGCTCAGCGAAAAGCCAATATCGCCTTTTTACAAGAATATTTAACTCCGATAAGACACGGAACTGGTTAAAGACATTTTCCTTGAAATCATAGAATCGAAGAAGACATTGGTTATTGAAATCATGAGAGGTTGATAAAACTCACCAATAGCGATGCACAAAACAACAGCGGTCTCCCACACATTCATTTTGACTGAGCAGAAATCCGAATGGAACTGGCATTTATACTGATCGCGTTATGTAAATTATATCCTCTTCTATCTCTGATAAGACATGGACGTCACCAGTATTGGTACCCGGAGAGGTGGCTCACGGCATCAGCTGATGTCACTGCAGTGCTTTTGATCGGAACATTCCGGGATCGAGTCTCAAGAATGGCAGGGTTTTCGACAATTGCTTATCAGCTAGGTCGAGTTCAGTTGCTGTATGGGGAGATTTCTAACAGTACCGCAACAAAGGGCCTTTTTCTTGTCCAACACTCAGCCCTTACTTACACACACACTAACATGCCCTACACTAGCACACATGCCCGGAGAACGGTCGAGAGCTTAGAGATTGCCTCGGTTGAGGCTATGCGCGGCTGGTGGGAGATATCTGGCTGAGGAAATCTCCGCTGGCCGACGCTATGTGGAGTTGGAGGGAGACCACCGCAGTGTAGTGCATTTTCTCGCCGGTGGGAATGCACTACACTTGCGGGACTTATAACCTTAGCAGTTGACGCGTCTGGAATCACTAACGGACGCTGGGATAAAACCCCGTAGTTGGGAGATAGTTCAATAAGGAAAACCCAGCTAGCTGGCGTGTAGGTCGGCCCCGGAGCTCGTCATTCCGCGGGGAAGAACATCGCCTCCTCTCGCGATAAATCAAGAACTACACTCACGGGACTACTGACCATAAATTTTGACACATTTAGTTAGGTAATTTTCAAAGTTTGTGAAACAATTTTCTCCATGAAAAACCATGTTTTTCTAATCGGGACTGCATCACAAAATGTACGTTTTAATCAAGTTCACCTGATGGTGCTGTATTTTGCAAATTCAATTCTTTTGAGGTATTTTCCATGACTAAATCTCTTCTTAACCTCTAATTACATACCGGATGAGGAGGCTCACTGCATCAACTGATGTCATTGCAGCGTCTCTGACCGGAAGGTAGTAAGTTCGAGTCCTGACAGTGGCACGATTTTCGACTCTAGCTTGTCAGCTAGGTCGAATTCTGTCGCTGTTTGCTGTTCTAGAGACCGGCTGCTCTGATCGGTTGTTTTCCGCGGTTTCTCTGATCACACCAGGTGAATGCCGGAGTAGAACCTAACCGCGCGCCTCTTCCTAGACACATCCTCACTCCTTACACACACTTACACTGACATGCACTACACTGTCAACATGCCGGGAGATCGGCCGAGAGCTTAGAGCTTGACCCATCAGGGGCGGTGCACCGATAGCGTGAGATACCTTGTTGTGGGAAACCCCGCTAGCCGGCGGTAAGTCTGCTCCAGTGTCACCATCCAGCGGGGGAAGCTCACAGCCAGCTCACGATATAAAAGCACTACACTTACGGGACAATGATCTCTGTAGTTGACGTGCCCAGAATCACTAACAACCAACCAATCTAATTACACGTAAAATATATACTGTGAAACTCCGTTGCTCGCGTACGGGAAGTCTGTAATTTGTACCCTCGTTCCAATAGCACCAAATACTTAAATGATTTCAGAATGACCTGATCCTTGAGTCACATGCCCTTTAACCTTAAGTAATTAAAATACAAAATAACAACATTTCTACCACCAGCCAGTCGCTCTAACTTAACTACTCAGTCACAGGGACACAGGATTTTGTTATACATAAACAAAGAGTTCTAAAACAAGAGGGAACCAAAAGCCCAATTCCAGTTTCCTTGTTATGATTTCCTCGATCCCATTGGCCGGAACTTTAATCTCCGTTCCAGTTGTAATAACTGATATTATCTTGATTGATGCTCAGACTATTTATTATATTTGCTATCTTATCACTCAAGAAATCTTGTTATTCAGGCCATTTAAACCGTCTTTCAAATGAATCAGTCTATCATTTAAGAATTGGTGTCTTCTCAGAATCAATGACGTACATCATCTCTGCGAATACTCTTCAAACTTTAGAGGCCCGAAACAAGCGAAAACTAAATACATGATGACACAAAAAGAAACGGCGTCAAAAAATGTTTCATCTTTCATTTGGGTTGATCTAATTTCGGACAATTTCGCGCGAATATTATGTTCTTCCATAAAACATTGCATCGTCATTGCTAAGTGCAACTATAAGATTATGGCAATTCAGGATTCAAAAATTTTCCTCCAATAAAATTAAACTAAGCTTGCTTGAATAACATTTCTCAAGATATTAATAACATTACATCTATTTTACTTTCTTGTTAATATTACCGACGTGCTAGACAAGTAATTTTTTTATTGTTTATGTCATCGCATAGGGTTTATTTGGTTCTAACATTACCAAACATTTAAGGAAAAAATTTGGAGCCGTTTTTTGAGAAAATCTTGTTTTTGTTATTTTTACTTTCTCGTACACAGACGTATTTATGGAGCAATATACGTAGTATAGAGAAAGTTATGTAATGCTGCGGAAAATCAATTTCAAGAATTCAAACGAAAATACACGTCTTGGGGTCCCCTGATACCGAAAAAGTGTTGTTTTTTTAACGTCCCACGGCGTGCCCAGATGGTGAAAACATGGCCAAAACCTCAACTGGCCTCGAATTCATTTACCGAGTTGTACATGGGGGTTTTCGAGATCGCTGATTAAAAATCTGATATCAATATTACGCAAAACAATATGGCGGATCCATTATGGCGACCAAAATGTGAAAATATCCTTATTTTGGGCCGCGGCGGGATTGTAACAGTCAACTCAGATTGAAATAAAGATAACCTCCCTTGACATTGAACAACATTGGAAGTATTCCCTTTCGACAGTATTGTAACCCTTCGTATTACTACAAAATCTCTTGAACAGAACTCTTCGTATATTACACTACGGCAATATTCCACTACTGATGCACATGCACATAAAAAATATTAATAAAATCTCAATCCGCAGAAACTTTCAATAAATGTGTGCTTTATTTATAAGTTATTGAATTACTCTATTTCTTGATATGAGTTATTCACCGTTATCCGCACTCACAATTGAAAAATCCCGTGAAAAAATCTTCATTAATTTTAAATTTACTAATTCAGGTTTCCGTGGGGTACTTACAAGAAAACTTGAAACATTCAAGACGATCATAAAATAAAAAGCGAATATATTAACTCAGTAATTCTTGGAAGAATTGCAGAATCATTTATACTAATATATTTTGACGAACTGATAGCGTTCCACGCAAAATTATGTTTATCAGTGCTACCACGCATTCATTGTTTACGAAGTATTCAGTAAACTCATTTGGCAGCTTTCGCGCGATAAATGCATTTTTAGAAATATGATAAAGTAAGCTTTTAGATTAATGTAATTTAAATGAGTTATTATAAACTTTTTCCTTTACTGAATTCTTTGTACTGATCACTTAATGTCACTAATGCAACATGTCACTGATATGCATACGCTCATAAAAACAAGGCCGGCGGCGCTAGCCGAACGCTCCGTGAAGTCACGAAGGTTAAGCGAATTCGAGACTCGCGGGTTAGTGGTTGGGTGACCGGCCAGGAACCCCGGGATATAACGCCGTCGAGCCCCTGGCCGAACGGATAAAAGGCACTGACTGACTGCGACGTGACGAGACTCGACAAATATAGTAATTAACAGAGGATTACTTCAGAAATAAAGCACATTAATGGAGGATTACTCCCCAGTGCAAAGCGCTCAACGCCCCTTAAGGGGCTTGGAGACGCGTTGCGTCAAGGTGTAGACGCAACAAATTAAAAAAAAAAAAAAACAACAATAGTTAATAAAACTTGAGTATGTGGCTATCCTCGCTGAATCCTTATTAACTTCAAAGACAATTCACAATCTTTGCCATTACAGAACTTGTGAATGGAATATTTGTTAATTTTAAGTGCAATTAGCGCTATACCTTGGAAAAGTTTGGAGAAAAATTTGGAGCCGTTTTTGAGAAAATGGCATTTGAGCGATTCTGAAAATGCGGAATTTAAAGTTCATTTTCACAAAAAGACAAAAAAACGTTGAGTTTTCGAGAAATGTTACTTGACATTATTTAAAAGATATGTACACATAAATACAATAACGTGAAAAAATTGCACAATTACTAATTATAATATGAGAGACAAGTCAAAACACTAACTTTTTTAGCTTTTGAAAACAAAAAGGAAACAATAGAGCAATATGACGTTTATGTCATAGCACAGGGTACATTTGGCACTATCCGTTTCAAAAATGTAGAGAAAATATTTGGATTGGTTTTTGACAAAATTTGTTTTTTGTAATTTTTTAAAATTGCAAATATTTCACACTCTATTGCACGAACATTAATAAAATGTTCAAAAAAATCTACGTGACTTTTATGAAGGAACTATTCATCGACAACAAATTTTGTTTGAACGAAAAACCTGTCTTCAATTTTATAGTTGTTGGAAGACGCCGAAAAAATTCAAACTTTTGCAAATTTCGCAAATTCAGAGTTAACTGTGGCGTCATGGAGAAAAACACACAGACACAAGTATGTACAAGTTTATTTACACGTATGTCCAATAACTAAATTCTGCTCCGAAACTACACACTTTTGAGTATTTCCCTGTGGATACCCCACATAGCTAGGGAGACCCCGCTTCCACTGACGCTTCTCCCGCGCCACTACCGTGACCTCGTCACCCGTGCAAGAGGCACGACACGCTCCAGCCTGAGCGTAAAGTTTTGAGCATCGCGCGAGGTTTCCAGAAAAAAAACGTGTGAGCTCGTCGGCTCGATTTTATACCTAGAGTGTAGCCGCCACGTGACCCGTCCTTGGTGTAGGAGTCCTTGGCTCGTCTTTGGCTCGCGTCTACCACGTGACCTTCCAGGTCAAGCTGGCGTCCACTTGGTCTAAATATATCCCAATGCTGTGGCGCCAAGGCTATTCAGTCCGCAGGTATGCGATACTTCCGCTCCTCCTCCCACCCACTGCCGCCAACGTGACGCTACATAACCGTGAAAATTTGACCTACGCCACCTTTAGAAGTGTATTATACACTATTCTTACAAGAAATTTAAAGAAAAAAATTGGAGCCGTTTTTGAGAAAATTTTAAAATGTCTGGGGGCTTCATGTAAAGTATCCCCAAATTTTAAAGAATGTTTTTCAAAATCTCAAAACTTCAACTAGAGCCAAGTCGACAAGGGATTGTTCAATTTGGAATAGATTGTACGAATGATTTAAGTGCTAGTAGTGTTAACAGGCGAACGGACGGACAGAGAGGCAAACGGACAGACGGACGGACGAACGTTTTGCTTTCAAAAAGCCCACAAAACTGTAATTTTGGCTAAACCACGTGTTAGAGGATTCTATCTCTTAATTTAGCAACTGGATTTATCTAATTTTCGTTATTAGGGCCCGGCGATGATTTTTTTCGCGCAGAATTACATAACTTTCTCTATACTCCGTATATACGTACTTATACGAGAAAGTAATCATGCTCATCCACACGGGTGCCAATGCAGGCACACGCGCACGTTCACTCACTCGTGCCTATTCACGAACGCGTTCTCTCTCTCTCACTCTCTCTCACTCTCACTCTCTCTCTCACTCTCTCTCTCACTCTCTCTCACTCACTCTCTCACTCACTCTCTCACTCTCTCTCTCTCTCACTCACTCTCTCACACACACACACATTTGGCAGAAAATTTCTAGAAGCTAACGGTCAACCATCCTTCACTTTCATTTCAATGCTCCACACTACGTAAAGGAATAGATAGCCTGGGATGTGTTAAGTGCTTCGGCCTCTGAGCCCTGACCCTGCGATTAGAGCCGCACCGTAGACGCCCGTGGATCGAAACGCTGACCTCAGGAAACTGTCTACGCAACGGCACTGCACTTGTTGCTTTTACCAAGCGGCAACTGAAACTGCAGTTCCGAGAAGTTTATTTCTTGGTAGGGAAACTGGAATCTCTTTGGAAATATTCTTCATTTTTCGTTTCTGGTTTCTACTGCTTTGAAATTATTCACTGTGACATAAAAGTTTTGAAGTGTTTGATATTTGCTATTAATACGTTAATGAATATTTTACATGATTGTGAAAATGTAATCTAGCTAGAAAAATTGAAGAAACTCATCTCTATTGTACGCCTATAACAATATCCAAACATTAATACTTCGTACTATTTCCGTCCAACAATACTGAATCATTCAGTAGGTAATATGCCAATAGGTAATATAACCAATATGCCAATAGGTAATAATAAATAATAGGTAATATACAGTTATTAGAACACCATGAAAAAACACATATCCAAATTTTGAAGTGCTATGGAGTAGAAATAGTGTTTTAGGGTCGATTTGTATCAAGACGTTCGATGATCTTTAAGCTTCACGCTGTGGGCAAACCACTGCATCGGCAGCGCCAGGAATGCCAAGCGACGTTATCCACCGGTGTCAGATTTGTAGTGCGTTCCTACTTTCACAGCTGATAGCAAAGGCTATATCCGTGATCTCTTTTTAGTTTGAAGTGCAAATTGACAAGCCTTCTTAACAATTCTCCCGAAGTCGGCTGCAAAGATATCGTAAACTAATGTTACTTTTAAGAAAACAAAAAGAAATTTGCCTACGGTGCGCTTGATGACATTCAAAGTTACACTCTGTTTTGACACTTTTTTAATTAGACCTAATTGTTGAGAAAACTTTGTTTCCTTATTTATTTATTTATTTATTTATTTATTTAGTCAAAAACTGTATGTGACGTATGGGGGAGAAAATCATCTGCGCACGCTTTCTTGAGTTTCAGAATCCCTTCCCAACAATTTAATTATTAATAGTTGAAAGATGAATAATGATAATGATGATAATAATAATAATAATAATAATAATAATAATAATAATAATAATAATAATAATAATAATAATAATAATAATAATAATAAATTAAAAAGCGAGAGATTAACATTCCAAAAAATAGATATTTTCGATGCCGAATTACAGAAAACTAATTTTTAACGGTAAAGGAACGAACAGATTTGATTTTTCTGTATTGTTAACAAAATAGAAACTCACCCTAAGCTCTACTACCACTACCAGCAAAAGCAAAGTTCAACAAAACGTGTGCATACTCCAGCTACAATTCTTAAATGCAAAATTGAAATGTATTTATTTCTTTAATATTGAGGTAACATTTTCAGGGTCCCGTATCTTTGCAATAATTGTTTTTGGATTTTTCATTCATGTGTTCGACCATCTCGTCTTTCTGAACCTGGCGTGTAAACACAATTGTCTCTCCGAGACAATGGACATCCTGCCGCCAGATGGGCTGATAGCGGCGGCGCGGCTTATAGCATCTGCCATTCGCCGCACTAGAGCGCACTCAGGGCAGCTTTCGTGTTCCATTCGACCGCTAGGGCGCACCAGTGCAAAGAAGCGCATGTTCCATTCGCACATCGACACGGATCCAAGGCGCACTCGGGGCACCCTAATCTGCACTGACGATCGTGTCAGTGCACCGGGCCATTGTGAGGTTAGGTAAGGAAGTTATCCATGCTGATTTGGATTCGTGGTGAAATTGTGAAGGCAATTGAGGATCATCTGTCACGCAGGGATACTTCGAATGATGGAGTATATTGTGTTTTGCAAGAAATGTCGTAAAATAATTTTTGTGATTTACACGGAGTTCGGAAAATCAGACTGTGTTTTCCGAAAATTTAACCTTGAATAAATTCATGTTAACAAATCCAGTGCTACTTAGAAACTTAAGTGTTTTAGGCACGTCTCAATTTCGAAACGCTAATAAAGTGAAGATACAAATAGTGACCCTTACAAAATCATTCAAATAAATATGCCAAGAAATGTTTCTCACACACCTATACATATTCCAGCGGAAATGTTCATGTTAATATTTTTATTGTTTTCAGTAATCAAACAATTCTGCTGAAGCCTTTCGGTTCAAAACCTTGTGTATTATAGATCACTGGTAAATCTCAAAAAATGAAATTTCGACTCATACGCATTTGAAGTTTTTGTAGTTTTTAAATAAAGAAATCACACGTTAATAATTTACGAATTAAGAAGTAAGAATTACCAAAAGACTTCATAAAAATTATAACAACGTTCATAATCACGTGTTCTAGCGCCTGTGCTGTAAGGAGCAAGCTGTATTTACATTCGTGGCAGTTTTCTTTTACTGAATATGAGAGCATGTTAAGAGATTTTTAACATACGTAATTAAAGTTCATTATTTATCATACTCGCGTACGTGTATATATCTCAGCAAATCCCTTAGACGTCTACATAGTGATGTCTTTACAGGAGCCATAACCGAACACTTTACGAAGAGGTGTGGCTGAACAGCTGTCGAGGCGGAGGGATACTTCTCTGAATTACATGTGAATTACAATTACAATTACACTTGTTCGGCGAACTGGCATTCTGGCATTCTTAGGCGGATTCTTCTATAGTGTAGTACATGGAAGTGTGTGTGCAAGGAGAGAGATTAGGACAAAGAGGAAAGATCGCGTTCGGCCCATGGTCTGTTTTAACGGATTTCTGTTAAAATGAGCTCAAACTTCCGCATTGTCAGAACCGCTCAAACGCCATTTTCTGAAAAATGGCTCCAAACTTATCCGTCAAACTTTTCCGACTGACCGGGAGCGGTAGCTCAGTGCATCAACTGATGTCACTGCAGCGCCTCTGACCGGGAGGTCCTAGGTTCGAGTCCTGACGGCGGCAGGATTTTCGACACTAGCTTTTCAGCTAGGTCGAATTCAGTCGCTGTCTGGAGGAGAATTCTAGATCGGTAGTTTTCCGTGGTTTCTCCGATCAACACCAGGCGAATGCCGGAGCAGTACCCTACCAAACGGGCCACGGACTGCGCGCGATCTGTCCTTCCTCTTCCTTGTACTATCCTCTCCCCTTTCACACACACTTACACTAACATGCACTACACTACCACATATCCCGGGAGACCGGTCGAGAGCTTAGAGCTTGTCCCAGCAGGGGCGGTGCCCCACTGGTGGGAGAGTTCTGGTTAGGGGGAAACCCCGCTAGCCGACGGTAGGTCGGCGCCGGATCTCGCCATCCAGCGGGGGAAGATCACCGCCATCTCCCGACAAAAAACATGCACTACACTAACGGCACTAGTGAATAGAGCAGTTGACGCGCCCGGAAACATGAATAAATCAATCAATCAATCAATTTTCCGACGGTTGTGCAAATTTTACCGTTCAAAAAGTTCATATTTCTGTATTCTTTTGTTTTTTCAAAAATTATTCATGTAATTTTTTTAACATCTCTCACACCGTTAATATGCACAATTTCAGCAATTTGTAAACACTATTGTATTTGCGAGTTAGTGCTTCAAAAGACTTTAAGTGAAGTTTATCGAAAATTCTTATTTCAGTGAAAAAGAGGGGTAAATTTCGCATTTATAGTATTGCTTAAACGCCATTTTCATAAAAAATGCCTAAAATTGAAATGAAAATTGTTATTTATGTCAAGGTTTTATTTTACTTTAATATTCACAAATTAATATTTCGGTTCTACTATTAGAAACCGGAATGTTGACAAAATTTTTAAAAGAAAAGGTTTTTGGGTGGCTCTAGAGCAACTGGCAAGAGGATGAAGCAATACTGTAAAGTCAGTCCACACCAAGGAAATTAGAAAACATTACTATGTGAAAGTCTGTGCCATTCTATAGTACCACTAGTTATATTGTATATTATTTTGTATGTAGATGATTCTGTATAATATTATTACTTTCTCGCATACATACGTATATACGTAGTATAGAGCAAGTTATGTAATGCTGCGGAAAATTGTTTTCGATATTTCAACGGAAATACACGTTTTGGGGTCCCCTGATAACGAAAAATTGTTGTTTTTTTTTTGTTTTGTTTTTTTCAAAACGTCTGTCCGTTCATCCGTCCGTCCGTTCGTCCGTCCGTCCGTCCGTCCGTCCGTCCGTCCGTCCGTCCGTCCGTCCGTCCGTCCGTCCGTCCGTCCGTCACACCGTCTGTGAACACTACTAGCGCCTAAACCACACGTACGATCTTTTCCAAATTGAAGAATCTTTAGTCGATCTGACTCTAGTTGAAGATTTGAAATTTTGAGAAACATTTTTTAAAATTTGGGGGTACTTTACATGAAGCCCCTCGGACATTTTCAAAATTTTATTTCTTAAATGTATTTTTTTTAATACCTCTCACTCCGTTAATGTGGACATTTTCAGCGATTTGTATGCATTATTACAATTGTTAGTAAATGTGCTTCAAATTATTTTAAATGAACTTTTTCGAAAACTCAATAGATTCTTGTTAAAAAAGTTTCAAATTTCGCATTTACAGTAATGCTTAATCCCCATTTTCTTAAAAATCGTTTCAAATGTTTCAATGAAAACTTCTATTTAGGACGAGTTTTTTCTCTTCTTTAATATTCTTGAAGTAATATTTCGGTCGTACTACGAGTAAAGCAGAAAGTTGAGAAAATGTAAAAAAAAAATTGTACTTGGGGCGAAGATACAAGGCAGCTGGAGCAAAACCTTAAAGCCGGAAAATTAGAATAACACCAAAGAAATTAGAAAACTATACTAAGAGAAAGTCTGTGCCATTTTGTAGCACCTCTAATTATTATTATTATTATTATTATTATTATTATTATTATTATTAATGTTATTGTTATTATGAGCCTGTTACAATCCCTTAAAGGCTAGAGCCTGCTGGTTTCCCAGGAAGTTCTACACGGGCTTATGCCCATGCAGTTTGGTTGAGTACAACTATGAAAATGAATAAATTTCTCAAATTACGCTGGTATGGATTACTACTAATTAAACAACTATCATGTAATTTGTCTATTAATACAATCTGTTTTTTAATATTGATGTTGTTTCCACAACACTTCACTGGTTTCACTTTTCTTCATTTTCACGATTCAGCTTGTTTGAAGGGACCTCCATGACGTTCTGCACGCAGCCAGTCTCATCCAATTTCTGCCAGCTGACTCCTCATAGTTGTGCTCCCATCTTTTTCGTTTCCTTGGATTACGCCATCCGATTCTTAGTTCCCATACGGTTGTAGCATAGACTGTCCTGTTGTCTTATGACGTGACCTCTCCATACGTAGTATAAGAGAAAATTAATAAATGCTTCGGAAATTCGATTTCGAAATTTCAATGGAAATACCAGTTTGGGGAAATAACACTCTTGTGATAAGTTATCACAAGGGTTTGTTAATAGGAACGATACATTCGAATAAATATATAAACAGGACGTCAGCAACAATGGGTGACAGAAGAGAAGCAAAGATTCGAATAGTAAATAATAAGAATACAAGGGAATAACAACATAATTGATAGCGGGGAAAATAGAAAATAATTGGTAAATAAAAACAGTGAAAGGACATGTCGGTAATTCCCGTGAATGGCAAAGTAAATTAGGAAAATCATTAACGAAAACCAGAGCAACAAGCAATAACCGAAGAATAGACGAATACAGTGCTAGAGTGCATTTGAACGCATTTGAACATTTGAACGAAATGCCCAAGAAACGTATGCGCATTTGAACGAAAGACACGTTTTTTGGGCACCATCTCGCGCAGGGAAGACAAATGAGGAGCGCCTGAGATAAAGAAACGGGGCAGATGAGCTTTTGATGCGATGAGGGACGGACGCTATTGATGTTAGTAGTGGACGTAGAAATAGTCGCATGTGTGGAGGAAGCAAATGCCATTATTCGGAACGAGATTCAATAAAATGGAACTCGGAAGGGATTACTGGACGCCGTTCAAGCAGACAGGGGATACACGAAAGGAAAATTACCAAAAAGGGACACATTAAATTATTTTTTTGTTGGAAGATCAAGTTTTGAAATAAATTAAGAATTTCTCGATAGAATTTAAAAATTATAATGGCCTTACATGCAAGGGGAGGGATTTAGAAACAAAGTAGTACATAATAATGACGAGGATTTCATTGATTGATTGATTTTTTCGTGTTTCCGGGCAGGTCAACTACTGTGGTCATTAGTCCCGTTAGTGTAGTGCTTGTTTTTTTTCTCGGGAGATGGCGGTGATCTTCCCCCGCTGGATGGCGAGATCCGGCGCCGACCTACCGTCGGCTAGTGGGGTTTCACCCTAACCAAGACTCTCCCACCAGCGGGGCACCGCCCCATCCGGGACAAGCTCTAAGCTCCCGACCGGTCTTCCGGAATATGTGGGAGTGTAGTGCATGTTAGTGTAAGCGTGTGTGTGTGTTTAAGGGGAGAGGGTAGGACAAGGAAGAGGAAGGACAGATCGCGCGCGGTCCGTGGCCCGTTTGGTAGGGTACTGCTCCGGCATTCGCCTGGTGTTGATCGGAGAAACCACGGAAAACTACCGATCAGAGCAGCCGGCCGCTAGAATTCTCCTCCAGACAGTGACTGAATTCGACCTAGCTGAAAAGCCAGTATCGAAAATCCTGCCGCCGTCAGGACTCGAACTTAGGACCTCCCGGTCAGAGGCGCTACAGTGACATCAGTTGATGCACTGAGACGAGGGTTTCATGAAAATAGTTTTTCTGAAATTGTTGTACTTATTGACTCATGTTTAGATGTACTGAATAAGTTTTGCAGCAGAATATAGATGGAAATGTTAACTGGAAGTAAGTACT
This sequence comes from Teleogryllus occipitalis, assembly GCA_011170035.1. Taxonomy (NCBI): domain Eukaryota; kingdom Metazoa; phylum Arthropoda; class Insecta; order Orthoptera; family Gryllidae; genus Teleogryllus; species Teleogryllus occipitalis. Next base: position 144,962 of record BLKR01001597.1, on the reverse strand, counting down.
ATTACTCATGCCTAATAGCAAAAATAATTCCCAATCCCACAGGAGGAAATTAACTTACGTAAATTTGTCATCACCGAATATCTGGACGGTCTAACAGACCCACTAATAAATTTCATGACAGGGTAGCTCTTGTACACGCTTCGGGTTATTGTTGGGTGAAAGATCAAATGGAATTTTAGGCAGAATAAACAAATAAAAAGGTACCAGGCGCATACCCCCGGATGACTCTGATACCAAAAAGGTGTGAATACGTCCGTCCGTCTGTGAACAACAGAAATTCCTAAACCATTCGTAGAATTCTTTCCAGATCGTAATTTCCCGGACGATCTGGCCGGACCCAACCACTGTAATTTTGAAAAAAAAAAACTTTAAATTTTGGGGATCCTTCACATAAAGCCGCTGAGTCATTTTCAAAATTTTCCCAAAAATGGTTCTATATTTTAAAATAATTATTTTGCTAGAATATTATTGTAAAATGCTCTTATAAAAATGGCATAGAAGTGATTTTCACTGTAACTCTGAATTTTCGAAAATTGCAAAGATTTCGAATTTATTGGACTCCTTCATACAATTAAAATATTGAAGATAATGATGTTTTCTTCAAATACAATGTGTTCTTCACAATTAGCTCTTTATATTATGACATGTGCTTTTTTAAAATATTTTTTTCATGATTTTGAACGAAATATGGGCAATTTTAAAACCATTTTCTCAATAAGACATCAAATTTATTTTTTAAGCTTACGGTAGAGATTGTGTGAAATGTATTCAATAATATGACATCAACGACATTTTCATGTAACCTGTTAATTCTTAAAAATATACAAATGAATTTTTGTAAATTCCTCTGTCAGTAATATTTATATTACAGGCGTTTATTACTAATTTAAATTTGTGAATACATGCTCTTTAAAAATTTCTGACGAAATTTCTGGAAAACTCAAAACTTTTCTGTAAAATTGAGTTCAATTTTGCGCAATTTCAGAGAAGCGCAAAAAACATCTTACATATTTTTATTTACATTCAATTTCTTACATACACAAACAGGTTTTACTCTTCAATAATACTGTTATTAATGTCATATTTACAGTGTACTATTATGAGACATAACGTGATAAAAATTGAGAAAATGTGAAAAAAGAGTAGTACCTGTTTTTGATAAAATTGTTTCCTTACTAAAAATATTCCATGAAAGTAAACTAAACAATTGAGATAACTAATACCGCGGTAAATATTATTTTCTTGAGGATTTTTTGTAGTTTGTTAATTTTGAGAAAATGGATCATTATCGAGTATATTGTTGATATATTTTGATGCTTAAGTAACTTTATTTGCATTGTTGCTCAAGAAACAAATGGTGTCAAAGTATTTTTGTATTCCAGCATTATAAACGACCTTTTCGGTTGCAAGAAATCGTTCATAATCGTTCATTTTACGGCACAAACGATGACATTAGATTTTATTGCACGTATGATTGCGTCATCACACATTCAGCCAATCAAAGCGAAAGAATCGGGGGAAGGTAGTAATCGGAACAGCCGACCACCGCTTTCTCGTACAGATGTCAAATACCTGAGACGTCACAAGAAAGTTGTTTCGCAAAATTAAGTTTGATTCTCTGAAAAATTTATAATGCTATCATACAAAAAATAGCACGTTCAACACGTTTATAATATTGCTTTACTGCATTCGTACAAATTTGAAAACTCGCTACTAACGTTTCTGTAATTTGTTCTATAGTTTTTTATTTGTTCTATAGTTTTCTATAATTTGGCAACGAAAATATCTAGTTTTTGAAATGATCTCTCGCTTTTTAAAATTTGTTTTTATTATTATTATTATTATTATTATTATTATTATTATTCAACTATTAATAGTTAAATTATTGGGAAGTGATTCTGAAACTCAAGAAAGCTTGCGCAGATGATTTCTCCCCCATACGTCACATACAGTTTTTGACTAAATAAATAACTAAATAAATAAATAAACGTCGCTCGCATTCAAAACATGTACTCATGCAATAAAGCTTACCATTATAAACTACAATAAACTAATTGCGTAAAGTTATTGCATAAAGTAATATTACAATACATGAATTCAATGATGCAAAGATCATTCAAGGTCGCATATGCATAAAAAGATCCGTTTTATTGTATGATCAGATTTACAAATGATTACGTTACATAATTGTAACGTGTTTACAAACAATACTATCGAGTGAGTCTGCCTTGTGAGAAAGAATTGTCGCAGCGATCTCTAGCACGTGGACACAAAAGCCGCAGGTTCGAAACAGGACGTGATCGTAATGCGTTAATGTTTTTTTCGTTTAGTGAACGAAATATGCTCATTAATTCCATGAAGAATCGTTGATTACCTCTATGTTAATAGCACGCATGCAATTAAAATTCAAACGTGCAATTAATACGACATACCTACCAATCAGAATTCAGAACGTAATATTGCTTCTGAAAAAGGTCTATTTTAGTGGACCTGTGATCAAATATGTGATGTATACCTTGTGATCAAGGTATTTCGAATCTCTCGTATATCGATACTCTCTCTAATTCTTACACAATCTCATGGCCTTTCTGTATGAGAGATGTTTGCGGCGGCGCTAGTGTAACGGTTAGCGTATCGGGCTGTCATATCCAAGTTCGCGGGTTCAAACCCGATCAAAGCCGTGGATTTTCAAGGGCGAGAAAATCCTTCGTACGCCTTCCTTCGGAGAGGAAGTAAAGCCGGTTGTCCCATGTTAGTAGATTTACTGCATGTAAACGATCCTCAAGCCTAAATGAAGCCTCTGAGCTAAATTCAAACTGCCTGTTTCGTCGCCCAAGTAATACCGTCTTTCTCCCCAGTAGGTGCAAGGAGAGTAACGAAATTTGCGTGGTCAGACGGAAGAGCAGGCCTCATGACCTGAGTCTCGCCACGTAAAAATTAGGCATTCATTCATGTGTGCGTGTGGCTACATCCAGAACAGTGGTACAAACACCGATTGGCTTGGGTGGCTCAGAGCATCAACTGATAATACTGCAGAGCCTCTGACCGAGGTGTCCTAGAGTTCGAGTCCCGAAGGAGGCAGGATTTTCGACACTACCTAGATAGTTTGGTCGATTGATTGATTTTTTCGTGTTTCCGGGCGCGTCAACTGCATCGGTCATTAGTCCCGTTAGTGTAGTGCTTGTTTTTTCTCGGGAGATGGCGGTGATTTTCCCCTCGCTGGATGGCGAGATCCGGCACCGACCTACCGTCGGCTAGTGGGGTTTCCCCCTTACCAGGACTCTCCCACTAGCGGGGCACCGCCCCAGCCGGGACAAGCTCTAAACTCCCGACCGATCTCCCGGAATATCTGGTAGTGTAGTGTATGTTAGTGTAAGTGAGTGTGTAATGGGAGAGGATAGGACAAGGAAGGGGAAGGACAGATCGCGCGCGGTCCGTGGCCCTTTTGGTAGGGTACTGTTCCGGCATTCGCCTGGTGTTGATCGGAGAAACCACGGGAAACTACCGATCAGAGCAGCCGGCCGCTAGAATTCTCCTCCAAACTGCGACTGAATTCGACCTACCTGAAAAGCTAGTGTCGAAAATCCTGCCGCCGTCAGGACTCAAACCTAGGACCTCCCGGTCAGAGGCGCTGCAGTGGCATCAGTTGATGCACTGAGCTACCGCTCGCGGTGTTTGGTTGAATTCAGTCGCTCTCTGCAGATGTCTATTGGCCTGCTGCTCTGGGCTGTAGTTTTCCGTGGTTTCTCTAATCGACGGCAGGCGTATGTCGGAGAAATGTGCTAATAGAACGCGCCACGGACCACGCGCGATCTTTCCTTCCTCTTCCTCGTCGTATCCTCACCCCTTCCTTACATACACACTTACATGCATTACACTACCACACATGCCGGGAGACCGGTCGGGAGCTTAGAGCTTGCTCCGGCTGGGGTGTGCCCCGCTAGCGGGAGACTGGTTGGGGAAAACCCCGCTAACCGACGCTAGGTCGACGCCGGATCTCGCCATCCATGGAGGGAATATCACTGCCAGAGCCCGTGGAAAAATCATGCACCATATTTACGGGACTAATGACCCAGCAGTTGACCCGCCCACAATCACTAACAAACAATCAATCAGTAAATCGAGGGGCAGTGGTCTGGTGTAGGTGCGTCCAAGTGTACGAACATTAATTCTTGGAAGCCTAAGGGGATTTATGTTGCACCTAAGGACATGTTTTTGTCATTTTAGTTAATGTTACTATATGTGCGACAGTTTTTTTTCAGTTGAATATTTTCCCTAATGTATCAAAAATGCGTTAAGTAGAAAAAATAAGATAATATTTTTTTTGGAAATAAATATTTGTCGCCGGGTGATCCAAAATGTACCCCTTTAGTACTTCGTATCACATGTGACGGTTAATCATTCTACAATTTTACTCTCTCACTACGGAGTAGACAGAAAGTTATGTAATACTGCGCGAAAAATATGCGAAATTTCGGCAGAAAAACTCTTATTACAGGGCGCTGGTAAAGAAAATGGAGGTAAATCCAGTTGCTAAATGTGGAATAAAATTCTCTAACACGTGGTGAAGACAGAATCCATGTTTTGTGGGTCCTTGATAGTGAACGTCTGTCCGCCGGTGAACAACGCTAGTGGCTAAACCGTTCAGCCAATTTTCTCCAAATTTGATAATCCCCAATCGATCTGGCTGATGCCGTGTCCTCTTAAATTTGAAACCAATATTTAAATTTTTTTTTTGGGGGGGGTACTTTACATGAAGCCTGTGGAACTTTTCCCAAATTTTCAAAAAAATTACTCCGTGGATTTTTATTAAAATTTGTTGCTGAATAGTGTAAAGGAAGTTTAAGAGAATGGTGTAAGTTTCATGTAGAACGTACTGTTTGAGCACTGCTAGTTTCTGCATGAATCGTTAAGAGAGCGCTTTTAATACGTTATCACTTGTAGTTGCATTGTTTTCCAATAGATCGCATAAGTATCGCTTTTACTTTGCTCAGGTCTCTGAGGGTTCGTAACTCATGTGTGGGATGAATGCTTTTAGTTGTATTTGTGGCCAAAAGGACATCCCAGTCTCTCGCTTGATTGACTAATTTGTGCTTCCGGACGCTTAGGTCATTAGTCCCGTAAGTGTAGTGCATATTTTTTATCTCTGGGATAATCGCTCGCAGTATGACGAGATCCGGGGCCTACCTACCCGTCGGCTTGCGGTTTTTCCCCAACCAGGTATCTACCACTAGCGGGGCACCCTTCCCCCATCTGGGACATGCTCTAAGTGCTGGTATCCCTGCATATGTGATAGCATATTGCATAGCCTATAAGTGAGAACGCGTGTAAAGAAGGGATGAGGATAGGACAAGGTCGAGGAAGGAAAAATCCCTTGGCCCGTTACTTAGGGCACTGCTCTGACATTCGCTATCGATCCGAGAAACACGAAAAACTACAGTGCAGCCGGCCGCTAGAATTCTTCTCTGGACAGCAGCTGCTTTCGACCTAGCTACGTAACTAGTGCCGAAAATCTGTCGACACCGTAGAGTCTCGAACCCCGGGGCCTCCCGGTCAGAGGCACTACAGTGACATCAGATGATGCCCTGAGCCACCTTAGCCGATTCGGTTCTCTCCTGTATCACAGTGATGACCTAATCCTTCCATTATTGTTTGGCCTCATCGATAAGTATGTGTGAGATTTATGTCCGATCTGACTGTGTGTGTAATGGAGAAATTGAGTTTCAACACCAAGGAAAATAGTAAAGCAGAGAGATGATGCTCCGGGCTACCGCGCGCATATGTGCAATTGTTCTATTTATTTTTATTATGTTTATTTTATTTATTTTAAGTCAAAAACAGTTAAAACTCTGTATGATGTGCTATAGGGAGAAGTGAATTCTGTGCACGTTTTCAAAATTCTGGGATCCCTACACTAAGTCATATACTACTTGAATTCTGAATTTATTAAAAAAACCGCTCCCATGTAATAAAATATATTTTCAAGGATAAATAAGCAACAAATTTTGGACTCTTATCCATGATGTCCTTCGTCAAGGAATTCCTGCCGCAACAACATGGAAACGATAATTTGAATAACTATATTTTCCACTGAATTCTAGAAGTTGTGCACAGATAATGACATTACATTTATGTCCAGATGCAAAACAAGTTCAGGATGTAAAATGGCTTTCCCGGCCCGGTGACCGAGATCGCTAAGGCAGTAGTGTCGTAGTGATCTCCGACCGGAGTGTCGCGGGTTCGAGTCCCGCCTCGGTCATGGTTGTATTTGTGTTTGTCCTTTCACCCCTTATCATCACCATATCATTTCATCTTCACATTTACCATAACTAACACCAATAGTGGTCGCTAATGTCCTAGATTTTGATGCGACCTTAAAAAAAGGAACTTTGTCAACATGATGTTTTGGGAACCCATTTATTCGTATTGTCTCCAGGTAGGTACAATGCTCGCACTTTTTCTTGATCCTCGAGCTCCCTAACCCTCGCTCAGCCCAGCATAGCACGGCCCGGTAGAAAATACGAGCTCCACTCGGAACGTCACGGCTCAGTGTGCAGTGCTGCCCACGTTCTTCCTTTCCAATGCGGACTTCCTAGTTTTCGGTCTCTTTCTATCGACCTGTGCATACTGTGTTCCATCTTGTTACTCAATTATTTCTATAACTATTAATTATTTCTTCAGAATTAAAAAAAATCTTCCATTGTTTCTCGTGCTATATAGTCCAAGACGAGTTATTATGCCGAGTTTTCTATCAAAGTTGATAGCCCTGCACTGCCGTGATGTGGACAGAACCCGCCTCTCCCCGCAGCCCCCGCTGTGGAGTATCAAGAAAAAGTGCGTGATTAGTACCTATCTCAAGATGCCCTGTTAGTTTTTTAGTTGCCGATAGATGGCAGCTGCGAAGAGATTCTGGCACAATCGAAAAGCTAGCCGTGTTTGAAAAGAATAGGAAACTAATTACCCGAGAAAGTTTGATGCATACTGTAGCACCTCTAGTTTTAAATTGAAAATATCGATCCATCTAAAAGTTTAAATCGATCCCAGGGTGATACATCAAACGCTTTCGGAAACACTAATCTAGAAAATTGTCTACCGATTACCACGGGCATAGAAAAATATCCCTAATACTAAAAATAGAGGAAAGATGTTTCGTATAAGGCACGGCGAATTTCCATATACAGTTATGTCCTGAATGGTATTCTCACACCACCATCTGTCTAGTTCCGGTTCGTGTGATCTATAATCCGTAATATCCTTCATCATTTTCTCTTTATGCTTCAGAATGTAGAATGTAGAGGGAAACTAATTTTCTTTTTTCTTCAATGAATGTCTATCAATTGTTATTAACACAACAGTTCCACTTTTTATTTTTGACATTCAAGAGTAATTTATTATAGGTATATTGTTACATATAGTATTTTTTGATTACATGACGTTTTGGCTACACCTTATAGCCATCTTCACCAAGATGGCTATAAGGTGTAGAAGATGGTTATAAGGTCTAGCCGAAACGTCACAATCTGCAGTACTTCGCTGCTGGTTACAGAGATCGGAAGTACACACGCTTACTATATTAATAATGTATATAATGTAAATATTCTAGTATAATAATATTCCAACTGTATTTTATAAGGTCTAAAGATGGCTATATGGTGTAGCCGAAACGTCATGTAATCAAAAAATACTATATGTAACAATATACCTATAATAAATTACTTTTGAATGTCAAATATAAAAAGTGGAACTGGTTGTGTTAATAATAAAGGTAAACTACTAATATGATGTCCTCCTAAGGTGAGAGAGGAAGAAAACGATGTAAGCATCTTCCCTGTGTGGCAACTGGTCAATCCGTATCCTTCGGAGGTGTTTAGACACACGCTTGACCACGGTTTGACGACGTGCAGTCTGGAGAGAGAACGTAATGTATTTCCATAATTAGATTTAATGCGGCAGTAATCAATAAGACGATCCACGTATCTAATAATTTATACGGGTTCTTGATTCAAGCCGATAGTGTTACAGTTATATTTTAAAACCATATTATCGAACGATTATAGTGGACAATCATATCCTATCTGTTGATGTTTACTTTTGTATCAAGTCAAGAGGGATGAGAATAAAAGGTGACTATCTTTCCTTTACCCTTGAATAAGCTCAGAAATGACTAATAAAGAAGTTCTGTATCCACGTAATGCTTGCAATTTTCATCCATCAAAAAACATAATATGAAGTTTTCGTCCGAGGTCGTTACCTCAATACCTTTGAACAATAGAGCATGATTTCATTAGAATGTTTACACTCACGACATGAAAGAGAGCATTCCTGTAGCTGTAAGATATCACACATGATAAATAAACCAAAAAATCAAACAAGATAGCAAACATGATAACATGACGTGAATTGTGACGTGAAAATGTGATGTTCCTAACAGTAGCTCCTTGTCACGTACAAGAAAACTGATATATCATTACAAATGCACATTTTGAGACATTCTTCACTACAAACCCTTACGTTCTATTAAACCTGGGTGATCAGGTATTAGATTAGTACGTTATAAAGTTAGTCATGCACAGTTGGTGTCTATTTCATAGAAAATGTCACTTATGTTCAAGCTCATTCTCGACTTTTCTAATTCATGTTTTTTAAATAATTTATACAAAAATTGAAAATAATGGCTAAGTCATTGAAATGTTTATCATGTGAAAGTGATAACAATGTTGGTTAAGTCACTGTTTTAATAACAATACAATTTAAATTCTAATAATTCCACTCAATTATTTAAATGCCAATTAAAAGTGCGTTTCCCCGAAACATTTGAAGCATAGAATGTTTCAAAGATCAATCAATGCAATCAGGGGGTTTTCCGAGATCCTTGTCTGAAAATTATGCAAGCTTCTCCTTGCCATTGTATTCCTTGTCATGACTCAGAACTGATAAAACCAATTTTTAGAAACCTTTTTCTTTTAGTTTGTCTTTAATCATGCAAATCAATACACACTCTTCTTCCAAATTACCATTTCCATTATTTTTTACACAGCCAAATTCTGTGCCTCCCGAACTTCAATCGCAACTGTTTCCAAAATACTAAAAAAATGACACTATTAAACTGTATAAATTCGCATATTCCAGCTGGGAATACTGAAGGAGTGAAAACGCAATGTCTCAATATTTGGAGACGTATGTCGCAATACTCCTGCACGTAGAAGTTTGTAAGTTCGTTTAATGGAATCAGAGGGTTTTCCGAAATCCTTGTCTGAAACTGACGACGGCTTTTCCTAGTACCTGTTTTCCTTGTAGATCCTCGTACTGATAACTGATGAAACCAATTTCTAGAAATGTTTGTCCTTTTAGTTTGTCTTTACTCAAGCAAACCACTCTTCTTCCAAAGCGGCATTTCTATCATCCTTTGCCAGGGTTGCCAGATGTGCTGCAAGCTCTTTCTCCACCATTACTAAGAAATTTCGTCAAATAACCATTCCATTGAAACAAAATTCCCCAACTTTAAAACGAAAAATATTCTACAAATTATGACAAATAGTATGAGCTGTTCCAGGCGATTTAATACGCTGTCTCCTTAAATTCAAATAATTAAAATCAACCAATCATTGAGCTGCATGAAGCCCTATACTATCTTCGTGTTTTTCTCGTGTTTTCTCTCTCTCTCTCTCTCTCTCTCTCTCTCTCTCTCTCTCTCTCTCTATATATATATATATATATATATATATATATATATATATATATATATACATGTATATATATATAGTCTATCATTTATTTTTCTCTTTGTGGTATATAAAAATGAGAGAAAATGACGTCTATTTTTTTTCTTTTTTCTTAATAATAAGAATGAAAAGAATAATACGTCTATCTTGACTCCGGATAAAAAATGTTCCATAAAAATCCCCAAACATTTCCCCCTCCATTTTTCCTCCACAACTATTTCCAAAGTACTAAAATAATTACGCCATTAAACTTTTGTGTACGTTGACGGGTCGCGGGTTCGAGTCCCTCCTGGGGCATGGTTGTATTTGTGTTCGTCCTTTTATCCTTTTTCATCAGCATATCGTTTCATCTTCATAGTTACCATACCGTTAATTCCAATAGTAGTCGCTAATGACCTAGATGTTGATACGACCTTAAATAACAAAAAAAACTATATAAATTCACATATTCCAACGGTAAACAACTGAATACTCAAGGAGTGAAAACGCAAGGTCTCAATGTGTGGCGCCATATGTTGCAATACTCCTGCAAGTATTCGCGAACTATTAAGAAAGAATGCAATAGCTTTTTTCCAGGTGTACATGAACGTCAGCATTAAATTCTTATCTTAGCAGTTGGCATAACGAAGATTGCAGTGCGTGAGTCTTGTGACTTTTGAAGTACAATACAATCAAATACCTATACCTTACTGTTACTTGGAATACGTTCGCCCCGAGACAGTACCAAATTTACGAACAGGCTGAGTAGGCTACAGCCTGGGGCGCGCAATTTTTGGGGGCGGACAATTATCAGCGGATGCAAAATTTCATAAGCAGAACTTTTTAATGTTTTTATATAAAAAATATTTCTTTTCATATTTCTTACACAAGAAAGTGTTCATTATTCAAATTATCGATACAATCACTCAGAAATATTTCGTTGATGCCGACCAACCAAACCATGCACTCTGTTCCCTGTACCCATCATCCTCCTAGGAGGTGATACATTTTGCACCTTGTGTTGTCTACAGAGGTTATGTAATTTTGCTATTATTTTTATTACATGGTCGGGTGTGTATCTTTTGTTTGAAATTATTTGAGCGCAAAATGTTGCAGCAAAGGTTTGGATCGACGTCAAATGAAATAGAGAAAATTATTTGTAAATCCAAACTAAATAACACACTCAACAACAGGAAATATATTTGGAATCAGTTTGAGAAATTTTGTGAGGAAAGGAAATATAAATTAACCGCGAGTAATACAAATCAGGAAATATCAAATATCTTAAAAGATTGGAGCATGAATATGAGAAAAGTGAATGGTGAAGAATATAAAGAATATTCCGTGAAAACGATATGGAACGTGACTGCGAAAATGATACAAGAGAAATTTTTTCAAAGAATTCAATAGAAATATTAACCCCTTTACAGATATGGAATTTCAAGTCGCTAGAGAGGCTAGAAATGCAAAGAGAAAATTACTACAAAACATTCCGGAGAAACGAAAGGTTAGTGCAGTAGCTCTTAAATCTCAAGAGTACCAATTAATGATTGATACGTGTGAAGAAAATACGCCAGAAGGGTTGCAAATAAAGTTCTTTCTTGCCGGCTCACTAGAATTAGCGCGGCGTGGTGGAGAAGTGGCAAAATGTTTAGTCTATTATTTCCAAACGGAATTAGGTCATGATGGTAAAGAAACCGGTAGAATAGCCTATAATCCCGTATTTTCCAAGACTTGACAAGGAGGCGATGGAAAGCTTACAGACGAAATGGTTGACACCAAATGAAGAGTCGCCTTCTAGATGTCCGGTAAGATTATACAAACTTTTGGCAGAAAAACGCACAGGTAACATTAAAACTGATCGATTTTTTATCACACCTAACCCTTCCTACCAAAAGTCAGGTATTTGGTACAAGAACTGCCCTGTTGGGGAAAATCAGTTCTCGACGTGGATAAAAACGTACGCAGTTAAAGTTGGATTTGACACAAAAACAGAAAATAACTAGTCATTTTTGTCGTTCAACTGAAATTTCTGAAATGCTCCAAGTTGGCATACAAGAGCAAGAAATAATACAAATTACAGGACACTCCAACACATTGTCACTCAAGACATATCTCCAAATGAATGAGGAACACCATTCTTCAATTATTAATAAATTAAGACAAAGTAGCGCTTCAAATTCAACATCTTCGAACAAAACACGCGAACAAAACACGTTTCCTTCGAATTTAAACTTTAAAGATTGTGTCTTCAAGTAATTTCGCTCTCAGTTTGTCTTATGTTTATTTTGTTGTTTATAATTGCGCTTATGTATATATTTATGTTCGATATAAAAATATTTGAATAAAACAACGTTAATTATGAAGAGTACATTATATTTATGAAATTTCATTCGTGAAAGAGTCTTAGTAAATTTCCAAACCACGCGTGGAATTACCATTGATAATTGTTGATGTATCGATGTTTAAAAGTGAACGTTTTTTGCAAGAGCCAAATTAGATCAATAGTTTAGCATGCACTGCACAATTCGTATTCCTGCAATATTCGCATTCCATAACTGTAATATTCGCATTCCATTAAAAGGGGACGCAATAGTTATTTTTATTTTCTCTTTACGGAGTAGAGAGAAAGTTATGTAATGCTGCGCGTAAAAACTAATTTTCGGATGGTTCGTTGCTTGTTATTGATTCCGGGCGCGCAGCTAAGGAGCTCATTAGTCCCGTAAGTATAGTGCATATTTTACTCGGAAGATGGCTGTGATCTTCTCCTTCTGGAAGGCGAGATCCGGTACCGACCTACCGTCGGCTAGCAGGTATTAGCAGGCTAGCAGGTATCCCAATCATTAATTTTCGGCTGAAAAAACTTATTACAGGGCCTAGTAACGAAAAAGTGGATAAATCCAGTTGCTAAATCTAGAAAAAAATCCTCTAGCACGTGGTGTAGCCAGAATTCATGTTTTATGGGTCCTTGGTACCGAAAAATCGACTGACGACAAAACGTCTGTCCTATCCGTCTGTGAACAACGCAAGTGGCTAAACAATTCAGTCGATATTCCCCACACTTGATATCCTCCAATCGATCTCGCTCATGTCACGGCCCCCTGAATTTGGTTTTTGGATATTATGAAGGACGTTTAAGAGAATGGCGCAGGTCTCATTTTTGTTAAAACCATGATTTTTCGAAAATTGCAAAAGTTCCAAATTTTTCCCGTCTTCCTACAACTAAAATATTAAAGATAGATATTTTACCTTAATAAAATCTGTTTCTTAACGCTAGATTTTGAAATAAGGTCATGTATAATTTTTCGAAATTTGAGTACTTTTCGTGTAAATACGGGCGAGAAAGTACGTGCTGTTTTAGCACCACTGATTTCCTTACGTGTACATTCAAGTCAGTCTTAAATTATTGTTTTATTTTTTTTTATCTGATTGGGCAACGCGCGTGACTCACGATCGCGAGTTTGAACACGCCTATCAGTTGCTGGACTTTACTGCGACTCGACCGCTCGACCATTCGCAACGCGATAACCAGATCAACCGACCACGCCCTTCTTCCATAGCTACCTGCGGTAGCAGGTTTGCGAAATTTGCGAAATTTTTCAACGGAAAAAGTTTTGGCCGAGCGCTTTTTCTAAAAAGTGTATAAATTTTGTTCCTATATGTAGTAAATTACTTCCTCTAACACATATAGTAAAACTTCATGTTATGTGGATCCTTGATACCTAAAGATCGATTGACAAGACGAAGGTCAGTACGTTTGTCTGTCTTTCTGTATGCAGCAACCTTGCGCCTAAACCCGTTACATGATTTTCTCCAAAATTGATATTTTCCGATCGATCTCAACGAACTCGAGTCTCTGGGAGTTTGAAACAAATATTTTGTTTATTGAGAGTACTTTACATTAAGCAGTGTTCATGGAACCAAGTTCATACTCAACAACGGAAGCAGTTAAAAATGCCTTAGATACAATAAACAATCCAAACGGAGGTGTAAATTCAAATATTGAAATGGCTGGCTGCCTAGCGGCCGGCTGCTCTGATCGGTAGTTTTCCGTGTTCTCCGATCAACACCAGGAGAATGCCAGAGCAGTACCCTAACAAACGGGCCACGGACCGCGCGCGATCTTTCCTTCCTCTTCCTTGTCCTATCCCTTCCCCTTACACACACACACACACACTTACACTAACATTCACTTCACTACCACATATTCCGGGAGACCGGTCGGGAGCTTAGAGTTTGTCCCGGCTGGGGCGGTGCCCCGCTGGTGGGAGAGTCCTGGTTTGGGGGAAATCCCGCTAGCCGACGAAAGATCGGCGACGGATCTCGCCATCCAGCGGGGGAAAATCACCACCATCTCCCGAGAAGACAAACGTGCACTACACTTACGGGACAAATGACTGCCCGACTAATGAACCTAATGAACTAATGAAAACCCGGTTTCTGTTTCTCGTCACAGCGCGTGACCGGCCGCGCAGAAGAACGTTCTCTTTCTTCTCGTTTCTAGAGTTGCAAATAGTTGCAGATGAAACCTACACGAACGTGTTCCCTGATGTTTCTTGTATTATTACTGCAAGTTTCATGACATACATACGCATACATTTTTTTGTAAGTCAAGAAACGCAAATGTAATGTTGCTTCTAGCAAGCATCATTTCAATAATTTATTTACAACTAATGCAAAAGTGAAAAATATGGTTATTGTAAAAAATGTGCTTATTAAGTATTGAAGAGTTACTAGGGAAAAAACTAATTTTATAACTTGAATAGTAACCGATAAATGTGCATTTCAATATGGGATGAATTTATGACCGTCCGGGTCCTTATAAATCTCTTGTTTTTTGCGCGTTGTACACAATAATGAACAAGAAAATATCAAAATGTAGTATAATACATACAACATTGGACATTTTTCGGGTCATATGTGCTTGAATGAAGCAAATCAGACAGTTTTGAAAAATTGATTTTTGTCCGCTCTTTTGGACTTTAAAAAAACACCGTGCGACGTCCCGACCAGAGGCACTGCAGTGACATTAGTTCATGCTCTGAACCACCTCTCCCGGTCCTAAGATAAAGTCTCATTTTCCTTAAACTTTCTAAATTTTTGAAAATTGTAAAAGTTAGAAATAATACAAGAAATTATGTGCTCCTGTAACACCGCTAGTTTTCCCCGAGAGTAGATCCACGTCAGTCTTAACATCTTGTTTGATCTATTGGTGAAAGCTATTTTTGAGTGTGTGAAATGCTTGCCTTATAAGGCAATCACTTAACGATCCTTAACAAAGCAGACAATAACCAGATCAATATGACAACGCATTCCGTTGTCTCTTATCTATATGTTAACGTGCTTTGCAGAAACCAGTAACTTATCTCCCTACTGAGAAGATGTGATAAGGAAGAAGATGTGATAAGGAATGTTTGTGTGTATTGTGAAGACTAAAATGAAAATGATTTTCGGGAGTGTTAAATTTTTAGTTGAGACGCGCACCTAACTTTATTGTACGCTTCCATCTAACCATTTATAGTCGTAGATAAATGAGAAAAAGAGGGATAGAAAAGAATTAGAAGAGTTAAGAGTTAGTTAAATAAGGAAGAAAGAAAGAGAAAAGGCTCAAATGTTGATATCAGAATTTTCTTTTCAGGCAGTCCACGATTCGATTCCCAGCCGGGGCAAAAATGCAGCTGTAGCTTTCTAATAAAAATCGTGTTCCATAGCAGCGTAACGAAAGAAATTTCAGGCTGACCAAAGAAGCTAGAGAACGTGATGGAAATACGTCATGCTTGCCACGTGACTCACTTACCCCCAGGGGTAGATAATAAATAAAACTAGAGGTGCTACAGAATGGCGCAGACTTTCTCGTAGTATAATTTTGTCCTTTCCTAGGTGTGGTTTGGCTTTCACTTCCTCTCATGCCACCTGCCATCTATCGTCGCCCATAGTTCATTTTTTTAAAATTTGGTGCAATTTTTGGAGAAAATGGCGTTGGAGCGTTTTTGAAAATGCGTAATTTTGAGATCAGTTTCATATAAAATTGTTAAGTTTTCGAGAAACTTTACTTGACATTATTTAAAGCACATGTACTAGAAAATTCACTAACGTGAAGAAATCGCCTCTAATGCAAATATTACCGACGTAAGACACAAGTAAAAAAATTTCATTTTTGAAAAACTAAAGAACACAGCAATATGGCGTTTATGTCACGGCATAGGGTTCGATTGGCACTAAGGTTACAAAAAATGTAAAGAAAAATTTTGGAGCCGTTTTTGAAAACAATCTGAATTGAAAAATCCATGTTTTCATTTTTGTAGTAGTAGGAAGGCGCCGGAAAAATTCAAACTTTTGCAACTTTCGAAAACTCAGTGGTAACCACGAAAACCGGAGCTATCCCACCTTTGTAAATGTATTTTTTCCTTATCTGACAAAAAATGTAAAGTAAAAATTTGGGACCGTTTTTGAGAAAATTTTGAAATTGTCCGGGGGACGTCATGTAAAGTACCCTCAAATTTAAAGAATGATTTTCAAAATTCAAATCTTCAACTAGAGACAGATCGACATTCAATTTGGAAAAGATCGAACTCGTGATTTAGTCGCTAGTAGTGTTCACAGACGGACTGACGGAGAGACAGAGACGGACGGACGTTTTGTCTCTAAATGGTTTTTCGGCATCAAGGACCCACAAAACAGGGATTCTGGCTACACTACGTGCTAGAGGATTTTTTTCTCTTAATTTAGCAACTTATTTTTATGTTAATTTAACAACTATTTTAATGTGTCGAAAATTTCTAAAAGGCATGCATAGTTTGGTTGAAATAAGTTCTTACGGTAGCAAACATTGAACATACCGATGAATCGTATTAGCTTATAGTGTTAAACCCCCGTTCAAATGTTCTCAACATCCAATAGCCTTGTTAGTATAACGTACGAGACATGAACTGGTCATCAACTAATCGCTGTAAAGCGAGTGAAGTGGCTGAGGGCGTGGCACGGTGACTTTGCATTCGGAAGGCCCGAGTTCAATCCCCGTGCCGGCCATCTCACCCGGGTTTTCATGGTTTTCTTCGGTAATCCAGGTAAATACTGCGGTGGGTTCACTGAAGGGTTACGAACACGAAACCGGCGTCGCTAGCCGAATTCGTTATGTGAGTGAAGACACGAAAGTAAAGCGAATTCGAAACATTGCACCGGGAGCGGTAGCTCAGTACATCACCTGATGTCACTGCAGCGCCTCTGACCGGGTGGTCCTAAGTTCGAGTCCTGACGGCGACAGGATTTTCGACACTAGCTTTTCAGCTAGGTCGAGTTCAGTCGGTGTCTGGAGGAGAATTCTAGCGGGCGGCTGCTCTGATCGGTAGTTTTCTTTGGGTTCTCCGATCAACACCAGGCGAATGACAGAGCAGTACCCTACCAAACGGGTCACGGACCGCGCGCGATCTGTACTTCCTCTTTCGTGTCCTATCCTCTCCCCTTACACACACACACACACTTACACTAACATGCACGAAACTACCACATAACCCGTGAGACTGGTTGGGAGCTTAGAGCTTGTCCCGGCAGGGTGGAGCCTTGCTGGTGGGAGAGTCCTGGTTAGGAGGAAACCTCAGTAGCCGACGGTAGGTCGGCACCTTATCTCGCCATTCAGCGGGGGAAGATCACCGCCATCTCCCGAAAAAAACATGCACTACACTAACGGGACTAATGACCAAAGCAGTTGACGCGCCTGGAAACACGAAAAATCAATCAATCAAGTGAAACATTGCGGTTTACAGATTGAGTGATCGACGAGGACCCGGAATGTAACTGCGCCGAGGCTAATTGCCCTTTGCGGGAGATATAATGGCTAAATACAAGTACAAAAAATTCACCATAAAAAAGATATATAGGTATGAATAAAGCGATTAGTTGAAAAATATTTCAGCTACATTTTTACGCTGTTTTTGCTAATATGCACAAAAATGCACATTAAAGGTCACCTGAAGCTGTCACTCAGCTTTATTCGTTAATCTGAATATAAGATCTTTCCTAGCAAGTTTCTACGATAGCTCAGTGCATCAACTGATGTCAACTGCAGCGCTTCTGACCGGAAGGTCCTAGGATCGAATCCAAAAGGCGGCAGAATTTTCGACACTAGCTTATAAGCTAGGTCGAATTCAGACGCTATCTGGAGGAGAATTCTAGCGGCCGGCTGCTCTGATCGGTAGTTTTCCGTGGTTTCTCCGATCAAAGCAGGGTGAATTCCGGAGCAGTACCCTAACAAACGGGCCACGAACCGCGCACGATGTGTCCTTCCTGTTCCTTGCCCTATCTTCTCCCCTTACACTGACATGTATTACACTATCACACATGCCGGGAGATCGGCCGGGGACTTAGAACTCGTCTCGGCTGGGGCGGTGCTCGGCTAATGGGAGATGCCTCGTTAGGGAAAACCCCGTTAGCCGACGGTAGGTTGGCGTCGGATCAC
Organism: Teleogryllus occipitalis; assembly: GCA_011170035.1. Lineage (NCBI taxonomy): Eukaryota > Metazoa > Arthropoda > Insecta > Orthoptera > Gryllidae > Teleogryllus > Teleogryllus occipitalis. The sequence goes on along the minus strand of BLKR01001597.1, from coordinate 126,806 downwards.
GTCATCCACTGGAGGAACATCACTGACACCTCCCGATGAAAAAGCATGCAATTTACGTGCGGGACTAAAGACTTCAGTAGTTGACGCGTCCAAATCACTCAATCGATCCCAGATCTTGCACCATCACGCCGAATGACATTATTTATTTGACGGTTGTATGGAGATTAACTAGATATCTCTATCTTTACACGCATTCCCAAAATCACGACAAAACTTAAGCGTAGACAGTTTAGAGCCGAGAAACGAACTTTGAGCCTTTTATTACTTGGCTAGTCTATCAAATACTTCGTAGGGATTAATGAGACTGAATTTGTCATATGTTGTTTACGATCTGATGAAGATTTTTCCTCATGGCTTTGTTCCTAGGTATGTGAGTCACGTTCCCGTAAACTCATATGATTAAATCTAATCGCATTTCTTGACACTGGCGCGAGTACGGTGTCCAGAACCGATCGTTGAATCCCGTAACACTTGATCATTTTATCATTCTATGTAGTACCTTATGGGGATTAGTGAGGCAGAATTTGACGTTTCTGTGTTTTCTCACAATTATGTCAACATTTTCCCTCATAAGTTACTGGAATTTTGTCCTGGCATCAGCGAATGCAAATTTCAGCCAAAGTAAAATGTTAATTTTCTCTAAGCTGCTAATTAATTCAATACCGATCATTCTGATAGATTGAAAGTTCTCCCAGAAATTCTCATCAAAAATCTGCGTTTGAAGCATTTGTTGGACAAAATTAAAACTAATGGTAGAGGAAAATAAAAATAAGTTAATTGAACAGCGCGTCTGGAAAAACAAGTTTCTACTTACGAAGCAGTCAAAACGAGTAAACGGGAAAAAATATTGATTGGACTCTCAAAGTCTACTGAGAACGCGACAAAATTTGAATTTCTACACAGTATTCGAATAACGAAAAGAGTTAACGCTTCCTAATTAATAGCAATTTAAATAAATTATTTACATAAGCAATTAAAAAATGTGTCTCTCAACTATATTATATATATTAGATATTCATATATATCTAAGCCGTTGACGCGCCCGGAATCAATAATCAACCAACCAGCCAATTAATAGGTTTCTAAAATTCTATCGCAAAATAATCTACAATTACATTTGATTCTTCCCCGGATTTGCTTCACACTTCCATATTTATTCCCTAACTTTTTAAGAGTTTAGAACTTCACTAACTTATGTCTTATTTATGCTGTCTTCTACTTCTGCAATTGCTTTATTAACCGTTTTTAAGCAAATCTACATAAACATTAAAATGCGACGGTTTAGTATGTTTATGTGAATAGGGTTTTAGCTAAGTTTAATAAGAATAAGATGTTAGTCACGTTCATTTGAAAACTGGTATTTGCTTGCTTAAGAACGTGAATGTCAAAAGTCGAATACAAACGCTTTCATTCTTTAGAATTACTCAGAGTTTTGGTTTTCTCCGTATTCACTTCACGTTCTTACAAATTTAATAAGTCCCAAGATACCCTACGTAATTTTTTTGAAAATTTTTATATTGCATGTACAGCATTATTTCAAAGGAGCATCACTAAATGATAATAACGTCATAAATTTATCTAGGTGGCGTTGGCTTTAATTCCCGCTAATAAAATTCCCACCCTATATGAAACACCCAAAACACCTTTTTTGGAAATTTCTTAAAATTTTCTGACCAGATCTGAAATAGTACATTACGAAACGATTATGTAATGATGGGTATTAATACACGAATGTAATATTACTATACAAGCGACTAGCTGTAGCTCAGTGCATCAACTGATGTCACTGCAGCGCCTCTGACCAGGAGGTCCTAGGTTCGAGTCCTGACGGCTGCAGGATTTTCGACACTAGCTTTTCAGCTAGGTCGAATTCAATCGCTGTCTGGAGGAGAATTCTAGCGGCTGCTCTGATCGGTAGTTTTCCGTGGTTTCTCCGATCAACACCAGGCGAATGCCGGAGGTACCAAACGGACACCCTACCAAACGGACCGCGCGCGATCTTTCCTTCCTCTTTCTTGTCCTATCCTCTCCCTTTACATACACACTTACACTAACATGCACTACACTACCACATACTTCGGGAGACCGGTCGGGAGCTTAGAGCTTATCTCGGCTGGGGCGGTGCCACGTTGGTGGGAGAGTCCTGGTTAGGGGGAAATCCCACTAGCCGACGGTAGGTCGGTGCTGGATCTCGTCATCTAGCGGGGAAAGGTCACCGCCATCTCCCGAGAAAAAACATACACTACACTAACGGTACTAATAACCAAAGCAGTTGACGTGCCCACAAACACGAAAAAATCAGTCAATCAATATACGAGCAAGTATCAACTTCACACGAGTGTATTAATACCCATTAAATTGAGTTTCATGCCGTACCTTTTCTGCGACTTCATTCATTAGTCCGATTTCAAATACTCAGTTGGGGGTCAAATTTAAAAAATCGAATTAAAATAATCTTGACTTTGCAATCCTGTTTACTTGAATGATATGAAAGCATGAAGTTTCTACGTTCAGGTTAGAAGGATTAACAGACAAATATTCTTGTCTGTTAAAAGCGCTGTCTGTACGTAAGCACTGCTTAACTTTTAGATACTTTTTAAAATTTATTTCACATTATTGCTAAATGCAATAAATAACTGAATCATTAAAAACACAACATAAAACGGAGAAAGGAAAGGATTATCCATTCAAACACATTCATGACACTTAGCAAAGATGTTTATATAAGGGAGAATTTAGTAAGAAAATGAACATCAAATAGTAATAAGTAGCCGGCCCGGTGGCCGAGATCGCTAAGGCAGTAGTGTCGTAGTGATCTCTGACCGAGGGTCGCGGGTTGGAATCCCGCCTCGGGCATGGATGTTTGTGTGTGTCTGTGTTATCCATACGTGTTCTTCCTACAGTTCAATCTAAGAAAAGCAAATAACTTCCTTAAGGGGGTTGAAAAGCTTAAAAAAATAGTAATAAGTAGTGAAGAATGTAAACATAATACAATTCTCGGTTATTTGATAGACAAATTCTGGTAAACAGTTACATATTTTCGTACGAAGCCACTATTCACCGCCTCGCGCCGCTTCAGCTTGCGCATGTACACCCCTTTCTGGATTTGGAGGGGAAGTGAGTTCGGAGTGAGGGAACGTTGCCCGTGCCCGTACGAGCACCAGGCTCCACAGGCGAACAAATAGTTCGAGCGGGCGCGCTCTGACGTGTGGGATGTATTGAATTGAAAGTGCCTTATTTTACGTATCAAGACTGCGGCCATGAGGCCTGCTCTTCCGTCTGACCACGCAAATTTCGCTACGTTCCTTTCACCAACCATGGGAAAAAGAAGGTATTACTTGGACGACGAAACAGGCGATTTGAATTTAACTCAGAGGCATCATTTAGGATCGAGGATCTTTTACGTGCAGTAAATCTACTAACATGGGACAGTCATCTTTACTTCTCCTCCGAAGGCGTACGATGAATTTATTCGCTCTTAAAAAATTCGGTTTCGAACCCGCAAACTTGGGTATAACAATCCGATACGCTAACCGTTACACCATCGCCGCTGGGTAGTAGGTGGGGATATTTCCGATGGGTAGTAGCTGGGATAAGGAAAGGGCTACACCGAAAAGCTAAAATAAAGAGATTAGAAATCTAACTAGTATGAGAAAGCCAACGCCATTCTCTAGCTACACTATCCAATTGTGATTGGATTCTTGGGATTTTTAAAAACGTTTGAATGTTAAGATATAGATTACTTGAACGTCGGTACATTTAGCATCCCCACTTTCTCAAAAAGGAAAAATTCATGCGCTATAATTTTGGGCTTATTTCAGCCCACCTCCAAAAATGTTCGGCTACCTCCTAACACCCCGAAATTAAGATATCGGGGTTTGTAAAGTTAACATCACCACTTACTCAAAGTTCAATTTTTTACGGTCGGAATTGATTTTGTATTATTTGTAGATTAATTATTCATATAGGTTTAACTACGTTGATCCACATAGGGCATGCGTAGTCAAAGAGAGGGTCTGAGGGTAATTTTAAAAGTTTATAATGCTGTATTTAAATGTAGTTAGTTCTTTATATCGATCAGTGGTTTTAATCGGTGCATTTTATTTTTTGTTTATGCCATTTTGTTTACTATGTGTTGCATTCAGTTACGATCGGTGTTCATTATTCGTAAATATTTTATTGGTTTATTTGGGGTGGGTGGGTTAGGGGGTGGATTGATGACCTAAAACATCGCGAAAAATGATCAATTAAATGCTCTTAAAATGTTTTTAAAATGCCCTAAAAGCTAAGAAAAATAACATGTAATAAACTTTATTAAAACCATTTCAGGTGAACAACTCAATCTGTTAGATATATTACTGGTGTAATCAAGGATTCTTCCTTTCGTTGAATTGATCTCAGCTTGCAAACTTTTGATTTTGACTGTTCTTTACTAGGAAATAGGTCTTTAGTTATCTCGAAATCGGCTGAACTGACAATGGAGCTGATAGGTAGGATTGCTGGCGCGGATCTGTGAAACCTTAGATTACATACAACGGTTAACATTACTGTAGAGCGATTTTCCTAAGGATGAGCCAAAGTTGGCAACATAACTGAAGGTTCTGTGGTCGTTGTGCCCTTGAGCCCATTAGACTCCCTTCCCGCATTCGATCATTTGCAGTTGGCTAACTTGTAAATGGCTTCGATGCTTCTTTTTGTGATGTCCTCGTTCCACAAAAAATTAGTGCGCCGCGAGAAATAAATGAAATTAGGAAGTGCAGTGTTATGTGCTCTTCTGTAAAAATTCTTTTTTTCTTTATATATTACATTGAATTTGCTTTTTGTGTGATAAATATTGTTTATTTTAAAAGCGAGACTTGAATGCTAGATTTGTACCGGTGCACTTGTTTCCGGCTTAAAACCATTTTTCTTTCTATTTACATTCGTGGCAGTTTTCTTTTACTTATTTGTGAGAGAATGCTAAGAGATTTTCCACATACGTAATTAAATTTAAATATTTCCCGGACTCACGTACGTGCATATACCTCAGCGAAACTTCTTCATAGGGATGTTTTCACAGGAGCCATTATCACTTTACGAAGGGGCGTGGCTGTACAGCTGTCGCGGCGGAGGGATACTTCTTCGAAATACATGTGATGTTCACTTGCTTAGCGAACTGTCACTTTGGCTCATCCTTAGGAAAATCCTTCTATATTTCTGAGCGAAGAAATTGAAATGACTACTCAGGAATTCTGTGGATTTGATTTATTTAGTCAAAGAACAGTGAAATCTGTATACGACGAATGGGGAAGAACATCACTTGTCAATATTTTTTGAACCATGTACCATTAAAATGATATTAAAATCAATGAAAAAATAACGGAAAAAGATAAAAAATGACTTGTTAGTCGAAATGGGCAAAAAAAGTCTTATAAAAATGGTCCATTTCCTTTTGTCATAACATAATATTAATGTCTATACTAAAAATCATTGTTCTAAAGTGAAAAAAAAGACATTTCATTAAAATCCGCTCTCTATTTATGATTCAAGGTGTAGGAGCAGTATGTGATTTAAGGGAGAAAATTATGATAACGACTGTTTTGTTTGGGTTTAGTTTATGAAGTGACATGCGCACTGCATTTCGACTCTCTCTCTCTCTCTCTCTCTGGCGATTGTCGACCGAAAAAAGGTGGGGAAAGTATGTCATATCTCCTTAGTCGTTGGCGAATCGCTTTAAATCACGTGGCCATGAGTGAAACGCCCAGGTCAGTTTTCCATTATCCTAGTGTTAGAGAGGAAATAGTCCCTGCGACTTCACGCTATCTGACAGATATGTCAGATATTATCAAAGATATTATCAAAGAAATTTTTTGCATAAATAGAACTCATTCTTGATTTCCAACGCAGTCGAAATGAACGTATACAACATCGTAGTTCTTCTCTGCTTCGCGCTGGGTGAGTTTTATCAACATTATTAACGTATATCCTTTTCAGTTTTTATAGCAAATTTCATGGCTTTTAGTGACTGGATGATTTCTTTTACTTTCTGGCATACCTCATTCATAGTAGCACATTCATAGTTGTACACAAAAAAATCCTATAAGTTCCTCCATTTCCACTTTGTGTAGTCAGAATCCACGTTTTGTGGGACCTTGATGCCGAAAAATTGGTTTGCTGTAAAACGTCCATCCGTCAGTAGATCTGTGTGCCTGTCTGTGAAGGACGCTAGCGGCTATACTAATGCGATCTGAATGTCGTGAACCCTTGGATTTTTTGCACCGTCTTCTTGCAACTGCAAAAAAAACGAGATTTTTCCACTGGATTCAATTTGTTCTTCAAAATTCGAACTTTAAATGAAGTCACGTACAAGTTTTCAAAAAATGAGTTTCCGCGTAAAATAAACGAAGTTTTGAAGTTTGCAAAGGCTGAAAAGCCGTAACTACCCTGGCTTGGAGGGTTAGTTATTTAGTTCGTGCCTTATTTCACGTGGCGAGACTTTGGTCACGGGTTCGAATCCCACCCGGAACATGGATGTTTGTGAATGTCCATACACAGTTACCCAATATCAATAGACACGTTACCGTTACCCACAAAGTTACTTACAGTGGTCGCCATAAGACCTTAGTAGTTGAAATGCGACCTTACATAAGAAAGAAAGGGAATGAAAAACAGAAATATTTTTTCAAAACGGTTACAAATTTATTCTTTACTCTTTTAGTAGTACCAATAGTACTAAATGCACTGAAGAGGTACACTTTTAACTTTTCAAAAATTACGCAAATGTATTTCTAACCCTTAAGTCGTACCACTGCTCTCTCAGACATTACCGCTGTCCTTCTCTGTAAATTTGATTCAAAAGGTTACTCTGTAACTTCAAACGCCGAACTATGCATCGTTGGGGAGTCTCTCTTTGATGTGATAAAATCGTTCCCTAATTTTTCTTGCTCATTGTTGTTAATGTGCTAAGAAGACCTCAGAGTCCTTGTATTACTGTAAACGTAATATTTTACTTACAACCTTTGGGTTGTTTAATTTTCAGAGTAAGACGTTGTTTTCTCGTGTGTTTCATATAACACTTCATTCTCTTACAAAACAACCGAAGTTATGTTATGTTCGTTTTATTTTTTGTTTAGTTCAGTTTAAAATGTCAAAAGAGGTAAGCCTACACATGTGTATCGCTAAAGTCTACTGTGGTCCAGAACCAAATTGCTTGGTTGCGTTCCAAGTTGTGCAATAAATGTGCAAAGAACTTGTGATTATCAGTTATGACTAGTTATGGGCAATGATCAAATTTATAATATTGATTTAAAAAATGTTATCTAAAAAAATACAAGAAACTGAATTACACACTAGTTCGAAACATTCCTGTAACAACTCTGCTTTAAAATTTTAATTCCAATGTTTAAAAAATTGTATTATAAAAATTTTGATCCAAATTTATGTATTATTAGTTAGAGAAGAAGTAAATTCAATAAAGGAATGGGATAATGTACAAATAACACGAACAAATTCTAGAACCTGAATGACCGGTGTTACTTATAATGTAGTAAAATTTGTGTTACCACTTAAAGGTTACAATATTTCTCTCAGCGGTAACATTTACTTTCATTGCATTTGCGAGTACAAGAACTTCATGTCGTATGAAGTTTCTCTAAAACTCAAAAGTTTTCTGTAAACAGCTCAAAGTCCACATTTTCGGAAACGCTCACACGACTTTTTACGAAAAATGGCTCCAAATTTTTCAATAAAGATTAGCATATGGGACTGTGTTTTACTCTTCTACATTATTACTGAATTAATATTTCAGTTCTACTTTTCATTACTTTAAATTTGTTGCTCATAGGTTGATAGTTTTCTGTAATATCAATATTGATTGATTTAACAGCAACTGATTAATATTTCAATATTGATTGAAATTACAGAATTGAATAAATCTTGAACAAAGTAAAAATATTCATTCAGATTTGTTATTCATCTTCAATTATTGGAGTTTTCTACCTACAATAAATCATTGTTTGTGCTCTTATCTCAATGATATCTCACTTTTCAAGCTTATTGTGTGGAGTGTTTCATCAATAGATACACAGTGTTTGGAGTCATATTTATACCATCAAAAGTCAGCATTTTTATCTAGTTACAATCCAGTTCAGTCTTGGTATTTTTTTTTCTTTTGTTCGCCGATTTGATGCACACAAACCGAAGTGAAGTACCAGAGGAAATTATATGTTCCTATTGTTCGTCACACATCTGTCAATATTGAAATATTTACTTCTAGAAATTCTACTCTACCCCGAACAATATCGTGTTTAACATAAAATATATTTAAGAAAATTTTGAGCCAGGATGTACGTCATTTTACGTTGGCCAGTGAGCCTTTGGTGGGGTAGTTTGAAGTAATGACAAGGAAAACATTTTCAAGTGAAAAGCTTCTTGTTTTACCAGTTCTTTTGATATATGAATGAAGCATATTTTAAATTGGATCCAGATCCCGAAATTTATATTTTTTACCAATATTCTTTGAACAATGATGACACAGTGGGTGGAATTGTTGAAACATACCATTGGTGACACCATCTCTTTCTATAATCTGAAAAGAAAACTATTTGTGTCGTATTGGTTGTATAATTAAATTATTGAATATTTTTATCTAGGCAAAAGAAACCAAAGAACATATTATCAGTGAGGGCTTATTTGTAAATTTAAACAATTAAAGATAATGAATTAAGATAAATAATCGTCTTCAATGAATATGTACTCTGCTATCTTTCCTATTTGTCAGTTGTTTCTATTATGAAAATGTAGTAAAATGTGAAAAAAATCTTTCTGGAAAACAAGTTAAAGAATGATAGAAAATTATGAATTATTCTATTAGCTCGAGGTAAGGTTTTCTTCGATATTTTCCTCAATAAACCATTACAAAATCAGAGGTGTGATCTGCTTATCTACACTTCAAGAATACTTCAAAGAATTCCAGAATGCGCAGATTCGTTGTTCTTTTGCTTATTCCCGGGGTCAAAGATTTTTCGGTTTAGTTACTAAAAAGTCAAAATATGCATTAGTAAAAATGTTGACGTGTACTACAGTTTTCTCAAGCATACTTTTAGCGTAATAGTTTTCTCAAGTTCAATCATCAATCACAGTGAACAGAAACACTTGCAGGCCTGAAAGAACTTCCAAACCAGCCTTTGTTGATTGATTGATTGATTTTTTCGTGTTTCCGGGCGCGTCAACTACTGTGGTCATTAGTCCCGTTAGTGTAGTGCTTTTTTTCTCGGGAGATGGCGGTGATCTTCTCCCGCTGGATGGCGAGATCCGGCGCCGACCTACCGTTGGCTAGTGGGGGGGGTTCCCCTAACCAGGACTCTCCCACCAGCGGGGCACCGCCCCAGTCGGGACAAGCTCTAAGCTCCCGACCAGTCTCCCGGAATATGTGGTAGTGTAGTGCATGTTAGTGTAAGTGTATGTGTAAAGGGAGAGGATAGGACAAGGAAGAGGAAGGACAGATCGCGCGCGGTCCGTGGCCCGTTTGGTAGGGTACTGCTCCGGCATTCGCCTGGTGTTGATCGAAGAAACCACGGAAAACTACCAATCAGAGCAGCCGGCCGCTAGAATTCTCCTCCAGACAGCGACTGAATTCGACCTAGCTGAAAAGCTAGTGTCGAAAATCCTGCCGCCGTCAGGACTCGAACCTACCAGCCTTTGTGGTTCTAACTATTTGACCTATGCCGACTCCCCTCACCAGCTTTACCAGATGATTAAATGTATATCTCAGTACCAACCTTAAAAAATCCTGGTTCTTTCTCCAAAATTCTTAATACTAATGACAATTAATTTAAATTCTGAAATTGTTCATATTATAACTCAATTATATTTTTAACGCGAAATGGGAGTTCGATAAACTTTACACGATAACGATTACTAGTTTCATATTGATAAACTAAATGGTAGACATACGTTCTAACCTCTTCTACTATAGCAAGGGCTAGCAAAAGATCATCATATGTCGCCCTTGATGTTTTTACGGCAGTGTTTTCACCAATATCATAGTTATTGGTAATAATGATGTTAGTTTTAAATTATTGAATAAAAATGTACGAATCTTAAACCGTAATTAGTCAATTATCGTAGCCTTAAAATCCGGATATTTAAACGTACCAGAGTGAAGACATCCTGGTACATAGTATCTTCATAAATGCTGGCAGAAATACCTGGATCCTGGTATGTCTGGCAACATTGCTGCCCCTCACTTGAAGTCTCCAGTGTCGGCTTCAATGCGACCTTTCCCTCTTTCGGAACGTTCAGCATTGATCTCCTCTGAGGTTATCCTCTTAGGTTTCTCGTTTCCTTGAACACTCGAACACTACGATTCGCAAACTGACTTTTGAATAGCACGGTCACGAGTATCCCAACTGAAGCTTCAATATAAAAAAAAATAATTAAGGTTTAAAGATCGCGTCCCAGATGATCGCTGTCAATTTGCCTTACATTTAAATCCGAGTATAGTCGATTCAGCACGGCTACTTCAGCTTTAAAATCTGATAGGATGAAGAAGATTACGATCTACAAAAACGTACGTGAAAGATTCTTTCAAGTAAAATTTTTTCTTTGTATCTTTTCTTGAAAGTATAATCATAAAATACAACCACATATTTTTTTAAAATTATTTTATTATTTTGAATGGTACACATGGCTCAGTTTTACAATACAAACCACAGATATTTTAAGCAGTTCTGGTGTCGATTCTTAATATCTTTTCTCAGATTTATTTATCTGTCAGCTGATTGAGTTGCCTGGCCGTCCAAGGACAACGTGCTATCGTTTAAATGTGATGGAATTTCGCTTGAAAAGGGAATGACGACTTCTCTGCCACTAATAACGCAGAAGTAACTGTCACATTGGACTCTTCATGTAAGTTTTAAACGGTACAATAATTGGTGTTATTCGTCAACAAATAAAATTGTACGACAAGCGATGCCTGTACATTGCGTACCGTCTGTTTCATATCACAACATAGTTCCTCTTTTGAGTCATTGACAGTTTTGTATTAACATGTATATTGATATAAGGAAGAAGAACGAGTAGAAAGGCGAAAGGAGGTTCTCTCTCTCTCTCTCTCTCTCTCTCTCTCTCTCTCTCTCTCTCTCTCTCTCTCTCTCTCTCTCGCTCGCTCGCTCGCTCTCACCCTCTCTCGCTCTCTCTCTCTCGCGCGCTCTCTCACTCTCTCTCGCTCGCTCTCACGCTCTCTCTCTCTCGCTCTTTTTCCCTCTCTATTTCTCGCTTGTGATTACATACTTCTCCAGCAGGTGAGATATTTTGCTTTTTGTTTAACATAGCAAATATATTTCTTTGCTTTTGCTCGTCATCTGAAGGCCCTCTCTCCCTCAACTGAATATAGGCCCGGCCAGAAAACACGTGCACAAAGAACAACGGAATTTAGTCAATATCTTTCCTCTTGGTCATGATATTAGCTCTTATTAGCTTTTACCAGGATTGAGGTTGTTGTATGTTCTTGTCATATTTTATCTTTGAGAAAGATATACTGTTATCTTGAAGAGTGGTGAAGTACAGGTTTGAATGACTTTCTGTTGCCCGTTGATTTCTCTCTAGAAATGGTGTCCGTAGCTTCACAGAATCTATAATAATTAGATTTGTTATTAACGATGGAGTATCGTTATTGCAAGTGAGTAGATACACCTTGAATATTATATACTCGTATTAGTATTACATCTATGGGGTTTTTCTTTTTTGTGTTTTGAATGTTCGACGAAGTTGTACTACAAAAGTGACTCTATGTTAAGTGTCAGTCTTCGATGCAAAACTGAAGATTAACGAATTCGAATAGGTGGTAACTTCAAGTGATGCATAAAAGTTTACTTGAAGTATGGGAACTTTACTGTCTAAACAATGCGAACGATAAATTTAATCACCCAGGTTTAAAACTAAGACGTTCACTAAAACTTTGATTTCCCATCACGTTCAAAAGAATAAAACATTTTTTGCAAAGATAGATAGAATTAAAAGACAATCACTGGACAATTTTCTGAGATATGGAGTGCGAAGAAAAGGAATTGGCAATTATAAGTTCACGTCTAACATGATTTTAAATATTACATTCCCCAGAGAAGCTGTTTGAGAAAAAAACGAATATCTAAGTATTCCAGCCTCTTCATCAATTATTATTCGTTTTGAGTATGTAGTATTTTGTCCATTCTTTCCAAACCTTTAATATCTCTCTTTGAACAATATTACACTGTCGGCGGGGGAAGATAAGTACTTATAAATAATTCGTTCAAAGCCATTTTGCTTCTTCCTACTAGATTGCATGAACAATATTTTCACCGACTATTTATTGATTCGATGTTACTATGTTTGGTAATTAGGTGTCTTCGGAGAAGTGTGTGTTATAGGATAATTAGTTTTTGTTGTTGTTGTTTTGGTAATTTGTTACATCGTTGTTGACACAATGCGTCTCTTTAACCCTTGTTGTGTGTTGAACTCTTTCTCTAAAATAACCCTCAATTACTAAGTAATTATGTTACTGAGTAATTACTAAACTGAATAATTACTATATTTGTCAAGTCTCATCACGCCAGAGTCAGTTAGTGCCTTTTATCTCTTCAACCGCGTTCGACGCCTGGGGTTCCTAGCCGGTCACCCAACCAGGAACCCGCGAGTCTCCAATTCGTTCAACCTCCGTGACTTCACGGAGCGTAGTAAATGAATTCAGTTAGCGGTGCTGGCGTTGATGATAATTGTGAATGGAAGGTTCATTTGTTTGTTCAAAGCCCAAACTTAATCCCTCATAGTGATATTGACGAAGAGTTCCATTTGATTGGGAAAATATTGTCAGTTACAAGTAAAAGATGTCACGTCAATTATCTTGGCGTCCACGTAATTACTAGCGATATGATTGAAAAAAGTGAGAGTGATATTAGAGAAACCATGTAATACAAATATTTACTGTGAAATATCTAAAAGTACATACTGAATTAACATTCTTTGTAGTTTCAAAACAAATTATCATTGCTACTTACCTCTTCTCTATAATCGTTTCATTAATGACTATGAATGAAGTAAGAATTTTAATACACGAAATCACTACCAAATCGAAAGACAAAAGGTGTGTCCGAAATAATTTTATTGTTGTTTCAAGTACCTTTTTAAACTTCGTAGTCCGTTTAACTTTTCAACAATAGAGCGGGGCACAAATAGCACATACTGTTTCGCATGATTTGTAACGGATAAGTAAAACAACAATAGTTACTTGTAATATTTTAGTAGTACAATATTTTAATTATTGAAAGCAAATATTCTTCATGAAACTCCCTGAAATACATTACTGTTTGTCTACATCCAGTGATTTCTAAAATCGGGAGCGGGAGCTCAGTGCATCAACTGATGTCACTGCAGCGCCTCTGACCGGGAGGTCCTAGGTTCGAGTCCTGACGGCGGCAGGATTTTCGATACTAGCTTTTCAGCTAGGTCGAATTCAGTCGCTGTCTGGAGGAGAATTATAGCGGCCGGCTGCTCTCATCGGTAGTTTTCCGTGGTTTCTCCGATCAACACCAGGCGAATGCCGGAGCAGTACCCTACCAAACGGGCCACGGACCGTACGCAATCTGTCCTTCCTCTTCCTTGTCCTATCCTCTCCCCTTAAACACACACACACACACTAACATGCACTACACTACCACATATTCCGGGAGACTGGTCGGGATCTGAGAGCTTGTTCCGGCTGGGGCGGTGCCCCGCTGGTGGGAGAGTCTTGGTTAGGGGGAAACCCCACTAGCCGACGGTAGGTCGGGGCCGGATCTCGCCATTCAGCGGGGGAAGATCACCGCCATCTCCCGAGAAAAAAAACATGCACTACACTAATGGAACTAATGACCACAGTAGTTGACGCGCCCGGAAACACGAAAAAATCAATCAATCAATGATTTCCAAACCCCATTTTATAATTAAAACATACTTTTTATGCATATATGGTCACTTAGTTCTTTGAAACGATGAATATATTTATCAAAATGACATTTAACACCACTGGTTGCTATAGCAACTCTGGAAGTTTCTTTAATTTTAATAACTTTCTATTCTCGCATTCAATAATAAGAAAATTTCTCAAAAATAAATAATTTAACCGAAAAGATTGTAGAATGCAATATTTACAGATTTTCTAAATTAATTCCATAGTTTAGATTTAAATTCTGTAATATTTATATTGAAAAGAATGTGTATAATCAATAAAAATATTAATAATAGTTTAATAATATAATTTTTTCACATCGCTTTAATTTTCGCTTCACACCATCCCTAAATTATTATTATTATTATTATTATTATTATTATTATTATTATTATTATTATTATTATTATTATTATTTTAGAAAATGGCATTTGAGGGTTTCTGAAACTGCGCACATTAGAGCACATGTTTTACTTTTGCAAATTTTTTAAATTTCGAGAAACTATACAAAATCATTTGAAGCTATTTCGATCGCAAATGCATTAAATTATAAAATACACCTCTAATGTAAATACTAACAACGAGCAAGACATTTCAAGGGAATTTGTGTGGTTTTTGAAAATACAAAGTTTGAATCAAAATGGCTTACAAAAATAAAAGAACAATGAGAAACTGTTTCTGAGAAAATAGATTTTAGGTTTTTCAAAAATTGTCACGATTTGAACCTAACTTAATTGAAAATTACGAATGTTTCAAGATGTTATTAATATTATTTGCATTATATTATATCATATATTATATTATGTTATATTATATATTTTATTATATTACTCAAAATCTAATAATGAATGTACTGCATTAAGAAAGAAATACACAGCTTCAGTAAATGAAGATGCATGACAGGTTCGAAAAAAATTTCGTACTTCTATTCTACCAAAAATCAAATAATAATGCAGAGCGATATTTCAGAAAATATACATAATGTACAAGGGAATTCGTACAAATTTCTTGTAAATCCTTGAGTGGGACCATAGTGATCGAGAAATATTCATTTTATGGAAATTCATATGTAGAGTTTGAGTGCTTTTGTTATTCAAGGAGGTAAACAGGAACTGCTGTCATTCGGACATATAAACAGACTGGAAAACGTGCAGACGGACATATGGACGGACAGACAGGCGTTTTGTAAAAGAAAATTTTTCATTATCAAGACATTATCATTTTCGTTGAAATTTTGACGTCGATTTTGCCCAGCATTACATCACTTTTTTTAGACAACGTGTATTACTCCGTATCGTGCGTATTCGAGATCCACAAATCACACGTTTTTGGTGTCAGTGAGTCCCCAAAACTTATTTTTCTGAAAAAAAAATCTCGACAGACCTTAACCTTTAAACAGTACATATTTTCCCAGAAACTGTTTAAAGCGTACCTCATTGTCAGTCCTCTAATTGAATGGAAACCTCCGAGTAATCTAGGAATTGTCTGTGTGTTCATTGAGTGTGTGTGCGTGTGTGTAGCAGACGCAGGAGGTGTGGGGGTGGAGCCGAGGCGGCCTGGCAAGTTGGGCCTCCTACGGCATCTGCCGTTGCCTCCACGATCTGTTCATCATCCACACCAGCTCAGTATCGGTGCTTCACCAGCATCAAAAGGCAAGTAGGGCACTATGAGCTGTTCAACTGATCTTCCTGGCTTCACCTTCTCTCAGATTTCTTGTTCCACTCTTCATTATTTCCTTAGATGTTATCTTTTTTAATTTATTCATATAAAATAATACTCACAGTGGATGTCTTAGGCCAGTATTAAAATGAGAAAGGTCCTTTTAATTAAGAGATAATTAATTATTATTTAAACAGGAAATGTTATTTTATTTACTCCATTGTATTTGTTTGGTATAGTCAAACGATTGCTCTTGACTTTCTAATTTACATTATCAGATATAACAGCTGTATAATTAATAAAATTGATAATAAGAATGTTTTGCATAAACTTCTTACTTCTTAACATGTCTTGCTATTCTTCAGAACTTCTTGTATTTTTCTCTTCTTCTTCTTCTTCTTCTTCTTCTTCTTCTTCTTTGTCTCTTAGCTTTGTCTGCTCTTCTTTTTGTTCTTCTTCTCTTAGCTCCTCGTTTTCTTCTCTTCTAATATTTTCCTCTGTTATTTTTTACGTCTTTCCCTTTCCACTCATATCTTCTTCTTCTCCTCTTAACTCTCTGTTTTTGTTATTCTTCTCTTTTTAAGTTTTACTCTCCTCTCTTTCTCATTCTCTTGTTACTTTTTTCGACTCATTCCGTTCTTCCTTTCTTTCGAATCTACTACCTCGTGATCTGTGTCTTGGAACAGCAATGTGAATTTTTTGTTCCTAGTATGAATAGCAATGTGCATTAATGACGCAATTTTTCCTTTTTATTTAAATATTCTCAATTTATCAATGAATCTATAACGTTTTGCAATAAAACATGTAGGTTTCGAGAATCAATTGTAACTTCCTTTCTGCTGAAATTTTGAATGAACTTTTGAAAGTACTGTACTTAGTTGTGAGTGGATGAAAATCTAAATTGAACAAAAGAACATTCATCAATGATATCCTTTTGATAAGAAATAAATGAAGATAGTAAGAATGGTTAAACGTTTCAACCACTCAGCTCCAAAATTGATTCCAGAAAAAAATCGAAGAGCTAAATTTTAAAACAGGGCAAATTCTAAAGAAGAAACATTGCCAGTATTGCAGGAGTTGTGTAGTTTACAAATAATGTTACAAAATTTTGTTTTTTGATTCAGTAACCAATGTTCGTCGATTTTAAAATTCTTTCCTTTATTTTCAAAGCCGGTCAATACCAAAACCGGAAAATTATCTGCATTCACAATTTAAACAAGAATAAATTATTTCATTTCTGGCATAACTGGCATAATGGAACTACCCAATTTAAGTTCGCACCGGTATAATGTTTTTCTTTTCTCAGTCTCTATTTTTTAGTTAATGTTACTAATGTCAAATGTTATTCAGAGGAACAATAAATACCATACAAACAATAAATACCATTTAGTAATAGTTTTCTCTGCTCCACAATGAAATATTTTTCGCTTAACTTGAAATTGCAGAATGGAGACAGATGTTTTTGAAACTCAATCTTTCACATAACCCACAAATATGTTTCTTTTTTTCTATACGCAGGGCAGTTCCCTTTCATAGTTAGCCTACAGGTTGACGGCCAACACATTTGCGGTGGTTCCATCATAAGTCACCACACTGTGCTCACTGCAGCGCATTGTATGACGTACCCTGCCTACTACTATAAGGTAAGGAGAACTAAGTGCAGAACAATATTTCTCGTTAGTTCACGACCACACTGGTTTTATAATATATAAAAATAGATGTAATGCTTAGGCTATCTGACATGAGCCGCGTCGCTGACGTGGTGGATAACAATAATGTTTGTGTGTGTATATATATATATATATATATATATATATATATATATATATATATATATATATATATATATATATATATATACACACCATAGGTTTATAAATTAAAACAATGTGGCTAATAATTGTCGTAATTGGGTATTAATAATAATAATAATAATAATAATAATAATTATTATTATTATTATTATTATTATTATTGGGATAAATATTTCCCTCTGAGAAGGATATGGTTTAAATCCAAATAATACACATGGCGTCAAGATGTTAATAAAGAATTGGAATCTCGTAACTAATTGATGGAGGACCCACAGATTTTGCGGATTATAGCTGAAGCCTTTTACAATATTTGAGAATTCATGGAAAATAATCATCTTATTGATCATTATAAAATAATATTTTTTCCTATGTCAACGAAATGATTTATAATTAACAATCAAATAAGAAATATTGTTTTCCCTCTTTTCAGGTTGTTGCAGGTGACCACGATCTGAAGATCGAGGAGGGTACGGAACAACGACGAGAAGTGGCCAGCTTTGTTATTCATCCTAACTACAGAACCCACACGTATGCAATCTCCTTGTATACAGATGTCACAGAATAAATGTTACAAAATTTTAGGGCAGGTAGAGGGATCAAAATCGATATTCTGGCCAATGAACGTACACGGGAAAACTGTAAATATCTGTATTTTTATTTGCATTTAAACAGGGGGGGCTAGGGAGGAAACGTTAAAACACAGAAATAAAAAAGTACCCAATTTACACAATTCGACTGTGTTTTACTTTTTTATTTCTGTGTTACTTTTTCTTACAATCTGTTACAAATGTATTCATTTATTTTTTTAAAATAATGAACAATTTCCTTGTTTCTGGAGTATTTATGTGTTTCTGCAAAGCAAATTTTTGCATGGAAAGTATTTTTTCAAACCAACTTTTCATTGCTTATTGCGGCTCAGCCATTCGGAATATCCAAGGAGTTTATTAGACACAATATGCTTAAAATTGTCTTAAGAGCTTGTTTTCGAAGTTTCTACGTTTCCTCCCTGGACATTATGTGTATGTGTAATTTGACCCTGATGTTTTGTGCTCACAATGTTCGACAGTACTCGTTCTGATGCAGTCGAGGAGATTTGTACCCGCATAACATTTATGTGTACGGGATACCTTAAAACAGGGGCAAATGCCACTTGTATAAATGCATAGAACGCCTTAAATGCACTTGTCCAGTGTATGTATATTGGCAAAAATCGATTTTGACCCCACTGCTTTCCCTAGAAGTTGTATAATTTATTCTGAGACATTCTGTATTTGTTATTCATGAGTAAAATATTCATCAACAAGAAATGACGAAACACGTCGAAACAAGACGAGACTAGACGAAACAAGACATGACAAGGCGAGTTAAGTCGAAATAAAACGAGACAAGGGGAGACGAGATGACATGAAGCCAAACTATGTTAGAAAAGATCTTACGAGATGAGACGACGCTAGAAGAGGCGAGATAAGATAAGAAAAAGACAAGCCAGGAAATCCAAAGAAAAATATCTGTTCGTAAAAAGTGTTTATTTCTGTTTTGTTTTTCTTGCAGACTCCTTGGATTTAGCCCAAATGATATTTCAATTCTGCTCCTGGACCAGCCCTTGGTGTTCACCGACTACGTGAAGGCCATCAAACTGGCTTCTCCAGGGGTCACCCACGACGGCACCACTGTGCTTTCTGGTTGGGGTGTCACCGAGTAAGTGTGAAGTGTGTGCAGGATTAGCCATCAACAGGGAACGGATATATATATATATATATATATATATATATATATATATATATATATATATAGAGAGAGAGAGAGAGAGAGAGAGAGAGAGAGAGAGAGAGAGAGAGAAAATACGGAGTTAAATATGGACTTAATATGAAAAATCTAATTTTACACAGGCTGATTGTGCTACTTTGACATTTTACACTAGATTAATAGAACTGATCCAACACATCGTATTCTGGCTGGAATGTAACTGACAATGAGGAAGGTAGAATTTGAATTCTGATGTCGAAATTCTGTGTCGTCGTGGGATTTCAGGGTGGCAGCCTCAGAGAAAAGGAGAGGGGGTAGTGTGTATACGGAAATGAGGTGCGTTTCCTACAGATCATCGAGGTATCAAGGTCATTTGTCAAACAAATCCAATAGTTCATTCATCGCTTCCTCGGGCACCTCTTTTTCCCGCAGGACGTTCAGACCTTTGAGACTGGGCCTCAGGGCTGGAGAATGAATCTATTCCTTACGTAAATTAAAATATTAAGTTTCTTAACTAGCTTTCCCATTGTCAATTCTCCCTATTTAAAAAAAAGAGTCAAATGCTTAAGGAATTACTAATAACTTTTAAGCTCTTTTTGTTGAGATTCATCTTTAGTATTTCATAAAATATCACTGTGAAGCTTAATGTGGCTAAATGCACTGAGTTTATAAGAAATATGGAAAACATTTGGACTTTTATTCAAATATGTACCAAATCCAAAATACGAAAAATATGGAAAATAAAAGTAGTTTTTTTTTTTCAACTCTTCACATTGTGAAACATAAACATCATGTAAATTAGTATCGATATTAGCTTATTTAGTTAATATGTATTTACATAAAAATCCGTTCCCTGGTCATCAAATTCACTGAGCCATTTGTGACTCTAATCTAGCACAAGTGGCTTACACGGGGGATAGTAAATTCTCAGACAGTCGTATCTCTCACAATAGAAATAAAAAGAAGAAGAATAAACGACATGTTAACCGTGTTTTGCTTTGTTAACCGTTAGCATGTTAACCGTGTTGACGAAACAGGCAATATGAATTTAGCTCAGTGGCTTCATTTAGGCTAGAAGATCTTTTACATGCAGTAAATCTAATAACATGGGACAGCCGGCTTTACTTCCCCTCCGAAGGAAGGCTTACGAAGGATTTTTTTGCCCTTAAAAATCCACGTCTTCGATCTCGCGAACTTGGGTATAACAGGCCGATACGGTGGCCGTTACACCATCACCGCCGCACAATTGACCTGAGCTCGAGGCGGATCCCGAAAGTATTTCAGGAGGGAAAGGGACAATTTTAGTTCGGAGGCTCCATAAATATTTTTGAAATATTATTTTATTCTTTAGCTTGAAGTAACAAAACTGTAGTTTCTACTTGGGCGCATGGGAGACGCCGCGTCCTAGGTACAGATGCCAACGTTTGCCGTCATTCTGCTTCCTTTCTCAGGGTGATAAGCACGGACGGCCAAGTGACCGTCGAATCGGTGTCATCTCTGCCTATACTTGGATTTAATCAAAGCTGCGTCTGACGTAAATCAGTTGTTACGGTGTCATTCAATCGGACGGTTGAACGCCGCCATAGTGGCGTCGTTGTAGTGACATTAAGCTTCCTATTGGATGACACCGTAACAGCTGATGACCTGCCAGACGCAGCTCTGGATAAATCGCAGTATAGGACATGTCTCCCCGACCGCCAAGTAGATTCTGAAATTGCTGCGGAAGCCTATGCTTTAAATAACAATGTACGAGCATATTCTTTTTTATTTTTATTTTTATTTTACGTCAAAAACAGTTAAAACTGCGTATGACGTGCTATGGGGAAAAGTGAATTGTGTGCACATTTTCAAAATTCTGTGATACCTACACTAAGTGATATACTGCTTGAATTAAAAAAAAAAGCTCCCATGTAATAAAATCTATTTTCAAGGATAAATAAGCAATAAATTTTGGGCTCTTATCCATGTTGTCCTTCGGAATAATACTTCCTGCCGCGACAACATGGAAACGAGAATTTGAATAACTATATTTTCCACTGAATTCTAGAAGACGTGCACAGATAATGAAGTTACATTTATGTCCAGAAGCAAAACAAGGAGCCATCTCAGCATTTGCTCAATGGATCAGGGAAACTGGACAAAAAACCTGATCGAGATGAATATGATTTCTACGTCGAGTGTTATAGTAATAGACATCGGCATTTTCTGAAAATGTATTCCCGCCCTTAAGCAAGTAATTTTTGACAAAAACCACTGATTCGTAAATAAACAGACAAGGTAATGGTAAAATTCCTAAATTAACGAAGAGAGGCTTACAAGAAGCACGTATTCATAATGTGAACACTGTTTTGGATATGATGAGATCTACGTATGATAATTATTTTGGGCCAATATTATTATTATTATTATTATTATTATTATTATTATTATTATTATTATTATTATTATTATTATTAAATAATTAACATTGGCCTTGGCCGGGCCTAGAGCCCGTGACTAAACCTCGGATCCGTGACTGACGAGAGCTTGACTTGCGCAGCTCCATCCTGCGCATTCCTCCTGACGTGCTGTTGACGGAAGAGCTGCCGGTGGTGAACCACAGCGTGTGTGTGGACCGCGTTGGCCGGCGATTCTTCGGAGTGAGCGAGGACGACGTGCCCGACTCCATCTTGTGCACCGGACCGCTGGCAGGCGGCATGGGGCCCTGCCCGGTAAGCATCACGTTGGCTGCCATGTGAGACAGTACGGTCTCATAACGGTTTGTGTGTGTGTGTGTACGAGACTTAATAGTCTCAAGCGATAATCTGTTTATGGTATGAAAATATTCGGCAGCTAATTGATTGTTTCCTTGTGCGTCAATTGCTATGGTTACTGGTTCTTAAAATGTAGTGCATGTTTTATCACGGGACTGAAAGAGTTACGTTCCTCGTTTCGAAATTCCAGCCTCAGTTCTTCCTCCTAACATAATTTTAAGTTTCAAAAGCGACTAAAATTACTAACTAATTTAAAAAAATAATTGAATATCTATACTAGTTTTTTGTCTGATTTAATTCTTACGAAAAAGTCTAAATTGTGAGACAATTTCGTCAGGTCTACTAGTCTTCGAGACGATGTCCCGCATTTGAACCATTTGGGTTGATGACCCTGTGTCTATTTTGTGTCGGCAGGGTGACTCGGGGGGCCCGCTGACGCAGAACGGCGTTTTGGTTGGTGTGGTTTCCTGGGGCCCGTACATCTGCGGCACCGCGAACGTGCCGTCTGGCTTCACGCGGGTGTCGGCCTTCACCCAGTGGATCCTCACCGCCGACCGTCAACTTCGTGCCCGGCAAGAAACCCAGGTCTTCACCCTCGAACAGCACCTCCCGCCCGGGTTCCCGGCCCCGCCCCGCCCCCGCCACGAACCCCGCCCCGCCACTGGCGCCTCCCACCACCCCCTCTTCAAGAGCCACGACTGAAAACGGCAGTCGCGTGGCTAACTTATCCGCAAAGATCTAAAACATAAAAAAACATGAAATATTGTAAAACGTAATCATTAGCCACAATGCAACCTCAAAAAATATGCTAGTATTTAATTGTGGTGGTGCTATTTAATATGTATTATTAATATCTAAGGCGCTTTATATAATTAACGCCTTATCCATAAAGATTTATAGTTTAAAAAACAAAAGATAGAAAATAATCCTAGACCCCAATGAAATCTTCGTTTATTAAGAAAATACGCCCCTATATCATTGTGGTGGTGCTATTTAATTTGTATTGTTAGTAACTAAGGCAGTGAGATTAGTATTTTATTCATAAAGATCTAAAACATAAAAACTCAATACATAACATAATCTTAGGACACAATGCAAACAATCTATTAAGGAGACATCCCCATATTTCATTTGGTGGTGCTGTTTAATTAGTATTGTAAATAGTATCTAATATTGTCTATCTCTATCTATCTATCTATCTATCTATCTATCTATATTAGAGTCTTATCTGTAAAGGTTAAAACGTAAAAAGCACAAGATAGAACATAATCGTAGGCATACTAATTTATTTAAAGAGATAGTATGTATTTCATTGGGGTGGTGCTATTTAATTTGTATTGATAATATCTACAATATTACTTTCATTTACCTATTATGCCTCACACATTATTATTCTTTATTCCACATATTAAAATAAATATGTGTACAACACTTTCTTGTCACTGTCACTAACCAGCTTCCTGTCGAACAAAAGAAAAGTCTCTGTTGAAAAAGGCAGCAGTACTAACATCGTACTGACAAATATCAGAAACCACTACAACCTATACAACCTAGTAGAAATGCACGGCATACCAACCTTTTTCTCCCGTGGATGATGTGAAATGTATATTTTGGAGATAGTAAGGAATAATGTGCTATATTTTCACTCTGCTTTAAGTAGAGTGAATATGATGCAGCGGTTTTTGAAAAATTCATGCTTCCATATTTTTGAAAAAATGTCACCATCTCCATTAAAATTACTCAACAAATACTCACTTTTTTAAAAAGAAGCACTTGACATAATTTAAAGATATAAATTGCATTGATAAAGAAATCTCTAGGTTTAATATTGGAGATGCTAAAAATATTCGAAATTTTGCAATTTCAAATGTGTTAATGAAAATCGGAACTTTACCATATTCATCTTTCTTTATTCAAGAAAGCATTTGCAGTTCTCTTTCAGAAAATGTCACAGGGGTTTATGTGAAGTATCTCCCAAAATTAAAATATCTTAATGATACCTGAATCTACAAAACTAGATCTTATTTCAATGTGTGTACCAGGCCTGAGCTGAATACCTAACTGACATATTTCCATGACACATTCATCCATAGATACAGATATCCCGGTTTTCGAATACAATATTGCATGTAACTCTTCGCCACCTGGATTGTTCTTAATCCTAACATGTGTGTGAAATTATAGATCTAAAGAACCTTAAAAATGGATTTTACATTCGGAAATTCGATATCGTGTTGATGAAATGATTCCAATACTTCTCCTCCCTAAACTATAGTTTAAGAAGGAGAAGATAAAAGTATTCACAGACCAGGTGCATACTTGTATCTTTGTGAAGGTGCTATTTAATTTGTATCCCTAAGACCTACTAAATTAGTTTGTTCACATGGGTGTACATGGTACATTCTCCAGTACCTGCCCTGCCATCGATAACAATGGGAGAGCTGGCGTATCGAGGTTCTGTTCCATAAGGTCCCTGGTGCTGCCAGCACCGATCTGGTCTTACGAGTCATACTTAGATGCGGCCATTACCCCTCCTCTGGTTATGAATAGCTGGTATGTAGAGGGGGTTCCATGGGTCATTTCGATGTTAGAGTGGGGGCATGTGCCATGGTGGACGTGCCTGAAAGTTAGCCCTTACTGTTGGTGAGAGGAAGAATTGGAAGATTGGGATAGCTAGGTAGATGAAGGCACCCCACACCTTAGGATAATTATATTAAGTTTTGTGAAGCCACTGATATTTCCTCATATCTATTCCTAATTATTATTTAAAATAGTCGTTACTATAATAACAGTGGTATGTGTTGAGAACATCCAATAATTTTAATTGTGTTATGTATATTACACTCATAGATGTTTTATTGTTTCTCTTGTATTATCGTATATATTATTGTATCTTATCTGTTTGTAAGTCAGTCACGAACATATTTATTCCAATAATTATTACCAAGTATATATTACGTAACAAAGAATACACAATTCTTCCTCAATAAATTTCTTGTTAATAGTTTCACTAGTATTCTTATTTTATTACCAACTTTAAAACTAAAAACTTTTGTCCAAAATGTTATTGATAATATTTTTATAATTAATAAGCATTTAACAAGAGAATTGACTCTTCTTTTAGTAAAAACCCATTATTACTGATCTAATTTTGACTTGCTGTCACACATAACTTCACATTGTTTACCTGTAATTTTGTATACTGATGATAAAAGCATTCTGAAATCCGATACAGAAGATGCTTCCTGCACTATTGTTTTTGTTATAACAAGTGAATTTTTATAATGCAATGATGTGCCCTCACGCCAATTTTTTTTTTTTGTTGTGTCATTTGATGCAATACAGAGATTTTTATTCTTTATTTCTTATAAATTGCATCATAATTCTTCATTTTCACTCAAATGAGACCAACAGCCACTTAATAATCTTATTATTATAAACATTCATTTTTGTTATGAAAATAATAGTCTTTGTTTAGAAAATATCAATAATCATGTATTATTTTTATTTTTGCATTGTACTTGGTATAAAATTATTTTGTTAATTGTTTGTTCAATATTTAGCTTTTTCACACATTTTAGTACCATGTAACATTTAATATTATAAAACTTACTTCTAATAAAATCATCATTCCACTTTCAAAAGATGTTGTTTTTATTATAGACCTTTTTAGCAATCAAAATGTTATCTTTCATTTCTTACCTTTCCTTCTTAAAATATTTTTCTTCTAGTCAATATAAACTTAATAAACATAATAAAAGTGATTAATCTCTTGAATCAGTAGCGCACCTTCAGTTTTTGTTACGTTGTTTCTTAAGTTGCTGTTAATGTCCGTTTTTAACAACTAATCAATATTTCTGTAAGTAACTACCTGAACCCTTGTGATTTCCTTGTTCAAAAAGAAGAAATAAAGAAAGGTGACTACAGAGAAATATTAATTACGCACGACAGGGAAAATGGAAATCTCTCTAGAATATTGTTTTACGAAGCCCCTAGTAAAATGCAGTTCTTTCAGAGCATATATAGCAAGCTGAAAGTTCAATTTTTAGCACTAGTGTGAAAAGTAAGATGCTGCTCAAGTATTTAGATAAATCTGTGAACGCAACAATGAAAACAAAACTCTTTTGTCTGACTTTACCAGTTACTACTGACCTTAATTTATCATTAAGTGACTTGTGTACTTGAATAAAACTGTGAATCAGTAAGGCTATCTAAAAAATAGTATATGACACAGAATAGTATATAAAAGTGATTGTACATGCTGCTGTATTTTGCTCAAAGGATTGCACCACTCAGAATATTCACTTTGTGTCGCAACCTTTTCTTCTCGCAAAGTAAAATCGCACTTCTGCCATTTGTATCATAAATAACTATTCATGTCCTTCAGTACCTATTCTGTAATGAGGAAGGTTCACAACTTCTGGAATACATTAATCACTACTCACTCTTGAGTCAGTAAACGGTTTTGAAAATGCAATTGAAATGTTTTATATTTTCTAAGATCTGAACATGGATGTTTTGGTAGTTTATAAAAGGAAATCTTGCTAACCATCTTAATTTAAAAATGTAATGCATCATATTATAATAATAACTGGATGTTCTTTTTATAAAGAGACAACTGTTTTCAATGACTGCAGGACACTGTATTGCAACAACTCTAATTTTTGCATTTAAAAACACTCAATCTTCGAACTCAAAAGAGTCAGCTTTCATTTTATATGTTAGTATTTGATCTGAAACTTATCTAAAGCGAGTTTAAGAGATTGCAAAAAATTGAGCACAAATGGTTGCAACAGAATGTTACCAAAGAATGAACAATCAATCTGCGTATAACTTAATAGATGATAAACCAAAAAATCCCTTCTTTCGGATTAATAGAAAAATAATTCTGACTTTGCATGCTACTCCTCATTTGTTAAAAAATACCATAAATTGATTTTAGAAATATGTTTTAAAATTTGAAGATGATGAAAGAGTGCAGTGGTAATACATTGTTGGTACTTTTATATTTGATGAATAACAGTCCATTATGTTAAAAAATTACGTATAGAACATTAGAATGCATTATTGAATAACGCCTGGGAGGCAAAGGAGTTGGGGAGTTCAGAGGCCCTCATCATTGGCGAGGATCCATTTGTTGACTACATACCTTCATTTACTAAAGAGTTAAATTACTGTAAATAAATTAAGTATTAAATAATTAAAGTAATTTTTATCACTCTAGAGAGTTAAAGTTCCCTTAAAAGCGTCTTATGATTAAAGATAAACATAATTAATGTAAAAATTAGCAATGAACATTGTTTCTTTAGTGTTTAAAAATAAAAAATAAAACTTTTTTATATTATTTATTTATTTTATATACAATTTCTACACCACCGGAGAGCTGCAGGGGTGGAGAGCTCAGAGGCCCTCATCATTGGCGAGGATCCAGTCACTATGTTCCTACCTTAATTCACTAAGAAGTTAAATTACATTAAATTAATCATTAAACTATTGTAGTTACTTATGTATCGAGGACGTTAAGTAGATGTTTTTGTTCGGATTGTGTTTTTCAACCCCGAGGACCTCTCGCCCGAGGGGTCGGAAGTCACCTGAGGGTGCATTCAAAAGTTTATGGTTTACTATTTCGTTGCTGCATCAAACGAAAATTCGAAACGTTTTATTCATTTTCTTACGTCTCAAGTGAAAAGACGCATTGTAAACATCATTTGTCAATATGACGTCATATAAACAAAACATAGTGAGTATCTAATTACTATTGCATAATCGTTGTTGAACTGATATGTTCGTACAAAATGAAAGAATATTTTGAGAGTTCCTGCGGAAATTCTCGCAGAAGCTAACAAAGCTACGGACAATGGTTTGTAATAAAATCTGGAGAAATATATAAAAATGATTATTGTGTATTTGAGAAGTACATGGAAAATAACAATGTGAATTGTGCAGACGAAACGGTACTTTGCTCTATTGTCAAAAGTTATTTACAGTATTTCATAAGATCAAAAAATAATATTTCCAGAATGTGCTTAGCTGATGAGCTTTATACCTCTTAGTACTACTAGCAGTACTACTAGCCAAGAAGCATATCTATCTCTACAAAAAGGTGATACGTAACGGTGAAATATGATGGACTAATGGCAATTATAAATTAACGGGAATTTTCCAAAATTGCAATATCAGTTGCAAAATTTCTTATTGCATATTGCAAAATTTCATATCAGTTAAGCCAAATAAGTTTTTATAGCGTGTTATTTTACTTATTTCGGCATTACACTATTTATTTATTGTATTTACATGCATCTTAACTTTAATAAATCGAATTCATAAAAATGGTGTATATATTGTATTGTTATTAGCCCGGTCCGTAAAGTATTCAAAAGGCTCGAGGGCATAAAGAGTCGGAAAGGCCCGCAAGGGTATTAACAATACCATTACGTGTTTTGTTTCAGGTCCGTAAACACACAGAAATGAACTAGTAAACCATACAAGTAACTTTTATCTCCCCAGGGAGCTAAAGTTGCCTTAAAAGCGTCTTATAGCTAAATAAAAAACACAACGTACAGGTGGAGGTGATCGGTGCGATTTTACTGTTAGAAAACGAAATATTTTTTTATTTGATTTATTTATTTAATTATTTTATATACAATGCGTTGTTTACGACGCCTGGGAGCTGAAGGCGTGCGGAGCTCAGAGACCCTCAGCGTTGGCGAGGATCCAGTCGTTGAAGGCGGAGACGCGAGTGTAGACAGATGGGGCGTTGACGGAGCCGCAGGGGATGTAACCCCAAGAGACGATGCCGATCACCTGCCCGTTTTGAGCCAGCGGGCCGCCAGAGTCACCCTGTGCACACACACACACACACACATTTACTTCTATGCCCAGCACGTATGACTAAATACCACGTCCCCATCACAAGATCTCTCAAACTGAAATCCAATATCTCTTGTGCACTGGCACCCAAATTAGACTTAATGCTAATGAAGGAGAATCAAGGAATGATTAGCAAGAGAAACGGGAACATCTCGAGAAATCATGCCGCCAACACCAAATCTTAATACTCGTACATACAATTGAATAGAAAGCCCCGATACAAAGTAATGTTATTATTGGGTACAATACAGATATACGTAAGTAATAAGAGAAAGGGCAAAGAAAAGGCCTAAACCTGT
This sequence comes from Teleogryllus occipitalis, assembly GCA_011170035.1. Lineage (NCBI taxonomy): Eukaryota > Metazoa > Arthropoda > Insecta > Orthoptera > Gryllidae > Teleogryllus > Teleogryllus occipitalis. Next base: position 97,723 of record BLKR01001597.1, on the reverse strand, counting down.
GTTAGTTAAATGAGTAGATAAAGTAATATTATTTGAGTATTTCAGTTTTCTCACGACATATACTATAGTGTCGAGTGATACTCCCAACTAATAGTTCCATCCCTTATCTCCGACGGAACTCCGAGATTTCCTCCATCAGCGGGCAAAGGAAATATATATATATATATATATATATATATATATATATATATATATATATATATATATATATATTGTAATATTCCATGATTCCCCCAAGAATAAGGCACAAGTCAAAGAATAAATAGAAAATGCATAACATTAACATGAACTGTAAAAACAGATGAAGGCGATGTCGCGTAGCGATAGTTTTTGAGAAGGAAACGGAAAACGCGACAAATTCACAATTGGGACAAGATAGGGCAGTAGCGTTCGTGTAGCGAAGTCGTTTGCAAGTTATTTGAAGGAAATCGCATCACGCGTTCGAAAGATATGAACATTTTTGTATAATATAAATTCCAGCTTGTAAACAGACATGATAGCCATTGTTGTGCTTTAAGGTTCAGTAAATCAAAAGGTGTTTTTGGCGAAAATTAAGAGAACGCGTGAAGCAATACAAACAAAACTTTAAGAACCAATAGAATAAATCATTTAGAAAATTATGGTAACAGTCGCAACGTTGGGAAACTTCGAGGGGCTACGCCAGAACAGAAAATGTGAATTAAATTAAATGATGTAATATTTTGTAGGAGAAGCGACAGCGATCGTGTGATGTTAAAAGAAAAAAAGAGCTGACGATCCGGACACAACAATGACGAGGGGAGCGCGGTCGAAATTGCTTGAATACGGACGCATGTTGAAACGCTCCGCAAAAATTTTTATTTTTAATAGAAAATTGCGTTCAGTTTGTGAATAGAGTGAACTATATCGTGTTTAGTAACTGTCGAGTTAATGGAAAGATAAAACGTGGAAGAGATATTTATATATTTCACGAAAACAGTGTTCGCGGAACACTGTCGCCATATTGTCGGTCGCAGTTAACAAAAACTAGTATAATAATTAGTGAGTAGTTTTAATCAGGGATATTCTTCATTTAAAGTAAATTTGTCGTTAACAAACGTGTGTGGAAATGGATGGATGCTGTGGGGAGATGAATTAATGGATGCTGCGTGTATACTACGGAGGTGACATGGAACAATGGCGTTACGCGGATGGCCGATTTCTACGAAAGGAAAGTGCAATAACTTTGCGTAATTTAATAGTTCAGATAAATGGGAAGAAAGAACAGACTAGGTTTTAATGTACAAGACCAAGTTTTTGTGGAAATAACAATAGGCTATATTCAGACAAAATAGGGGATGCGCATTCAAGTGTGAATGATTTGTTTTGTTTTTGTCGATTGTGTAAATAGTAAGTGTGAATGTGATTTTATGTATTTCAGGTATTGTGTTTTGTTGTTTATTGTGTTGCATTTGTGTATGTTTTTGTTGTTATGTCTCCAGCGGAGTGTGGAGAGAGTGAAAACCAGAAAAGAATAAATAATGCCGGACGTACTTGGTTCGACAGTAAGCCATATGATATGATTTCGTGATTTTGTATTAAACAGTGACCTACGCCCAAGTGTCCAAGTATCTCGTTAGGCTCCTGTACAGGCCAACCACAGCCTCACGCCCAGTAGTTTTATAACATTGAAGGAGTAGCTAAGTAACGGGCACAGTTTTAGATAAAGGAAGCAAAAGCTAGCAGGGCATAAATTTGTATAGATTTTATATAGATTAGAGAGATTCAAGGTATAGTCGTTTTATTACATATTGTCGCCGCAACGTGGTGCGGTTACATACAGATTTGGGATAAGTAGGCAAGACGTTCCATTACAATATATATATATATATATATATATATATATATATATATATATATATATTGATTTACACGATCCCTGATAGTATGCGTTTGGATAATAAACAATTTGAAAACATTTACAGCAAAGGCGCCATAATAAAAAAAACCGATTGGAGAAGAAAATAAAGTGAACCCGATACTTGTGCAAGTTTTAACCATAGACATTAGATCCGGCTTTAATTTAGGAACATTTTAAAAGTTATCCCAGTAAAAACGCGTCAGGCAATAAGAAGTAATTGAAAATTTTGTATTTCGTATATTTGTGTTAAGGAGAATATTAATGGAGTCCATTGTTGGAGCGATGAAACGCTTATAAAGAAGAGGGTTTTTCGAATAATGCAAGAGAACGCGATAAGATATCAAATTCAGACTTTCGGGAGGAAAAAGAAGAAAATTAGCGGCATCATGCAAAATTTATCCCATTTAAATATCTTGACGGGAAGTATCAAAATTTTAATAAAACAAATAAATTAATTCAAGCAAAAGTTTAGCAAGAAGAAGCGATTAGCGAACAATTGCAGTGCGTTCCGTTTCACATCCAAAAACGGAAAATAGGGAAAATAAAAGGAATTTGACCAAAGGAAAACAAGAGGAAAACATCGAATTTTAGGAAATTGCCGGGAGAATTTTATTAAAACAAAAACGGAAATAAAGTGTTTCGGGAAACGTTAAAAATTAAATATTTTGTGAGAACCAAAGTGACGCGATCGTCAGTTATCAAGCGATCGGGAAAAGTGTTGAAGCAAAAATAACAATGCTAAGTTGAAAAAATTTTAGCAGAACGTGCCTAGACTTGGTGGAGGCAAGACGTGTATTCGCGTAGGCTATGTTTGGAAATATTTTTTTTAAGTGCGGAAGTAATGGACAGAATTTGCAATAGTAACTGGGAATACTATATGTAAATTATTTAATATTTCGTGAAAAAGAATTTCATAAAAAAAAAGTTTTCGGAATTACTGTGAAATTCGGCAACGCCCGTTGGACTCGCGAGAGCAAACGATAATGAGCGTGGCCGTATGAGAAATTTTGCAACGGTGGGGAGCGCGACGTTGCATTTACGATTAGTGGCGCGGAATTCAATTCGGGACTCAGAGATTTTTCAAATAACTTGGAATATTTATGAAAAAAGGTGGCAGCGTGAATTCCGACATGTTACGTGAACAGTGATGCGTACGCGAGTGTGTTCCGGAACTGGTGGCGACAACGGGAGGCGCTGTTGTGCGTGGATAATCGCACAAAACACCCGGATTCTTCGCGGAAGCAGCATCATACGTGAGCAAAAGTATTTTGACATTTGTTTTTTTTTACGAAGTGAAGAACGCTCTGTCGAAGATCAAGTTATGTGATTAATAGATTTTTAATACGTAAATTTCGACAGAATGCATTCTGGGGTTTTAATCATATGTGTGAATGGCATTTGTTTTTTGTCTGTTGTAAATAATCTGTGTGAATGAGAAAGTATATGTCCATGTTTCGTGTATTGGGGGAAGAGAATTATCCATTTGTTGTTGTTTCTTTTGTTGCTGGGTTATGTCAATGTGTGCCGTCAGAGGCACCAGTGCTATTACAGCACTAGATATTGTGAATTGAAGGAAAATACGAGAAAAGAGGGAATTTGAATAAATTTCATGGCCACCTTTGAGGTCATGATTTGTAAAATCAATATGTGTTCGTAGTCATTCACGTAGCACTAGAACTGATCCACGCACGTGAGCGCAGTACCTTGCTCGCGTCTGTACAGACGCACCGCAGACCACGCCCAGGTGAGTCAAAAGGCCAGGTAAGCTAGCAGACGGGCAATTGTGAGTAGGAGAACGGGAAGATTATTATATGTGGCAACCCAACGCGAGGCTAGTGTTTGTTTGTTTATAAGAAGGGCTAGAGCAGGGCAATCTATTACAAGTAGCAGTTTAACGTGCCGGGCTTGTAGAAAGTATTACAAGTGGCCGCACAACGGTGGGCTCGGGCTAGGCCGGTGTACGGACACGCCGCCGCCGACACCCGTTACAATATATATATATATATATATATATATATATATATATATATATATATATATATATTGTGGTTTTGGACCAAGGGTAGGAAGAAAGTGCAAGAAGACGCTCTGAGAGAAGGGAAACTAAGCCACAAAAGATCAGAGATAAAAAACCTTTTGGTTTATATTGAATGAATGGTCCACAGAATCCAACAGACATTGGTTGCCTGGATAAAGATTTAAGCTGCTCCACATGTAACTTTCATCGGATTGACCATTTCATATCTTATATTTTGTTCTCTGGCGTGTACTAAGCGCTTGCGAGGCCTCACAAGATTTGCAAAGAGAAGAATGGATTTAGAATGGACTTTTCCTTTTGTAGGTTGATGTTTTTGCGCAATATCATGAAACCTTTTTGAGTTCAGAAGTTCATTTTTACTTTCGCGCATACATTTACGCACTATACAGAATCTATTCTAGTGTTGCAGCAAAACGGGGATTTTCGACAGAAGAACTCATTTTGTGAGTCACTGACACTGATAAAGTGGATAACGTGTTCTTAAATCTAGTATATAATTTTCTCTAAAACGTGTAGTCAGAATTCACGTTTTGTGGGTCCTTGATACCGAAAAATCGGTTTACGCGAAACGTTTTTTTATGCGCGTTTTCTACGAATGGGCACTGAATAACATTGCATAAAAGACATTTTCACGTATTCTTTTGATATGTCAAAAAATACACAAATGTAATGTTTGATAAATTACTCACGTCGTTAATAATACAACAAAAGTGTCCTTCTACATAATTGTATTTGTCAGTACAAGGTTTTTAAAAGATTCCTTATGGAGTTTTTTAAAAACTCAAAAGTTTTCTGGGAAAATGAGCTTAAAATTGCGCATTATCAGAAATGCTCAAACTATATTTCTTTTAAAAAACGGCTTCAATGACGTTTTAATGAAAATTTTTTCTATAGAACTAGATACCCTACAAGAATATTCTTAAAGTCATATATCAATTCCACTTTTACGGAAACGAAAATTAATAAGTTGTGAAAAAAACGTCTTTTAGGTGCCAATGGATGAGATAACGAAAGTGAACGAGAAAGTATATGCTCTTCTGCAGCACTAGTTAAAATATTTTGTATCTTGGTAGTCTTTTAATCTGATGATGTGTTCAGGTGTGAATTAATGTATAAGCAGACTAATCATATGCTACGAACCTCCAATGGATAGGTTTCGTTTTTAAACGTATCTTAATCGTTCACAAATACATAAAATATATTGCTAATAATTTGTTTGTATATTTGTTATATCAATTTTGATTGTGTATGTTCAGCACTTCAATATTATTAGGAGTTCCAGGGTTTAATCGTGTTGAGGTCCTCCCAAAAAAATAATCCGGTGTGTTGGATATGTTTCAGAAATCCAAGATAAAAACAAGAAATGTCTTTGTAATTTAAAAAATTCAATTCACATCGTAAAAAGCATCTGATAGAAAAAATATTTCCGCAACCCAAAATTAGACGCAATCACTGTTTAAACTGGTTCAGAAAAATCATCCCAGGTCTACAAAATAAAAGCAAAATAAAATTATATAACAGACTCTCACGAATTCAACATTAGTTGAAGTCCAATTATAACGTAAGCTTGTTCCGCCTAAAATTCATACTTCAAAACTATATTTAAAGAATTATGTTAAATTTAAGCATGTGTTAGTACAATTTGATTTTATGATTTTATTGCTTTAAAAATTTGAAATTATATTCAAATTTTGTTATTCAATAAAAATTCTAAAATGCATAGAACACCTTTATTTCCTGTTCCACTTACAGCTGAGCACACATTAAAATCTTTTTAAGGGGTTATAATGCCGTGGATGTCAGTCAAAGATGCTGGTAATATAGTTGAGAGACATTTTTTAATTGCTTATGTAAATAATTTATTTAAATTGCTATTGATTAGGAAGCATTAACTCTTTTCTAATTAGAATACTGTTTAGAAATTCAAATTTTGTCGAGTTCGCTGCAGACATTTGGAGGCCAATCAATATTTTTTCCCGTTTACTCGTTTTGACTGCCTCGCAAGTAGAAACTTGGTTTCCCGGGCGTGCTGTTCAATTAACTTATTTTTATTTTCCTCTACCTTTAGTTTTAAACTTTGTCCAACAAATGCTTCAAACGCAGATTTTTAATGAGAAGTTCTGGGAGAACTTTCAATCTATCAGAATGATCAGTATTGAATTAATTAGCAGCCAAAGTAAAATTAAAATTTTACTTTGGCTGAAATTTGCATTCGCTGATGCCAGGACAAAATTCCAGTAACTTATGAGGAAAAATGTTGACATAATTGTGAGAAAATACAGAAACGTCAAATTCTGCCTCACTAATCCCCATAAGGTACTACATAGAATGATAAAATGATAAGTGTTACGGGATTCAACGTTCGGTTCTGGACACCAGGTTGTGTAATACTCGCGCCAGTGTCAAGAAATGCGATTAGATTTAATCATATGAGTTTACGGGTACGTGACTCACATACCTAGGAACGAAGCGATAACTATATATTTCTCATCAAATGTTGCATTCGCTGATGTCAGGCCAGAATTCCAGTAACGCATGAGGAAAAATCTCCATCAGATCGTAAGCAACATATGACAAATTCAGTCTCACTAATCCCTACGAAGTATTTGATAGACTAGCCAAGTAATAAAAGGTTCAAAGTTCGTTTCTCGGCTCTAAACTGTGTACGCTTAAGTTTTGTCATGTGATTTTGGGAATGCGTGTAAAGATAAAGATATCTAGTTAATCTCCATGCAACCGTCAAATAAATAATGTCATTGGGCGTGATGGTGCAAGGTCTGGGATTGATTGAGTGATTGATTGTTAGTGATTTGGATGCGTCAACTACTGAGGTCTTTAGTCCCGCAAGTGAAGTGCAGGTTTTTTCATCGGGAGGTGTCGGTAATCTTCCTCCACTGGATGACGTGATCCGACGCCGACCTACCGTCGGCTAACGGGGTTTCCCCAACAAGGTATCTCCCATCAGCCGAGAACCGCCCCAGCCGGGACAAGTTCTAAGTCCCCGGCATGTGAGGTAGTGTAATGCATGTTAGTGTAAGTGTGTGTGTAAGGGGTGAGGATAGGACAAGGAAGAGGAAGGAAGGAGCGCGCGCGCGTTCCGTGGCCCGTTTGCTAGAGTGCTAATCCGGCATTCACCTGATGTTGATCGGAGAAACCACGGAAAACTACCGATCAGAGCAGCCAGCCGCTAGAATTCTCCTCCAGACAGCGACTGAATTCGACCTAGCTGAAAAACTAGTGGCGAAAATCCTGTCGCCGTGAGGGCTCGAACCTAGGACCGCCCGGTCAGAGGCACTGCAGTGACTTCAGTTGATGCACTGAGACACCCCTTCCGGTCAAGGGTCTTAGTGTAGACGCCCCGAACAAATAGCTTAGAGTTCCCATTCTGCGAAAGAAGTGAATGTTTCCACATGGTGATTATTTGCTTGATAGTGATTCCGGGCACGTGAACTACTAGTACTACTACTACTACTACTACTACTACTACTACTACTACTACTACTACTACTACTACTACGGTCATTTGTCCTGTAAGCGTAGTGTATGTTACCCACACTCGCGCGCGGTCCATGGCCCGTTTTGATAGGGCTCCGGCAGTCACCTGGTATAGATCAGAAAAAACACGGAAAACTTCCGATCAGAGCAGTCGGCTGCTAGAATTCTCCTCCAGACAGCGATCGAATTCGACCTTGTTGACTATTTGTATCGAAAATCCTGCCACCGTCGGGACTCGAACCAAAGACCTCCCGGTCAGAGGCACTGCAGTGAAATTAGTGGATGCCCTGAGCCACCTCTCCCAGTAAAATATTTCCAGTTATTGTGATATGTGGCATACCCATGCCCATGCCCTTTGAACGTCTTAAACCATGACAAGCTCTTCTTTCTTTGCCTTAACGAAAATTATATGTTGTAGGTGTACTATTACAGCAAAGGCAAAGCGCTCCCGGAAACTATACTCATATCCCTTGAATAGAGCCACCTTCGAGATGGTCCCAGGCGATTCATCGGGCTTTATGGAACAATCTTCCCGAGATAGACCCGGGAGCTACCTCGGGGTTATCGCTTAACGGAGTCGGGACGCCCTGGGCTGCATTTTATTCAGCCGAACGACGGTGACATAGTTTTTGTATGTTTCCAGGCAACTATAGATGCTCTCGGGAAAGGGAGTTAAGTAGGGTAATAACGTTAAAGTAGAACCGACAATAAAAGAACGCAAACTAATTATTATCCGTTAATCTGTATCCTCGAATTTGAAGCAGCCCAAGATCAGACACTGCGAATATATTCTGATATATAACGGTTTCTCATAATTTCCCAAGACGATAAATGCCTTATTTGTCAATGTAGACAGAAACAAGTGATTGTATCGCCTCAGATAGCCCAGCAATTTCGGAGTACATGACAAGGCTACATAGAGCAGAAGTTTGCCCAGCAATGTCGGAGTACATGACAAGGCTACATAGAGCCACAGATTGCCCAGCAATGTCGAAGTACATGACAAGGCTACATAGAACCACAGATTGCCCAGCAATGTCGAAGTACATGACAAGGCTACATAGAACCACAGATTGCCCAGCAATGTCGAAGTACATGACAAGGCTACATAGAGCCACATATTGCCCAGCAATGTCGAAGTACATGACAAGGCTACATAGAGCAGAAGATTGCCCAGCAATGTCGGAGTACATGACAAGGCTACATAGAGCCACAGATTGCCCAGCAATGTCGAAGTACATGACAAGGCTACATAGAGCCACAGATTGCCCAGCAATGTCGAAGTACATGACAAGGCTACATAGAGCCACAGATTGCCCAGCAATGTCTGAGTACATGACAAGGCTACATAGAGCCACAGATTGCCCAGCAATGTCGAAGTACATGACAAGGCTACATAGAGCAGAAGATTGCCCAGCAATGTCGGAGTACATGACAAGGCTACATAGATCCACAGATTGCCCAGCAATGTCGAAGTACATGACAAGGCTACATAGAGCCACAGATTGCCCAGCAATGTCGAAGTACATGACAAGGCTACATAGAGCCACAGATTGCCCAGCAATGTACATGACAAGGCTACATAGACATTGCCCAGCAATGTCTGACAATAGAGCAGAAGATTGCCCAGCAATGTCGTACATGACAAGTACATGACAAGGCTACATAGAGCCACAGATTGCCCAGCAATGTCGAAGTACATGACAAGGCTACATAGAGCCACAGATTGCCCAGCAATGTCGAAGTACATGACAAGGCTACATAGAGCCACAGATTGCCCAGCAATGTCGAAGTACATGACAAGGCTACATAGAGCAGAAGATTGCCCAGCAATGTCGGAGTACATGACAAGGCTACATAGAGCCACAGATTGCCCAGCAATGTCGAAGTACATGACAAGGCTACATAGAGCCACAGATTGCCCAGCAATGTCGAAGTACATGACAAGGCTACATAGAGCAGACAGATTGCCCAGCAATGTCGGAGTACATGACAAGGCTACATAGAGCCACAGATTGCCCAGCAATGTCGAAGTACATGACAAGGCTACATAGAGCCACAGATTGCCCAGCAATGTCGAAGTACATGACAAGGCTACATAGAGCCACAGATTGCCCAGCAATGTCGAGTACATGACAAGGCTACATAGAGCCACAGATTGCCCAGCAATGTCGAAGTACATGACAAGGCTACATAGAGCAGAAGATTGCCCAGCAATGTCGGAGTACATGACAAGGCTACATAGAGCCACAGATTGCCCAGCAATGTCGAAGTACATGACAAGGCTACATAGAGCCACAGATTGCCCAGCAATGTCGAAGTACATGACAAGGCTACATAGAGCCACAGATTGCCCAGCAATGTCGAAGTACATGACAAGGCTACATAGAGCAGAAGATTGCCCAGCAATGTCGGAGTACATGACAAGCCTACATAGAGCCACAGATTGCCCAGCAATGTCGAAGTACATGACAAGGCTACATAGAGCCACAGATTGCCCAGCAATGTCGAAGTACATGACAAGGCTACATAGAGCCACAGATTGCCCGGCAATGTCGAAGTACATGACAAGGCTACATAGAGAAGTAAGAACAAAGGAGAGTGAGGTGATCGCGGAGTGAGTGCGGGTTGAGCGGGGCCATTGGCGCGTGGTAATCATTAAGGGGTCGCAGGGTGATCGCAAGGTGAACAAGGGGGACCACAGGGTAAGCGCGGAATGAGAGCCGAGTGAGAGCATGTTGAGAGAGGAGTGAGCGCAGGAAGAGAGCTGGTGTGAGCCCGGGACAAGGACGGGGTGAGCGACGACAAGCATGGGTGAGATTCGAGGGAGCACTGGATCAGCAGTGTCAAGCATACGTGAGCGCGGTATGAGCTTCGAGCTTTGGGTGAATTTGTGATGAACAGTGTCAAGCTTGGAGGAGCGGATTATAGAACGCTTCAGGTGACCACGGGGTGAATGGTGTCAAGCATGGGTGAGCGCGGGGTGATTTACGAGTGTGCAGGGAATCGGCGAGTTCCAATCATAGCTGAGGGCGAGATGAGTTGCCAGTGAGGGCGGGGAGAGGGGCATTAAGCCTGTGTAAAGACAGGATGAGTTCCGAGTGAGCATGAGTGCGGGGTTAGTTCGAGTGGTGAGCAGCACGGGTAAGCGTGGGTATGCGCATTGAGTGCGCAGGGAGAGCAAGGTGAGCGCACGGTGAGCTCCGGGTGAGTCCGGGATGTCTGTTTCAATTGATTGATTGTTGCACTGGGCCAGCAGTGTTAAGCATACGTGAGTGCCGGGTAAGCTTTGAGTGAACTCGTGATGAGCAGTGTGAAGTTTGGAGGACACGGGTGGTAGTACACTTCAGGTGAGCACGGGGTGAATGCTGTCAAGCATGGGTGAGTGCGGGGTGAGTTCCGAGTGAGCAGGGGATCAGCTGCTACCAATCGTAGCTGAGTGGGAGGTGAGCACCAGCTGAGGGCGGGAGAGAGTTCCTAGGCTGTGTAAGTGTTGAGTGAGTTCCGAGTGAGCATGAGCGCGGGGTTAGTTCGAGTGGCGAGAAGCGTGAGTGTGCGCATTGAATGAGAGCGCAGAAACAGCGAAGTGAGCGCACGGTGAGCTCCGGGCGAGTTCGGGGTGTCTGTTTTGATTGATTGTTAGAGATCTCGGGCGCGCTAACTACTGATATCATTATTCCCGATAGTGTACTGCATGTTTCGGGAGGTAACGGTGATCTTCCCCCACTGGATGATAAAATTCGGTGTCGACCTACCGCCGAATAGCGGGCTTTTCCCCAACCTTGTACCTCCCACCACAGCAGCGTCCGAGACAAGATCTAAGGCCCCTACCGGTCTCCTGGCATGTGTGGTAGTGTAGTTCATACTAGTAGGGGGAGAAGGTAGAACACGGAAGATGCAGGAAAGATCGCGCGTGGTCCGTGGCCCGTTTGTTAGGGTACTGCTCCGACAATCGACTGATCGGAGAAATTACGGAAAACTATTGAACAGAGCAGCCGGCCGCTAGAATGCTCGTCCAGACAGTGTCTGAATTCGACTGAGCTGATAAGCTTGTGTCGAAAATCCTGATATTAAAATAGGTTCGACTCGTTTTTATAGACAATCACATTTATTAAAATTATAACAATTTTCCAGGTGTTTATCTTTCCATAACATGATTTATTTGAATATATTGTGGAATCAGTGGAACCTATTTTAATATAAAGATACAATACAGGCAATCATAAAGATTACTGTCGAAAATTCTGCACCCGTCGGAACTCGAGCCTAGGACCTTCCGGTCAGAGGCACAGCAGTGGCATCAATTGATGCCCTGAGCCACCTCTCCCGGTAGGATCTCCCGGTCAGAGGTCCTGCAGTAACGGCAGTTGATGCCCTGAGCCACCTCTCCCGGTAGGATCTCCCAGTCAGAGGTGCTGCAGTGGCATCAGTTGATGCCCTGAGCCACCTCTCCCGGTAGGACCTTCCGGTCAGAGGCACAGCAGTGGCGTCAGTTGATGCCCTGAGCCACCTCTCCCGGTCAGAGACACTGCAGTGACATCAGTTGATGCCCTTAGCCACCTCTCCCGGTAGAACCTTCCGGTCAGAGGCACAGCAGTGGCGTCAGTTGATGCCCTGAGCCACCTCTCCCGGTGGGATCTCCCGGAGAGAGGCACTGCAGTGGCATCAGTTGAGCCACCGCCTATTGGGAGCGCGGGCAGTGCGCTACGCACCGAGCAGGCGGAGGTGCCGCCGGTGAGGGGCCCGGAGCAGACGTTGGTGTCGGCGAGGGGCTCGCCGCCCACGGCGGCCCAGCACTCCTCGAAGCTGAGCAGGGGCACGTCCACCGTCTGCAGGATGGACGGCGTGTTGGGGACGAGGCTGGTGGAGGTGGAGCCCCAGCCGGACAGCACGGCGGTGCCCGTGGGCACGGACCCGGCGGCGGGCAGGGCGATGGGCTGCACCAGCTCGTTGAGAGAGAGCGGAGACTGCAAGATCATTACGGCCACGTCGTTGGGCGCCACTCCGCTGCAAACCGCACAACACGCCGGTTAGTTCAGTCGGCAAGTACACTGCAACCATCTGTTTTTTTTTCTTTCTTTTTTTTCTTTTTTCTTTTTTTTCTCCTAGGGCTTTTATCCAGCCGACAGCCGGTTGCCCTCTACGTCCCGAAGGGACGCATACTCCACCATACACTAGACAAACTCTCTTGCGGGCTCCTGTGATCTGGGGTCAGCAGAACGCGAGGCCCTCCGCGACAACACACACACACAAAGTCAAGGGACGAACAGCCATGCCCAAGGCGGGAGTCGAACCCGCGACCCTTCGGACCGAAGCGCTGAGTCGGTACTCGCTCTTAGCCACCTCGGCCATCCAGGTCGGCACCATCTGTTTTACTTTCTCTTATACGTACGTATATACGGAGTAAGAAACGTAGTATATAGAAAGTTACGAAAACCTTTGAAAATCGATTTCGAGATTGCAACGGAAATACCGTTTCGGTGTCCCCCGATATCGAAAACGTGTTTTTTGTTTGTTTTTTGTTGTTTTTGGTTTGCTTGTGATTTTTCCTCAAAACGACCGTTCGTCCGTGTGTCTATCTGCCCGTCAGCCTGTAAACAACACTACCGCCCAAGGAATTCATAACATTTTTTTTTTTTTCAAAATAAATATCCCCGTCGATCTCGCCCGTCTCGAAGCTTTGCGACTTTGAAAGACATTCTTTAAATTTCGGTATAGAGCCCCTGGTACATTTTCAAAATTTTCTCAAAAATGGTTCAACAGTTTTTATAGTTTTTATGTATTAAGATTTTCCCCAATGTGAAGGAATGTTTACAACGACGGTGAGATACATCCAAAAATCTGGATTTCGCCTAAACTACAGTGCACCAGGAATGTCTCTCCTCACCGAGCATATTGAGGGCCTCCTATTAAAAAGTGCATTTATGTTTGTAGCAACCACATCAATGGGAAACAAATGAAGGGAACAACACTTCCAGTATCTATTAGGATTGTGATGAGTACGCAATTTCCGTTTTCAAGCTGCAACTCGTGCTACAAACATTATTTCTGTTGCAAGCTCCCTCACCAGCAAGGTGCCACTGCGGAGAGACTTTCCGGGCGCCCTATACCAAAGAGCATTGGGGGCCATTCAAAAACTACGTGCGGTATTTACGGAGGGGAGAGGGCCAAGCGAATCTCATCTAATCTTACGAGGGGAAGAGGGGGTTCTCGACAAATAACAGGTTTTTTCGCTAAAAATAGTGGTAAATTGCGAGAAAACTGAAGCAAGCTAAGTAAAACACGTTTCTATGCTAAAATATGGCTTTATCTTAAACAATAATTTTTATCGCGTTTAAGTGAATGATACAATAAGTAGGATGGCATATTGAGAAAAAGAATCTAAAAAAATTACCAATTTTTTAATCATTAATGAGATAAATCTCCATACCAGTATTTTTACAGAAATTTTAAAGAAAAATAGCGAGCGTTTGGTAAAAAGAACCAAAAATTTGATAAAATTTAATCTTAAATAAATATAATTAAGCAAATTATGTTTTTTCAATAAATGCCAATGCAATCAACCACAAATTAACATTAAAATCTACATTAAAAATAGGCATTTTGAAAAATCTCACGCGAGATTAGAAGGGGAGGGGAGGGGGTCGAGCCAAATCTCACATCTCACCAAGGGGGGAGGCGGAGTCGAAAAATCGCCAAAATCGCCTCACGTAGTTTATGGACGGTCCTCTATTTTTCCACCCATTCGTCTCTATGAAGTTTGTTGCATCCCTCCCAGCCGGCTCTCTAAGGGTCGTATATATGAAGCTCTGCCAATAGAGCTCTTAGGTGCCTGCCATCTGGGGGCTTGCTAGGAGCTCAAGGGGCGTCTGGAATTGGCTTGGGACCTGCCAAGCCCCTGGAAGAGGTTTATCAATACGCTTGTTGTAAGCGTCAAGGGGCTCACCCGGCGTAGTCGGGGTGCACGATGGAGCGCGCCACGCGGATGCGCTGCTCACTGCCCTCGTTCACGTTCAGGTTGTGCTCGCCCGCCACTGCCTGCAACACACGCCGGCCACAATAACAGCAGCAGCAACAACAACAACAACAACAACAACAACAATAATAATAATAATAATAATAATAATAATAATAATAATAATAATAATAATAATAATAATAATAATAATAATAATAATAATAATAAAGGATTGGCAAGCACAAAATTTCCAGTGTTGGTGAATAATTGGTAAAAGTAACTCAATTACTTCTAACGATTATATTGTTAGTAATGTTAGCATGTAATCGTTACTTTTAGGAGAATGGCCTTTTTACTCGTAATTTACTCCCCGATATAAGATTGTAATCGTTACTTTGTAATAATCGTTATATCGCATGTAATAATGAATCGATCCCCCTACGACACGAAACTGTTTGCTATTGGCTACCTTTCCTCAATGCTATTACCTTTTTGAATATTCTTTGTGTAGTAATATAGTTAAGTAGCATTTTGAACCCTGACTACATAGAAAATTGATTAGAAAATGAAAATGACAGTGAAATTTAAGGAAGAATATGCATTCAACATTATATATTGATGTGTTATGAATCATATTAGAACCAGGAATTTTTTCTTCGATGTTTTATAATATTTTAAGGGGGGGAAGATACAGCTTACAGCATTAACTTTTTATTATTTTTCTACTTTATTTGTCCGTTAAAATCTTACTCCACAGCAGTGAAAATGAACAGACATACAGAAATGTCTTTCTTCTGCAAGGAAAAATTTTAATCTTTACAAATATTTGATTTTTTAAAAATTCAACCAGTTTTTTATGCACTAACTTAGCGTTTCCCTGATAACTCAAATAATTTTGATGATTTTAAAAATTTATTCTTTTAATTTGTTGGCAATACTCACAGGTATAAAACCATACTCTTTCATTCAGATCTCTGGATAAATAATATTTTTAATTTAAATTCAAAATTAATATATTGATTTTTAATAGTTGTTTTCAGTTTTATAATTTTTATTACAAAAACTATTGATCTAAAGTGTATGATTTAGAATGATTTTGTAGATAATACTTGGTTAAATGCATCCTAAAATTTTCATAGCTTTAAAATGATTAGTTTTTTAATTATAAGGGAAACGGATCTTAAAAAACAGTAATTCTGGAAAACAAGGGACGAAGTTAGATTCATGGGTTTTGCTTACCGTTTCATGGGCTTTGCCTACTCTAATAGATGCATGATGCAGCGACATACCTTTTAAATCATAACTCGAAAACTATTGCAGATATCGAAATATTTTTTTACCAAAGTATTCCTGAATATTTAATGCATAGGAAAAAATGTTTTCAAAAATCGAATTTTTTAAGGTTTTAAGGTGTATCGTCCCCCTTAAATATCGATATTTTTGTCAATGTTTTCATCGACATCGAAAATCTTTTGTTGACGTATTGAAGTATCGGCGTTTTGCTCAAATTTGCCATCGCTCTCCGTGCATCGCCGTGTAGCGCACCTGGTAGTAGCCGATGTTGGGCACCTCGGTGATGCAGTGGGCGGCGGTGAGGATGGTGCTGGGGGAGATGATGGATCCTCCGCACGAGTGGCTGCTCACGATCCACAGCACCAACTGCAGCGACACCTGGTACGGGAACTGACCTGCGCGCGTTCACACTCACATACACATACATTCTATAGAACGATTTTCCTAAGGATGAGCCAAAGTGACAGTTCGCGAAAACAAGTGAACATCACATGTATTTCAGAGAAGTATCCCTCCGCCGCGACAGCTGTTCAGCCACACCCCTTCGTAAAGTGTTTGCTTATGGTTCCTGAGAAGACATCACTATCCAGAAGTCTAAGAGTTTCGCTGATGTATATGCACGTACATGAGTCCGGGAAATAATTAAATTTAATTACATATGTGGAAAATCTCTTAACAACCAGTAAAAGGAAACTGCCACCAATGTAAATAGAAAGCTCTCAATCACAACTCGCCACACAATAGCACAAAGGCCGGAATCACGTGCATCGGTACGCATCTCGTATTCAAGTCTCGGTTTTAAAATAAACATAATATTTATCACACAAAAAGTAAATTCAATGTAATATATAAAGGAAAAAATAATTTTTACAGAAGAGCACATTACACTGCAGTTCCTAATTTCAATTATTTCTCGCGGCGCACTATATTTTTGTCGGACGAGGACGTCACGAAAGGAAGCGCTGAAGCCATTTACAAGTTAGCCAACTGCAAACGAAGAAATGCAGGAAGAGAGTCAAGAGTCAAGGGCACGACGACCACAGAACCTTCAGTTATGTTGCCAGCACTAGCTGTCACTTTGGCTCATCCTTAGGAAAATCGCTCTATATCATCTGGAGGGTAATTATTAAGGGGCGGGTATTGATGAGCTAAAACACCGCCAAAAATGATCAATAAAATTCTCTTAAAATGTTTTTAAAATGCCCTAAACGCAAATAAAAAGGTTGTTAATATTTTCATCAAAACCAGTTCAGATGAACAACTCAAGCTTTTGGATATGTTACTGAGTTAATCGATGTTTCTTCCTTTCGTTCAAGTGTACTCACCTTGCAAACTTAGGGTTTGGACTGACATGTGCCAAGAAATCGCTGTCTTTAATTATCGCGAAATCGACCGAACCGACAATGGTGTTGATAGGCGTCACAGGAACCAAATATTACCTACATACAACGGCTGACATTACAAGTTCTGAGTGTTGAAATCGAATACGCTACTCGGTGTAAATGTTCTCCACAGGCGTCTATGGAGATCATATGTTGCATCTCGTAAATACTATTTGAAGCAAGTTCCTGTTAAAACGGTATTAAAATCATTGATATCAGTGAAAAATGCATTAAAAATTACGGAAAAAGTTAAAAAATGACTTATTTGACGAAATCGATAAAATATGACTAAAAAATGGTTCATTTCCTTTTGTCATAACATAAAATTAATGTCTATACTAAAAGGTATTGTTCTCGAGATTGCACCGAACTAGGATCGCACCATGGAAAGCTAGCAAGCTGTACATGAGATACTTGAAATCTATCCAATAATTTAGTAATTAATTTCACGAATTCAAAGGGGGCGCCCTGATAAAGCAAAAGGCATGGAGCATCAACGGGGCCCTTTACTTCAATAAAAATTACCCCTCCCCCACAACACAATTCATTTCTCCATGAAACAGAAATAACTTATGACGGTTAATTTGATTTAGAAGTAAATACATTTTTAATTTGTTTTGAATGAAAAATAATTCGGAACCTCAATTAAGCAGAGGCCTGAGGCAAGTTACCCCAGTTGTCTCCTCCCTCTTTTGGGTGCCCCAGTGTATTAAACTTTATTTTAGCTAAGAGGTTCCTACCTGAACTCACTTCCAATATTGTAACTGCTTGTATATGGGTTAGGGTAGGTTAGATTAGGTTTGACTGATACCTCTGAATACACATCTTTAGAAACAATGTAACCTGAAAGAAAATAAAGTAAAGCATTTGTCACCGTATAACAAGAATTTGTTGGCCCCTCGTTATGTTTCTGGACATAAATTTAAGTTCACTATGCGCACGTTTAGTTGAGCTCTCTTTTAGCTAGTTTTGGTAGTAGTAGAGCCAGAGTTATGGGTTAATATATTTTTAGCTATACCAGAATATCCAATCTCTAGTTCGTTTACTGTTGTGATTCAGTTTTCTACAACTCGGGAGCGAAAACGACTGGTTGTCAAATGTTGTTAACCTCACTTTGTTGCAACTTTTATTCATCATTCAACTATTTACGGTTAAAAAGTGAGCGAAAGATTCCAGAGCTCAAGAAAACGTGGGCATATTGTACATCTCCCCCGTACGTCACGTACATTTTCTATTGTTCTCTGTTAAAGAAAGTGAAAACAAATGAAGCGCTTTCGCGGGCGACTTACCCCTGACGGCGTCCTGGCCGCCCACGATGCGGCCGTGGTTGAAGCCCACGCGCGGCTGCAGCGCCCTCGGATTGGCCCCTGCGACACACCCCAAACACATCAGTAGGGCCCGGATAATAATAATAATAATAATAATAATAATAATAATAATAATAATAATAATAATGTAATAACATGTTTTCCTAACGTAACTGTCAAGTTGAATCAACAATATATTTCTTTTTTTTCCCTAGGGCTTTTATCCAGCCGACAGCCGGTTGCCCTTTACGTCCCGAAGGGACGCATATTCGACCATACACTAGACAAACACTCTTGCGGGCTCCTCTGATCTGGGGTCAGCAGAACGCGAGGTCCTCCGCGACAACACATACAAAGTCAAGGGACAAACAGCCATGCCTAAGGCGGGACTCGAACCCGCGACCCTTCGGACCGAAGCGCTGAGTCGGTACTCGCTCTTAGCCACCTCGGCCATCCAGGTCGGCACAATATATTTCATACACTCAATATATTTCATACACTTCAATATATTTCAACAACACTTTCCATATCATTTTGTGCCAAAAAACGTGGACGTTTTGGTATATATTTTTACATATTTTGACCGAAAGTACATATATTTACATATTTACCCCCGAACTCAATTTTTACATATTTATGTAATTTTTCAATTTAATTATTCATTTTTCCTATGTTTTTGTTAAAGAATCTCCCAGACAAACAATTCAGCATTGTCAAACATTTTTCTGTGGCATTCTCTCTCAAATGCCGCTATTGCATCGCGTTGAAATATGTCCGTCCATAAACAACGACGGTATTGCAAATAAAAGGGCAAGACGATGACGCAATCCATAGATTCTGGTGTGTTAGTTTTTGGAGAACAGAAAGGTAGTTTGGTTTGTGAAAATGATACAATTAGCAGGTGATATCGCGCAGCCACCTCGCATCATTCAGGGTCATCATCATTTGACTTTGATACCCTTCACCAGGAACTACCCGCACCAGTTCAAGAGACGCTGATCTTGTTGTTTTGGAGATCGCTGTAAATAATAGGATTAAGAGGAGAACAATGTTTAATTTTGGTCTTTATACTAGTGAAACAGAAATATATATACTAAGATAAAAGTAGTTTAATAAAATAGAATTGTTATAACGATAATTAATGTTACATTTTTCTTACTTTTTAGTACATATTTCTGTTTATTAAAATACATACATATGTACATACTATTTTCCTTCTTTTTATTCCATAATTATTCGGGCTCTACACATCAGCCATATGCAGACAAGCGGAGAGCGAAGAAAAGCGGAGACATTGAGAAAATATTCTCTATGTAGTACGTCTCTTAAATACCACGACCAGCAAAGGTGGTCTCAACTGATTTCACTGCAGTACCTTTGATTTGGAGGTCCTCGGTCCGAGTCCTGACGGTGGCAGGATTTTTGACACTAGTTACGTACATAGCTACATTGAATCCAGCCGCTGTCTGGAGGAGAATTCTAGTGGCCGGATGCTCTGATCAGTACTAATCCCAGGTTTCTCCGAACAACACCATGCAAATGCCGGAGCAGTACTCTAACAAACGGGCCACGTACCCCCCCCCCGACCTTTCCTACGTCTTCCTTGTCCCATCCTCGCCCTTTATATACTTACACTCACTTGTCGGGAGACTATTCGGGAACTAAGAGCTTGTGCCGGCTTGAATATTGCCACGCTGGGGAGAGATACTTGCCTGGGAAAACCCTCGCAAGCCGACATAGGTTGGCGCCGGTTCTCGCCATTCAGCAGGGGAAGATCATCGCTACCTCCGCACAAAGAACATGCACTTAACGTTCGGGACTACTGACCTTAGTAGTTGCCGCGTCCGGAATCACTAATCAATTAATCAAATGTCTACCATGATTTCCCACAAAATTTCGCCATAGTTTGAAAACATGTTCATGACATTATTTAAACGTAATTATGTAATTTTGAAGAACATATTTCACCACGAGAAACATTTCTACTTCCTTAATGTGGTTGGTGGAGGGGATCGGAAATATTTTTAACGTTCTCAATGTATGGATTGTAATGAAAATTGGACCTTCCCCGCTATTCTAAGAGTATATTGCGCTATTTTAGGAAAAATTAAAGAAAAATTTGAAGCGAGTCGATCATCCTGCCACTTCGGGACTCGAACACTAGGACCTCCCGGTCAGAGGCACTACAGTGACATCAGTTGATGCCGTGAACCACCTAAGTCAGTTGTACTACACAATCGAAGTCAGTTGTCCAATGGGAGATGAGTTCACAAAATCGCTTACCATACAAATTATTACTTATGTCCAATGATCAATTCGATCAGTTGAAAATCCTCTAATTATCACGAAAAATTCAAATGTTGGTTTTATAGATAGTACCTTCAAAAATTAAATGATGCGTTTCAAATAAGCAAGGCTTTGAGCAAGGCAAAAACGATAGAGGTAAATCAATTTTAAAGCAAATCCTGTACGCAATTTAGGCATTAGTAGAGTTCACAGACAGTCGTTTTGAGAAAAAATCCATTTTTCCATGTCAGGGTCTCGCAAAATGTGTTTTAACAACGTGCGCGAAACACGGTTTCTCCTACTAGTTTTCCGTTTGCTTAACAGCTATTTTTCCATTCTAATAGAGTATGAACATTATGATGTGTGTGCGGAAGGTCGTGAAGTATGTGAGAAACATCTTTTGCGTCTGCAAAAGAGGTGATAAAGAATTAATGTACGCAACACGTCCGCGAGATAATTTGCGCACTCGTCTTTTGTGGTCGTCACATACGCTTGTGCGTGAATCACCGATTTCGCGCCTTTATTACGTAAATTACTATTTTCTGTCGAAAAATCAGCCCTCATTTCAGCAGCAAGACAATACTTTATCTGTAGCACGTATGTGAGAAAGTAAAATATGATAGAAAATAATGACAGGTCTGTCTAACTAATCTTGGTGTACAAACTGAGTAACATAAATGTATGTGTACTGACTGAGTGTTATGAATAGAAGAAAACGGAATAGTATGGAGAAAATGATCTAGAAACTGATAGTAATGAGGTCTAAACGCGCGTGTTATGAGTTAATGATGATTATTTTTATACTTATTACATCAAGTAGGCAAAAATAATCATAGGAAATGCCACGAGTGCTTTGGAAATCGTCGATAAATCCCCAACTCGCGAAGCAAGGAGAGGATTTATCTGAGAATTTCCAGAGCACGAGTGGTATTTAATAGGATTATTCCACGGATAAAATTATGTCCAACAGAGTTCCAAAATGCGCCAAATATTCAAAGTGTGTTAAGATCAAAGAAGTTATGTTTTAGTTCATAGGCGGTTTATTGGACATCGACATAGCGATCGATGTATACCGTCTTCTAAGATAGATGAGTCACAGTTTATGATTGGCCAATGGGGAGAAATAGGAAAAATCGGATAGAAAAATAAAAAAAAACTGTTTGAGATACACCGCTCTAATTGAGGCATTTTCTATGTATAGTTAAAAACTATAAGTTTTAATTTCACAAGTGAAATAGTCATCATAAACGTATCAGTAAAATTATTTTCATTTTATAATCCCCGATGAATCACAATCTTTTGACAATTGCCACTCCTCTGGCTTCTGATATGAAGTGTTCTGTTGATAACCTGATAAAGATTTCCAAGACCATCTGTGTCAATCTCAATGAAGGTTTGAAACACTTCATCTCAGGTGCTCAAGGTTAGCAATAATAATCGTAAAAGGAATCCTTAAACTAAAAGAGAATCCTTAATGGAATAAAACTCTTTATTAATAAACAAATGGGAATATAGTATATACAAAAAGAATAAGATAATCGTCATGCAATAGATATTGCTCAAAATAACACTTCGTTGTTGAGTTTGTATCTCAGAGGCGACAACAGAGGTAGAAACAATCCATAAGTAATAAAAACATTGCAATGTGTCTACAGAATATAGTTATAAAAATATTGAGTTAAAAATATAAAAACTGAAAATTATTCAATCCACTGTATTAGTTAATATTTCCACCTTCATGACAGTGGCTGTGAGCAAAACGGAATCGGCAAGTGTTCATGAAAGTGCGGTATCATCTCTCGAGATATGACTACCAGACTTTCCCGAATATGCGTGGCCCAGCTACTAGAAGCAGCAGGAAAGAATGTCTTGCTGTGGAAATTTTACCAGGATTCCCATCTGTCCTCCTTTCTGAGAACATGTCCTTCTTTTCTAACATTGTTCTCGAGCCTTTTTTAAATTTACATGGAATGTCCTCCTTTTTGTTCGGTTGAATTGAAAATAATACTGGCATAATTTTTAAGTAATTTAATTCATTAAAGGGACTTGATGTCTTCAATATCTACATTTTTATTAAAAAATGGCCTGTATAACATCATTAGGCTTATTTTGGTATAAAACATGTTTATGCTTGCTTTTGATGGATAACGAAGGTGAGTACGGGGGCGAAGTTATTCAGTCGGAAGATTTCAATTATAATGACGCAAAGTCTAATATGATTTTTAAAGACTATTAATGGTTTGGAATTGTTGAATACATTGTCTATACATCGTGGACTATTAAAATCTAAAATATCCTCCTTTTCATTGAATTGTCCTCCTTTTCTGGTAAAATGTCCTCCGTCGGGAAAAATTGTCTGGTAACCCTGAAAATTTACTCGATGTGGATTCACAGTTTCTATAGTCTGGATCAATTCTCATCAAATACGTCCCTGAACTGAGGAATGAGGGAATAGGAATGGAATCCCCGGCGTGTCTGTGATAGGAATTCTAAATATTTTGATGTTGCTGAAATTGCTATGAGCGTAATTTAGAATCTACGTTGAGAGGAAGTGGTCAAAACTGAAATTCGTTCCACTGTATCAAAATTCTAAAAGTATGGAATGAAATAATTGAATTGATGCCTTCTTTTACGTGGCAAGACATGAGGCCTGCTCTTCCGTCTGATCACGCAAATTTCGCTTCTTTCACCAACTAGGGGAGAAAGAAGATATTACTTGGCCGACGAAACAGGCAAATTAAGAATTTTGCTCAGAGGCTTCATTTAGGCTTGAGAACTTTTTACATGCAGTAAACCTACTAACATGAGACAGACGGCTTTACTTCCCCTCCGAAGGAAGGCGTACGAAGTATACTAAAATATATTTTTGTCAGCGACCAGGTTTGAACCCGCGAATTTGGGTATAACAGTCCTATATCTAACCGTTACACCATTGACGACCGCAAACACCATTGATGACATCGACGATCATAATGAGTTAAAAGTTAGTAGAACATTATGAACACTCAAACTTATTAAAGTTCTGCAAAACTCCATGTGTACTGTGAAATACCCTCTCGTATATAAATTAATAAGCTAAAAAGATGTGATCGTTTTTTTACCATTTATATGAAATCGACACAAAACCCTTACTAGTGATGGATAGAGAATTCTGCATCACACATATTTAATAAAAATATAGGTTCGTAGATTATGGTATAGAGGGCTTTGGGGACTGCTTTCTTAGGTACTTAAAACAGGATATAATGGGACGCAATTTATGTTTCTTTTACCGTTATCCACGAAATGAAACAGTTTGGGACGTTCTACTACATTTTTAGAGAATTCCCTCACTCCTCAATTCCCTCACATTTCTTTCAAGGGGTTGTCAGAAACGTTTCTATTGGGTTCCAGAATGAAGTTATGTAAACTTTTAAAACAATGATTTATAAAAGTAAAATGTTCCAACAAGTCCTACTAGTTAAAAAAATAGTGCAATAGTGAGTTAAATAGGATTATAATCTTATTGTAATTAATAAATTGAATTGTCTGAAATTGTTACTATTAATGTGTAGAGTATGTAAATATGCCCAGAATGTAAATGGGTATAATATGCATTTATTTTGATATGCATATATACAGTAACTGTATGTAAAACAAAAAAAACATTATTGTAAATGTAAAAAAATAGGAATTCTAGAATAAGTATAATTCATATTGCAGTTAATTTTACTGTAATAAATGGTAAGTAATATCTGAAATTGTAAATGTATTTCAGGTCATTCATAAACAAACAAGTCCGATTCAATCTAAAGTTAAGCAAACATTTATATAACTAATTTCCAATGCGCCTAGAAATAGAAAGAAAAACTATCCAGTTTCCGGTCATCTGAGAGGTGGCTATGCTTTCGTTAGATACCCAGGAACTTGGGAAAATACAAAAGCATCTACGTCACTAATTTTCAATCAGCACAGGAATTCAAGAGAAAAATATGTAGCCTCCGAACATGTCAAATGTGTCTGTGATTTTAAGACTCAAGAACTGGCGAAAATACAATAACAATTAAAGTTTTGACTTTAAAAAATTTAAAATTTGATTGCGTTATTCCGCCTACTTTCATTCTACGAGTACCGACTGAATACTCTGTGCATCATTACCTGCACTGTCTTTAAGCGATTGTAAGGCTGCAAGGAAGAGGCCTCTCGCCAAAAATATTTGCTATTCATGTGTTACTTCATAAAACAGCAATTTTGATAATATTGGCATAGAAAGAATTGTTGTATTGTATGTAACCTGTGAAGTATACTATGTTATTGCAGAATTTGTGAAGTCGGTTTTTCTTACAATGCTTCTTTTACCGCACTGTTGAATGAGAGTATTTTATTTTATGCCATTGAACAGTGTGCGAGTTATGTAAATGATCTTAGCTGTCCAGGTGACGCCGAGAGGTCAGTGTGCGAGTTACTTTTTGGAAAACCATTTTGTGTGGTTTGATTGAGCAGCATTTTTGCTGCCAGAGACCACTAGATTATTATTATTATTATTATTATTATTATTATTATTATTATTATTATTATTATTATTATTTTATTCTTTTATTATTATTTTATTATTATTATTAATATTATTATTATCATCTTTGGATATTTTCCACGAAGACTTGTGCGTCCCAGGCAGAATATTCTCTGAAGGTCATCGACCTCTTATCGGTCGCTGTCATTTCAGCACTCCTCACATGCGACGGAAGTTATCTCGCAATGGAACGTGGTGATCGCAGTCCCTTATGCGAAGCATCCACTTGAGCTCCTCCACAGACGCCGTCCACGGGGCGAGGCGCCGACCCCACATGGCGCAACGACAGACGCTCCCAAGGAACGCTTCAATATGCTATATTACTTTATCGCTAGGGAGTAGAGGACTCTGCTAACGAGAAAGTGGATACATCCAGTTGCTAAATTTAGAAACAAATCCTCCATACACCCCATGGGGTGTAGCCAGAATCCATGTTTTGTGGATACTTCATACCGAAAAATCAAATGACGGCAAAACGACTTTCTGTCCGTCCCTCATTATCTGTCCGTTCAACCGATTTTCTCCAATCTTCTCCTTTCTTTGAATATATATGTATTTATACATGTACACATACATTCAATCAATCTTGTTGATGTCACGGCGCTTTGAATTTGAAATCGATGATGCCCTTGGAAAAATTTTCAAAATTTTCCAAAAAATGGCTCCATATTTTTTTATTAAATGTTGTTGTTGGATAATGTGAAGAACATTAAGGGAATGCTGCAAGTCTCATGTTCATTAAAAACCTTGATTTTTCGAAAATTGCAAAAGTTCAAACTTTTTTCGGCGTGTTCCTACTACTAAAATATTATAAAGATAGATTTTTCTCTTAATGAAATCTGTTTCTTAAAGAAAGATTTTTGGAATAAGGTCACGTATAATGTTTCGAAAATTTGAGGACTTTTCGCGTAATTTTGTGTGAAAAAAAGGGCGAGAAAGTACGTGCTGTTTTAGCACCACTAGGTTTTTGTAGTCCAGCATTCCAGCAACGACCTTTTCCGTTGCAAGAAATCATTCATAAAATAACACCTTTGGCACAAATTATGATGTATTTGCTGTTTATGGCACGAATAATTGCGTCATCACACATTCAGCCAATCGCAGCGAGAGAACCGTGAGCAGGTAGCGATAACCGAACAGCCAACCTGCGTTTTTTCGCACAATGTCAGTTTCTGGTGTCATAATAAAGTTGTGCCAAAAAATTAACTTTGCTTCTTTATTAATTTTTAAGAGATAGTTATTATACAAAACAATAGGGTTCGCAACTCGTTTATAATGTTGCTTTATTGAATTCGTACAATTTTGAAAACTCACTCCTAACGTCGTTTGTTTTCAAAATATGGATTCACGTAATAAAGCTTAACATTATAAACTAGTTGCGTAAATTACTATTACTTCGATGAACATCTTGCAGATAATACAGTGAATAGAAAATAATTGTAATCACGTGAACAACACGATTCCTAATTTTCTTTCGTAAAATCCGTGTTTAACGGATCTTTTTAGCTCTAACGTCGCACTCACAAGATAAACCATAGATACTCGTATTTTTCGAGGATAAGATACACGTATTCTAAATCGGGATGACCTATAACTGGATGTTGTAAGTACAGGTATGTATTACGCAAAACGCTGCCAGATTTCAAGCTTTTGAGCTGAAAAACTTCACGAGTACGATCTAGTTGAACCGTTCCGGGGACCATTAAGAAATTTTAATTTTCGTATGTTCTGTATATAAAGCCCCTGTAACATTTACAAAATTTTCTGAAAAATGACAGCAATTTTTTCTTTAATTTTTTTCTCAAAAAGAAGAATGTGCGCTTTGTATAAATATGATATAGTTGGATTTTCAATTTTAAAAACTCTGAAATTCCGAAAATTGCGATTTCAAATATTTTTAAAACCTATCCTAAACCATCAGGATTAAAATCAGCGATTTCTCTCTCGTTTTTTATCCCTCAATTTTAGATCTTTAAATGACATCTTTCCCTTTTATAAAATAGGAGTAAATGAGTAAAATTGTTAAGGGAGGTTTCGGTAATCTGTAATCCCCTAAGGTAGAAATGGGGTAACGGCTCTAGTAACAACACTAGCCACAGGGTCAGTTGTGGTTATTTCAAGTACAAAATTTGAAAAATAAGAATTGGAGGATTGCCACTTAATTAAAACTTGCAGAACGTGGAAATTTTGCCTTCTAGTGGTTAGGGGCAGAACGAAGATAATTTATTTCCAATCTCTTCCTTATATTTAAAGTATAATCAGGAAATCTCTTATTATTTTTGATATTGCATTAATCTATCATGAACCAGATTTTTTTGGCTTGCTTTGGTGGTAAACACGTTCAGGGGGTTGAATATCGATTGGCCATTACTGCGTCAAGTACCTGGACACTATTGAAATTTTGAGGTTTGGTGCAAGATTGCAAGAGGTCACTACTGGAACAAAATCAGTTTTTGTGAATACTTTATTAAAAATTATACCCAATTTAAAACTGGCTATTTTAGGCAAGAATTTTAAATACATTTCCATTTATTTATAATATGATTAGAGAAATACACATGTTTTAAAACTTACTTAATATTTTATTTTATTAGTTATCTAACCATTTTTATTACTGTGAGTTGAGTTTTAAATAAAGCTCAAAATATTTGGGGGCAGGAATCTCCCTTTCCCCTTTTTATGTCTTAACCCTATAGAAATATCGCAATCGGCTTAAAATTATTTCTTCATAATTTTTTATTTAAAACTTTAAAACTCTTGTAATGAGCAAGATCAGTTATCACGAACGAATAATAAGAATAAGAACTTACAATAATGCTGGGGCGTTGGGGAATGTACCTTTCCAAGCGGTTCATCTGCTAACGACTTTAGTCCCATAGGTATAGTGCATGTTTTTATCGCATGAGGCGGTGGAGGTCTTCCCCCCCCCCCACCCGAAGGTTGACGAGATTCGGCACCGACTAACACGTCGGCTAGCGAGGTTTTCTCCAACCAGATATCTCCCACCATCACAGCCCCGCCCCAGCCAGGACAAGCTCTAAGATCCCGAATGGTCTTCTGACATGTGTGGTTGTGTAGTGCATATAAGTTTGTAAGTAAGGGGCGATGAGATGATATGGAAGGGGAAGGAAAGGTCGCACGCTGTCCGTGGTCCGTTTGTTAGGGTTATACCCCGGCGTTCGCCTGGTGTTGATCGGAGAAACCACGGAAAACTACCGATCGGAGCAGCCGGCCACTAGAATTCTTCTCCAGACAGGGATTGAATTCGACATAGCAAACTAGCTAGTGTCGAAAATCCTGCCACTTCGAGACTTGAACACTAGGACCTCCCGGTCAGAGGCACTGCAGTGACATCAGTTGATGTCGTGAACCACGTAAGTCGGTTGTACTACACAATCGAAGTCAGTTGTTCAATGAGAGATGAGTTCACAAAATTGCTTACCATACAAATTATTACTTATGTCCATTGATCAATTCGTTCATTTGAAAACCCTCTGATTATCACGCAAGTATTATGAGTTATTTAAAAAAATAACATTATTGGTTTTGAAATACAAAAAAATAATTTGATAACAAGTAAATTCTATTTTAGAATGAAATTAAATTTATGAATATTATTCTAAAATGTTACAAATATTACCAAAAATCCATGAATCGTAAACGTCTCGGCTGAGCCACGAAACTTACCGAAGGCCAGAGCCAGCACGGCGAAGAGAACAATTGCACGTCGCAACATCTTGGCAGAAAGTGCGGTAGCCACCTCCGTGCGAATGTTATATTAACTTCCACGTGTTCACCTTCATTAACGCGGGGAGAAAACTTGACCATTGGTTTGTCATTTTCACGATAACCTTGGCCACTCTACTGTTCAGATTGGTTATCGTTTGGTTTTCCCATCATTCAGAGCAGCAAAGTGATGATTTGACTTCAAGTAGTGACGTGATAGCAATCAATAGGTACTCGTTTTTGCAGTAGAATCTGCAGGAGTCGAAAACGACAGCGGAAACAATATTAAATCATCTAACAAGGGAGATTGACTCTTGACTCCAACAAGTTACGCGAGAAATAATTCTGAGAACGCATAGGTTACATTTAAAACATCTCTTGCCGAATAGTGACTTTGAGAAAAATATTTGTTGACTGTAATAAAATTGATCATATTTTCAGGGATGGGTCCAAAATAAATCTAACTGAAAGTGAAGAAAGTCAAGTCGGGTTTTTTGTTTGGAGTTCTAGGGATAATTTTAGATTTTCCTACGTTTTAGACTCTTATTTCTATTTTTATTACAGAATGTAAAGCAATTATTAAACCAGTGGAACGTAAAATTCATGTAGGCTATGGGAACTACGTCATTTTCTTCTGACATATCCAAAATGGTTTTGATCCCTATTTTAATGTTCATCCTATGTTTTTAAGGAGGCAACTAATGTATTTTTTCTTAAAAGTATTATCAATTAGATCATTAAAATAAAAGGTAATATAAACGTTTGTTGAATTAGTTTTAAGATTTTTTTTCAAAGATTTATTACTTGTGAACATTTTTAATATTACTATAATGTAAATTTGTTAAGAATGTTATTAATTTGAAGATTTTTGCAATTAAGCTTTTGTTGTTTTGAGTAACTGTATTCTTATTGGTTTGACGTACTGTTCATTATTTCTATAATTGTATCCTGGCGTATAACTGAGGTTAAAGACAAAAAATAAATTTACTTACATTTAATACATCTCCCAAGAACGAGAATAAACCGAGTTGCTACTACTCTCAATTAGCTCCTTAATTTGTATTTTGAAATAAACAGACGTACCTATCTGTTTTTGTGTTGCCGGTTGGTGCACATATAAAGTTTACGTTTAGTGCACATTTAAAGTTAGCCTGCGCATGTTGCGATGTAATATGTTAATAATGAGTTGTGTGTTGTAACTATTATAGAAACCGCAATGCGTTGTGTAGTGCTCAGGTCTTCAAAAACATGGGATTCTAATAGTTTGCAAATGAATAGTATTAATGTAAATAAAAACATTGATAATGACATTTTCATTAAATAATTGGAATGCCAACAATCATTCACCAATTCCTGAATAGTATTTGAGTAACTGCGAGTGGCCGTCGGTGCATCCATCAGTCAGTTAGCCCACTTCCCGTTCATCCAGATATATGAGGGAGGTGTCATACGACGCGTCTCGGACTCCTGATTGGGAACGGATAATTTGTTTCCGGTTCCGACCATAAAATTCTAAGAAATTTCCAAAAGCATGGTTTTGCGTGTTTTGACGCTGCGATCGTACTGGATGGATCAGGAATTAAACCAACCCAACCTAGATAGATCTATCAGTGGCGGCTGGTGCCCCAACAGACTGGAGGTTGCACCTCTATCGAATAACGGAAATGTAATTTCCAAAATTCAAATACGAATATATAATAAAAATGTAACCAATTAAAATCTATTAAAACTAAGTGAAATAAAAGTTCATATTGAAACACTACTTACAACATTTTTTGGTCCGCGCAAGGCATATACATCTTCCGCGCAAGTGTTTCTGGCTTTGATTTCCACCAGGAACTTAAATTCGACTCCAGTACATCGCAACTAGCACGGTTGTTTCGACATCTTTCACACAAATAAAATTATTTTATTTCGAAAACTTCAGTACACTGGTATATTTGGCAATAATGAAAGATCTACGACACACATTCGTATTCACAAGAAAGTTCGCTAACCGTTGGTCAGCTGCAGCCACATAGGGACTTCCATTCAGAACAGCCACCTTAACACAAAGAACTCATCAAATGTACGTTTTGATTAAAAATACTAATATCAAATGAAAAACAATTCCCCAAATATAATCAACAATGCATTGAATATTGCCAATAATTGAACTTGTGTGCTTTCCAGAACAAGCGAAAATCATAAAACTACGTTGCAGTGAGTTAGACGAAGACAGATTAAGGGTAGTCCCCTGAGATTCCCACCGTCGCCGCGCAGCGCGAAAGCGCCACCTGCCTGGTTTACTACCAAAAGGCCGTATGTTCCCCGTGTTAAATCGTAGGGCCAAAGAGTAAACAAATAAATCCATTAATGCAGCCAAGAGCGTGGTGCAATTCCTGGCAAGGTACAAGACACCGGAGAGAGCGCCAGTTGGACGCTCTTGGGTTTCAAAATGATTTCATGTACTACATCGATATTGCTGCAATATCTTGAATAACGAATGTTTTAAAAGGAAAATGTATATTCCTAAGAAATTATGAGATCTTTATCATTTTCTGGGGGTTGTGCAACCTAAACTCAAGCCGCCACGTCTATGGAGGAGGCGTTGATTAAACCCCAGTACACAGGAGTAATTTTCACTCCACCACACTATAATTTTCTTCCGTGAGGATGACCACATTGCATATTGCCATTTCTACGCGCAAAACGAGTAAATTGCGGGGCAGAAATTTCAATATGTGGGGTTGCTTTGAAGTTATTCATAAGAAGTGAAGTGTTTTATCCGTATTACCGCATTTTTAATAATACATTTGTAAAAACCTACGTACAGTATTACCTTCGAACTTATAAAATTTTTAAGAACTTCAAGTGAATATGAATAAAACCAGAACTGTGAGTAATGCTAGAGAATGAAAACATCCATATTCGACTTTTCACACTTATGTTACAAATAACTTATAATAATAAATAATAACTCATTCTTATTAAACTTACCAAAGGTCTTATTCACATTAACATACAAAACAATCACCTTCTAATACTTATATAGATTCGGCTACAAAACGATTAATAGAGCGATTGCGGAAGTAGAAGTGAACACAAATCAGACTGAGTTTGTAAAGGTTTAAACTCCATAAAAAGTAGAGAACTAAAATATGGAAGCAAGTCTGGAGAAGAATCAAGTGTAGTTATAGAAGATTTTGCGACACAATTTTCTGAATTAATTAAGATTGATATTATATTAGGATTAAAGAATAATGGTGAAGAACAGCTTACAGGTGACCTTTTATGTGCATTTTTCAGCACATTAGCTAAAGTAGAGGAAACTCCTAGTATTTTTTTGGTGATTACAATTTTGAAATTGCAATATGAACAGTATCCCGTATGGAAATCACATGGAACGTCATTGGATGTTGGGAATTTCTGAACCGAAGTTTAACATTTTCAGCTTCTACAGTTCATTGGTAAGACCAATGCCAGATCCTGTAAGTACTTATTTGAACAAAGCTATGCATGTATTTAGAAATTTTCAACACATGAAAATAATTTTAAAAGATGTTCATAGCATCTGCGACGTCATATTCATCTAGTAAACCAATAGTCCAGCAAAATATACCAAATCTGTAGAAGCGTCGCGGCATATATTGATGTTCACGTAAAGCAGAGAATTGAAGACCATGTGGTGGGCCGTACAGTGAATACAATGTAATGAATTTGGAAATAAGCAAAGAAACAAGATTTTTCCCGATTTCACAGTGTCTATAGTGATTTATTCTTAAAAATAAACTCAAATACCTAGTACCCGCAATATGCCAATAAATGGTAAGCCTGAGTTGAGATACGTTACACTACAGATATTCACTCTTTCAAAATCTATTTATTTTATAGTTTTGCTGCGATGAGGTTACTAACGTAATTAACTTTAATTCTATTTTACCTTTTTACACAAAGCAAGAATGTTGAATAATATCGTTTATTAGAAGTGCCCATGATATTATTACCCCCGCACGTTTTCTTGTGCACTGGTATACCTACTTCTTATACTAACATTAGTTGAAAAATATGATAAGAAATACCTGATCCCGCATAATATAAACTATTTTGCATCGAAAAACGAGCTACAGATTTGATATTAGAGTCATGTCGTTGAAATAAACAACCCCCCACTCCGCTCACGTCTAGAAGGGTTCAAGAAAAAGTGCGCGGGTAATTCGTGACAATTCGTGCCAAAACAACATATTCGTACGTACACCACTGCAAAACTGATTGGGGATTTATGAGTAGCAATAACTCATATCTGCGAATAGCGGTTTCAACCCTTGCAATTTCAAGCATAACTAGTTTAAAAGAATTTTAGGCCTTTCAGATTTACGATATGGAGATATTATTTAAAAATGTAATGGTTATTAAAACCATCAAATGTAACCATGCCAAGAATAATCATAAATAGATAATAGAATTGTCGCATAGAAATTAAAACTTGGTAGACTGACGCAAAAGACTTTTTTCTTTCGCTTAAGTCTAGTAAGTTCGAACTCAACCTACTTTAGTTCAAGACTCAAGTAGGTTGAGTGGAAAATGTTTAAATTAATACTGCGCGAGCAAATGCAAATAATGTATCTGCAATCCAATTTAAATAAACTTTTAGCTTAAGCGAACAGTGTCATGAAGAGGCGGCGAGAGGGAATGGATCTCTCAAATTGTGTAACGAAAAATGAAATTCATATATTTTCTCGTTTTCTTCTGACATTTCACTGGATTTAATCTTCCTCTAAGGCACTTTAGTGCCCAAATAACTTTAAAATAATTATAACTATAAAATAATATAGGGGACTTGGAATTAATTTTTAGTTATAAAATTTGATCCCATAAAGCAGAACCAAATAATTTTATATTTTCGTATTTGTAAAATATTGTTGCGTAGCACCAAAAAGGTCTACGACGAGATATCGACAGAAATACGTTCTTAGAGGTGCTTAATATTTTTTACAGCAAATAAATTTCACTTTCTATTAACCATAAAAATTAAAACATTGACTTCAGGTTTTAAAGCGAAGATAAATATTTTTTAATGTACGCACAAAAATGTCAATGTATATTATCATTTATGAACAAAATTCGAATATTATTTCGAGACTCTACTCTTTTGGTCATCATATTCTAAACCGAACCATGGCACGCCATAATTGGCTTTCTACTTGTAGTGAAATACTGTGACATATGAACAGTTATTAGTAACGAAACACATCCTCAAACTTTTAACTGGCGTCTGAAAGTCTCTCGCCCAATCAAATAACTAATACGATCATCAGAGGAAGTATTATACATGAGCAACTGTGAAAATTGTGTCCGTCAGGTCGAATTTTAAAAAATATTTAGTGGCTTTATTATTTGCGATTATATCAAATCACGTCATTGACGCATGTATATAATTTGATCGGGTGGGTCAGTGTTATGGCTGAAGCCCGAAATATGGCTAATGTTAATAGTAGCTTGTGAATTCGCAAATTAACCAGACGGATTAGATAAAGCTATATGAATGACGATGAGAGGATCACTTCGGACGATGACGATTAAACGACCACTTCCAGCTAATAATGGTATTAGTCACAACGCGCTACCTAAAGTAAGGGAATTGTACAAGTGGAAGGCATCTTGTGAGTTTCCAAAAAATATTTTGGTGCAGAAATCAGTTGAAACTTATACGTTGCATAGACTTAAAGCAGTTATACGTACATCGCGAAGGTCGAAGTCCGGAGCCTCACTGCCAATTTGGCAATTGGTGGCGAAGCATCAATAGAGGTAGGATGTAGTGAGGTTATGTGAAGTGGTAAAGTGTACTATTTTATAAGTGTGCCGCGATTGTGGAACATTCTGCTCGGCCGACGGACCCTCAATCGTCGGGGAGCGAGGCGCTGAACTCCCCTAGAAACGCTGCACATGGCATGCTTTCCAGTCTGCCTGCACATGGCATGCTTTCCAGTTTGCCTGCACATGGCATGCTTTCCAGTCCGCCTGCACATGGCATGCTTTCCAGTTTGCCTGCACATGGCATGCTTTCCAGTCCGCCTGCACATGGCATGCTTTCCAGTCTGCCTGCACATGGCATGCTTTCCAGTTTGCCTGCACATGGCATGCTTTCCAGTCCGCCTGCACATGGCATGCTTTCCAGTCTTCCTGCACGTGGAATGCTCTCCAGTCTTCCTGCAAGTGGCATGCTTTCCATACTGCCTGCACATGGTATGCTTTCCAGTCTGTCTGCACATGGCATGCTTTCCAGTCTGCCTGCACATGGCATGCTTTCCAGTCTCCCTGCACGTGGAATGCTCTCCAGTCTTCCTGCAAGTGGCATGCTTTCCAGTCTGCCTGCACGTGGAATGCTCTCCAGTCTTCCTGCAAGTGGCATGCTTTCCAGTCTGCCTGCACATGGTATGCTATCCAGTCTGTCTGCACATGGCATGCTTTCCAGTCTGCCTGCACATGGCATGCTTTCCAGTCTTCCTGCACGTGGAATGCTCTCCAGTCTTCCTGCAAGTGGCATGCTTTCCAGTCTGCCTGCACGTGGAATGCTCTCCAGTCTTCCTGCAAGTGGCATGCTTTCCAGTCTGCCTGCACATGGCATGCTTTCCAGTTTGCCTGCACATGGCATGCTTTCCAGTCTGCCTGCACATGGCATGCTTTCCAGTCTGCCTGCACATGGCATGCTTTCCAGTCTGCCTGCACATGGCGTGCTTTCCAGTCCGCCTGCACATGGCATGCTTTCCAGTCTGCCTGCACATGGCGTGCTTTCCAGGCTGCCTGCACATGGCATGCTTTCCAGTCTGCCTGCACGTGGAATGCTCTCAGTCTTCCACCAAATTGGCATGCTTTCCAGTCTGCCTGCACATGGTATGCTTTCCAGTCTGTGCACATGGCATGCTTGCACCCGTTACGACTGCACATGGCATGCTTTCAGTCTTCCTGCACGTGGAATGCTCTCCAGTCTTTACTGCAAATTATGGCATGCTTTCCAGTCTGCCTGCACGTGGAATGCTCTGCAGTCTTCCTGCAAAATTGGCATGCTTTCCAGTCTGCCTGCACATGGCATGCTTTCCAGTTTTCCTGCACATAGCATGCTTTCCAGTCTGCCTGCACATGGCGTGCTTTCCAGTCTGCCAGCACATGGCATGCTTTCCAGTCTGCCTGCACATGGCATGCATTCCAGTCTGCCTGCACATGGCATGCTTTCCAGTCTGCCTGCACATGGTATGCTTTCCAGTCTGCCTGCACATGGCATGCTTTCCAGTCTCCCTGCACATGGCATGCTTTCCAGTCCGCCTGCACATGGCATGCTTTCCAGTCCGCCTGCACATGGTATGCTTTCCAGTCTGCCTGCACATGGTATGCTTTCCAGTCTTCCTGCACATGGTATGCTTTCCAGTCTTCCTGCACATGGCATGCTTTCCAGTCTGCCTGCACATGGTATGCTTTCCAGTCTTCCTGCACATAGCACACTTTCCAGTCTGCCTGCACATGGTATGCTTTCCAGTCTTCCTGCACATGGCATGCTTTCCAGTCTGCCTGCACATGGTATGCTTTCCAGTCTCCCTGCACATGGTATGCTTTCC
Source organism: Teleogryllus occipitalis (assembly GCA_011170035.1). Classification (NCBI taxonomy): domain Eukaryota; kingdom Metazoa; phylum Arthropoda; class Insecta; order Orthoptera; family Gryllidae; genus Teleogryllus; species Teleogryllus occipitalis. The sequence continues at coordinate 61,215 of BLKR01001597.1, read as the reverse complement.
AGTCTGCCTGCACATGGCATGCTTTCCAGTTTGCCTGCACATGGCATGCTTTCCAGTCCGCCTGCACATGGCATGCTTTCCAGTCTGCCTGCACATGGCATGCTTTCCAGTTTGCCTGCACATGGCATGCTTTCCAGTCCGCCTGCACATGGCATGCTTTCCAGTTTGCCTGCACATGGCATGCTTTCCAGTCCGCCTGCACATGGCATGCTTTCCAGTCTGCCTGCACATGGCATGCTTTCCAGTCTGCCTGCACATGGCATGCTTTCCAGTCTGCCTGCACATGGTATGCTTTTCAGTCCGCCTGCACATGGCATGCTTTCCAGTCCGCTGCACATGGCATGCTTTCCAGTCTGCCTGCACATGGCATGCTTTCCAGTCCGCCTGCACATGGCATGCTTTCCAGTCCGCCTGCACATGGCATGCTTTCCAGTCTGACTGCACATGGTATGCTTTCCAGTCTGCCTGCGCATGGCATGCTTTCCAGTCTGCCTGCGCATGGCATGCTTTCCAATCTCCCTGCACATGGCATGCTTTCCAGTCTGCCTGCACATGGTATGCTTTCCAGTCTGACTGCACATGGTATGCTTTCCAGTCTGCCTGCACATGGCATGCTTTCCAGTCTGCCTGCACTTGGAAAAATTTCCAGTCTTCCTGCACATGTCACGTTTTCCAGTCTGTCTGCACATGGCATGCTTTCCAGTCTTCCTGCACGTGGAATGCTTTCCAGTCTTCCTGCACATGTCACGTTTTCCAGTCTGTCTGCACATGGCATGCTTTCCAGTCTTCCTACACGTGGCATGCTTTCCAGTCTTTGTGAATAGTCGGCTTGTGATGGTTCGCTCGAAGTTCACTCTCAAACAGAAAGTGTACGTGTATGACGCATACGTAAAATGTGGCAAACTGACATGAGCATCGTATCCTGGCGCCTTTCTTATAAGAGCTGACAAATGAAGAGCTTAATTACGGTCATTGTCAACAGAACTCCGCAACCACACAACTACTTAAGTTGCTTAAGGGTTTACATGCGGTTTATGGAGACAGAATTATCACACGTGGCTTCTGTCCTGCACTCTGTGCGATTTCTTTCTTTTGGGATTCCTGAAAGATCGCTTATACGCGACTAATTCCCATCCGGAAGAATTCGGCACAATATACAGGTACACATCTCTGCAATACCAGAGAACCTTCTTTATCAAGTGAACTGGAACTCGTGTAGATGTCAAGAATGCACTAGAGCCAATGGTAAGTAGTTACAGTGAGTGCAATTTAAACTTTCCGGTAGCGGAAAGCCACCTTCCCTCTTCGACAGTTCTACCCGCTGCCCTCTCTCGGCAGCGGGTAGAACTGTCGAAGATCTGCCCTGCCCTGCATCCGAGGCATCGTTCGCCGAGGCCAAATCCCCGCGCGATCGGCACATTTATAAAATGGTCGTTCTGTAGAAAAGTATGACTGAAAACAATACCACTTGTCTCTCACTAGTGTACAATCCTCCCCCCGGTAACCTGATCCCTGTTTACAACGTACTATAGACATCCCATGTCACTGTAATGTTTTCATCTACTGCAGCCATCTAGTGTTGACTAAAGTGCACTTCATCCGCCTTAGTCGTTAGGCTATGGACATAATGTCGAAATATTTTTAGTCAGCTACCTGACGACTTGGAGCGAAATTGTCCGACTTATTTAAACCAAAATCACTCGAATGTTGCATCTGAAATGAAACCAATATTTCCACAATTCAACAGATAGTTTTTTGAAAAATTTATCATTTTGAGCTACTAGGAAAATATTGCGATTCAAAATGTTCCAAAATGTAGTGTTGTTTCTTTGTACACAATTTTGTTCAATGCAGTTCGCAACGCATCTAGGCAGCATTATTGCCGGAGCTATCTGTGGTGGCGGAGACAGCAGAGCTGAAGATGCTGGGGGGGGGGGGAATGGCACTTAATAGACCATTTTGATAAATAGGGGGCGGATTTAATGAAATGCCTTCTTTCTTTTCACTTTAGAACAATGCCCAGGCGCGGCTCGTCATTAAAGGTTGTAAGGCGGAGCCTCCACTACAAAAATCGCCGCCCAAAAGAATGTAAAAAATATTTATAAATGTATTGATTTATTTATTTATTAATAATGGCTTTCTGAGTTATATTATGTAATAATCATATCAAAATTTTTATATGACAGTGCTACAACGCTCGTTCGTAACGCATTTGAAGCTGTTGACAGGGAAGAGAAAAGCGTTAGGCTCCCACTTCATTCTGCCATAAGCCCCTATGTAAAACGAGGAGGGCGTGACGTCATGCATTCACTGCACAGGCTTACGGGCGGACGAAGGCTGCGGCCTGGCAGCCTTCAAGGGTCGGGACCTGGGCGCGGCCGAAGCCTGGGTAGGGCGTAGGGTCTGAAGAACGGCGTGCTCACCAGATAGCAATACTATGCAGCTCAGTGAGAAGCACTGAGCATTAACTAGTTGTTCAAATACGCGGTAGGAGCGCTACTCCTTTATCGGAATGTGTATACAAATACATTAATTAAAAACCAAGTCCTAATGAAAAACGTAGACAAAACTCTGTCAAAGAACACGTTCCCCTGCTGTCCCCATAAATGAAAATCTAGTACTACCCCCGAATTAACTTCATGAACTGGCGGGAAAATCGACACGCCCTGCTTTCTGAAGTGCCGTTAGGTACGCACCACAGAGCAGGTTTTGTATGGTACGAAAGTTAAGTGGTTGTCTGTTGTCTTGTTAGCGGTGAAGGTGAACTGTGCGTAAGTCATAGTGTGCTAGTGTAGCTGCGTTTGCTTCATTTGTGGTTGGGGTAGTTTTGTGTGGTGTGGTAGTTTTGTGTGGTTTGGGTAGTTTTGTGGGTTTTATTGGTGTTAGTGTATTTGTTGTAAAATGAATTCAGTGAACAATATACGTGGTAACAATTTGGATCTTCATTCGAGGATACGGGTGAAAACCTTTGCAGAACGTTGTTTTTCCACTCTCAAAAGGATGAAAACCTTTTCGAAACCCATTCGAAACACAATGAAAAAAGATCGACTGTGTGCGTTGGCAATGTGTTCCATTGAAAAGGAGTTATTGTCATCACCGAACTTCAATGAACTCGTTATAGACTACTTTGCAGAACAGAAAGAGAAGAGAGCTGACTACATTTACAAACAAATAAACTAAGGTAAGCCAAATATTATAAGTATGTAACGTTAACATAGTTGTGCTGCGGTGCACCCCACCCCCAGCAATTAAACAGTTGCAGCCATTTAGAAAATCCATTTAGAAAAACACCATTTAGAAAATCACGAGCCGCGACTGACAATGCCGTTTAGTATAGAAATTCATTTCATATTATGACAAAAATAAATTACCCATTTTTGTCATTTTTCGTCGATTTCGACTGCCTTTTATCCTTTTCCGTTATTTTAATGCATTTTCGCTGATTTCATCAATTTTAATGTCATTTTAATGGTACTTGCTTCAAATAAATATTTACGAGATGCAAAAAATTTTATTCACAGAATTCCTGAGTAGCCTATTCGATTTCTTCGCTCATATATTATAATGTCAACCGTGGTGTTTACTACGAAATCTAAGGTTCGTGTGAAGCCTATCGGCGCCATTGTCAGTTTCGCCGATTTCGCGATAAATAAAGACAGATTTTCTTGTAAAGAACAGTCCTAACCGAAAGTATGCAAGCTGAGATTACTTGAACAAAAGTAAGAAGCCTCGATTACATCAGTAACATAGCCAATAGCTTGAATAGTTCATCTAAAGTAGTTTTGATCAATTTTTTACATCATTTTTCGTTGTTTTTAGGGCATTTTAAAAACATTTTAAGAGCATTTTATTGATCATTTTTGGCAATTTTAGGACATTAAAATACACCCCCTAGTGATAAAAATACTCGAACAATGCCGGGCAATCAGCTGGTCGGAAGATAAAACCTCAAGACAAACATTTATCTCATGAGCACTAGATAAGAATGCCAAATATGTTTGCGTCATTGTTTTACGAGTGTTTTTCATCGGCATCTTGAGAACGTTTTCTACTCTTTTATCAGAAAGTCCTTATTACGCTTTGTACGCACATGCGGTTAGTTGTAGTAAAATTACTAGTCCGAAGTAGCAAGATGCACATTCAACTTACATTGGCAAATGAGCACAGATTAGCTAGGGAATGAACTACTCTGTATTAACGAATTAAAATGGTTATGCATGCGCCCTCGCGGTTTACCTCATTGGTCAGCGCGCTCGCTTTCCATGACGCGGCCGTGGGCTCGTTTCCCGGTCGGGCAAGACTATATTGTGCGTTTTCCTGGTAATGTTGCTGTGTGACAATGAGAAAGCCCACTTCTCAGGTTGAGGGGGCCAGAATACGACGAGGGGATATCTTCGTGCTAACCACACGTGCCTCCTTAACCCAAGGCCGCGAGGCTGAGACGCTGCTGGTAAGACCATGACCCGTACGCGGGCTGTCGCGCCAAGTACAGACAGATTCACGAAGCAGCATTTGAAGCAGTAGGTGAAGCACTCAAAATTAAGGAATGAGGAATGTATCGACTGTTTAAAATGATAAAACAAATGATTGAAGAGAAAAAAATAAATACAAAAAAATGATTAACTCCTGGGCATCCCACACCAGGCGAATGCCGGAGCAGTACCCTAACAAACGGGCCACGGACCGCGCGCGATCTGTCCTTCCTCTTCCTTGTCCTATCCTCTCCCCTTACACACACACTAACACTAACATGTGCAACACTACCACATATTCTGGGAGACCGATCGGAAGCTTAGAGCTTGTCCCGACTGGGGCGGTGCCCCGCTGGTGGGAGAGTCCTGGTTAGGGGGAAACCCCACTAGCCGACGGTAGGTTGGCGCCGGATCTCGCCATCCAGCGGAGAAAGATCACCGCCATCTCCCGAGAAAAAAGCATGCACTATACTAACGGGACTAATGACCAAAGCAGTTGACGCTCCCGGAAACACAAATATCAATCAATCAATCCTGGAAATCCCAATGATAGAATGGCCAACAGTAATAACAATAGGAAAGGTGAAAGAGTAGTAACAAAATCTAAGACAGGCATGAGTAAACCGATGCTCTGAAGTGAATGGATTAATGGTAAGTAACAGATCATGTAGGCATCCGTGACCAGCGTTTATGGAAACGTCCGAAACAAGCCGCATCTGCAACGTGGTGACTAACATACTGCATGCAGTAGAAGACATGCTCAATATAAGCAAAGCCAGTGTTTGTATGGCTCTGAGAACAGTGGTGGACTCAATAAATTTAATTTTCCACCTGTTGTGGACTGGCCACCAAATTGCGCAAATGTGGCCATTAATTTTGGTGCCATATCAGACATGCATCATGTGTCGTAATATTGATGTTCCTCACACACACGAGAAGCAATTTGTTGATCGGTGCGGCACGCTTTCTTAGAATTCAATGGTGGTAGGTGTGCCACAATTATAATTATTGCATTACAGATGGGCACTTGTGGGCATTCCCAAGATGTATTGTGTTGTTTTTTTATTAGCCTTTATGAGTTCTTGTGAATGCTAGTAATACGTGCTTCTCCCTCAGAAGCGCCTGTCACTTTACCAACATAGGTTGAAGTAAAAAGAAAAGACAAGCGTTGTTGACGAAACCTAATATAGAAGGATTTTTCTAAGAATGAGTCAAAGTGACAGTTCGCTAAACAAGTGAGCATCACATGTCATTCATCCCTCCGCCTCTTCGTGAAGTGTTTCTGGCTCCTGTGAAAACGTAAGTATACCGAAGTCCAAGAGTTTCGCTGAGGTATATGCACGTATGCGTGTCCGGGAAATACTTAAATTTAATTACGTATGTGAAAAATCTCTTAACATGCTCTCACAGTCAGTAAAAGAAAACTGCCACGAATGTAAATAGAAAGCTTTCAATCGTAGCTCGCCACACAAAAGCGCAATAGCCGGAAACACGTGCACCAGTATGCATCTCGCATTCAAGTCTCGGTTTTAAAATAAACATATTTATCACATAAAAAGTAAATTCAATGTAATGTTTATAGAAAAAAGAATTTTTACAGAAGTGCACATAACACTGCACTTCCTAATTTCAACTTTCTCTCGTGGCGCACTATATTATTGTCGGACAAGGATATCACAAAAGGAAGTGTCGAAGCCATTTACAAGTTAGCCAACTTGAAACGAACGAATGCAGGAAGGGAGTGTAATGCACCCAAGGACACAACGACCACAGAACCTTCAGTTATGTTGCCAGCACTAGCTGTCACTTTGGCTCTTTCTTAGGAAAATCCTTCTATAACCAGAAATGTTCCCTCCCGTGTATTGATTGATTGATTGATTGATTTTTTCGTGTTTCCGGGCACGTCAACTGCTTCGGTAATTAGTCCCGTTAGTGTAGTGCATGTTTTTTTCTCGGGAGATGGCGATGATCTTCCCCCGCTGGATGGCGAGATCCGGCGCCGATCTACCGTCGGCTAGTGGGGTTTCCCCCTAACCAGAACTCTCCCACCAACGGGGCACCGCCCCAGCCGAGACAAGCTCTAAGCTCCCGACCGGTCTCCCGGAATATGTGGCAGTGTAGTGCATGTTAGTGTGTGTGTGTGTGTGTGTGTGTGTAAAGGGAGAGGATAGGATAAGGAAGAGGAAGGAAAGATCGCGCGCGGTCCGTGGCCCGTTTGGTAGGGTGCTACTCCGGCATTCGCCTGGTGTTGACCGGAGAAACCACGGAAAACTACCGATCAGAGCAGGCGGCCGCTAGAATTCTCCTCCAGACAGCGACTGAATTCGACCTAGCTGAAAAGCTTGTGTCGAAAATCCTGCCGCCATCGGGACTCGAATCTAGGACCTCCCAGTCAGAGGCGCTACCGCTCCCGGTACCCTACCGTGTAAAAGAAACTACTTTGCATCGAAACCCGAGCTACAGATTTACTCGTAATACAATAGTTGAAATAACCTCCCGCCACTCCTCTCACATATAGCGATATCAGATTTTAAGAAAACTTGCGCGGATAATGCAGGAGTACATTTTATCGTTCACCGAAATTTGAGCCGCGTTGCCCGGGAAGTCGAGGGCTCACTCGCCGAGCGAAGCGCGGCTAAACTCCCGTGCTGACATACGGAACTATCGCTGCGCGTACGGCCCATTCACAATGCAATCACAAACATAAGCATAACACATAGGCATAGACATTAACACAAGCGAAGAGTTGGCGTATTCACAATGTCGAACATAAACACAGGCAAAATAAGAGTTTCTATTGGCTATGAGACGCAGCACACGAATCGACACGAATAGTTCGCCTATCGACTTCGATACTCGATTTTGAGTTAACGAACTGTGATTGGCTCATTCCTCATGTCTCACATAAGCATAAGCACAGAAACTTGCAAGCTCTTAAGTTAACGTCTTACGTGTGATGCTTATGCGAACGCATTGTGAATGAGTCCACTTGTAGACGTAGTCCTTTTATGTTAACGCCATGCTTATGCTTATGTTTGCATTGTGAATGGGCCTTAACTTTCATTTCGATTGAATTTTGGCACCTCCGGAGTACGCGTCAGCCGGGAACATGCCGGGAAGGCGGACGACTTTCGAGCTTTCTGCGCATCTGGGGTCACGTGCTTTCCTTCAGCAAACCACGTTCACTTATGTCCTGGCCTCGCTTGTCTCGGACGTAACCGTTTCGCTCACACGTTTTTTGTTCGCTCTCTGCGCGATGCTCGCCTTCCAAATTGACGCAAACTAGTTTCTCGTGGAAACCTTTTCGAAAAGTGCTCCTGATGGTCACTTGTGACAACCTTGGCGGTTGGTACCCCAACAAACTGAAGGTTGCAGCTCTTTCGAATGACGGAAATGAAATTTCTAAAATTCAGAACACTAACGTATAATACAATGTAAGCAATTCGTGTAAGTTAATTAAAACTTGGTTTAATAAATGTCTATATTGAAACATGACATAATTTTATGGGTAATGCTCGCGTCGGGTATAGACATCTCCCCCGCACGTGGTTCTGGGTTTTATATTCATTAGGCACTTAAGTTTTTTTTGTATTAGTTGTGCATTGAGACAATTCACGGTAATAGAATTCATACAAAACGTAAAATAACTTAGTTTCGAAAATACGGTGATCGCACTCCAGCACTGCAACAATCACTACTGTTTGGTCACATTTTACACAAATGTTGGGTCAAAATTAGTTCTGCAATATCTTGAATATTTAACGTCTTTTAAACGAAAATTCTTTCTGGCTCAACATATTTCAGTCATCATTTTTTGTAACACTACAATTCGTAGAACATTTGGTGTGAAAACCAAATACAGTCGACTCCAGTTATAGTGAACCCTCGGTTATAGTGAACTGGTCGCGTTTCACTTACATTACAAGTAAGCATAATAAGATTCTGTTATAGTGAACCTGAACCTTGGCAATAGTGAACGTAGGAAATACAACGTCCAGGAAAAGAATACGCTGCCTTAGAGCCAAAAATTCCAGCACTAGGCAGCTTGAACAAAATATTGTCATAATTGAAGTAGTCTCCCCTGAGGAGGGCCGAAATGGGCACCTTACGCCACTTAGTTTCACTATGGAAACAAAGGTCGTGTCCTGAGTGTGCTACAACTGGCGGCGGCGGCAGTGCAGGATTGCTTGCTTCAGTTTCAATCTTTAGTTCGTGCTGTTAATGCATTTTGCGGTATTTCTACATTAATAAAATCAATCGTTAAGGAGAAATTCTATTTAATTTTAACATCGGATGTAGTTAACTTCGGATATAGTGAACCAAAAACGTTAGTCCCCAGAAGTTCACTATAACCGGAATCAAATGTATTATCAATTTTGGAGAAAATCGGATGAACAGTTCAGCCGTTAGCGTTGTTCACAGATGGACGGACAGACGTTTTGTCGTCAATCTATTTTTCGGTATCAAGGACCCACAAAACGGATTTTGGCTACACCGCGTGATAGAGGATTTTGTTTTCTAAATTTAGCAACTAGATTTATCTAGCTTTTGGTTACAAGGGCCCGGAAATTAATTTTTCTGTCGAAAATTTTCCGCTTTTTCCCGCAGCATTACATAACTTTCTCTCTACTGCGTAAGTGGTAGGGAGAAAGTAAAAATGGAGAAGGAATTACATAGTACCGTAATGAGAATGTAGGTTGGAAAAACAAAACTGAAGACGTTTTACTACTTTTAGGTACCTAGTAGTCATGGCTAAGAAAGATATTTTTAAAAATTTATTTTACGTCAAAAAAACAGTTAAAAACTGCGTATGACGTGCTATGGGGAAAAGTGAATTGTGTGCACATTTTCAAAATTCTGTGATCCCTACACTAAGTCATATACTACTTAAATTTTGAGTTTTTGAAGGGAGAAAAAAAAAAGAAAGAAAAAAAAACCTCTCATGTAATAAAATCTATTTTCAAGGATAAACAAGCAATGAATTTTGAAAGGGAGAAAAAAAACAAAAAAACTCCCATGTAAAAAAATCTATTTTCAAGGGTAAATAAGCAATAAATTTTGAATTTTGAAAGGGAGAAAAAAACAACAAAAAAAAATCCCATGTAATAAAATCTATTTTCAAAGATAAATAAGCAATAAATTTTGGCTCTTATTACTTCCTGCCGTGACAACATGGAAATGATAATTTGAATAATTGTATTTCCCACTGAATTCTAGAAGACGTGCACAGAAAATGAAGTTACATTTATGTCCAGAAGCAAAACAAGGGGCCATCTCAGCATTTGCTCAATGGATCAGGGAAACTGGACGAAAAACCTGATCGAGATGGGGGTCATTGACACGGAAGCTGTAGTACAATAGTTGTTACAGGTTGTTTATACTCATTTATACAGTCCAAATGGTAAATAATGCATAATGTATCATTGTTAAAAATAATGTTACTTTTCTTGTGATGCTCAGTATAGTCTCTAATTGTATAGAAGCAGTTATGCAGCAGAAACTATTTCACTTGGGATTTAAACTTTTCTATTGAATTTAATCGTTTAATGTCATCTGGCAAAGTGTTGTAAATTAACCACTATTTAATAAATTAAAGTATTGACATAAATGTTCTGTTTTGGTGCCTTTTTTGTTGATTTGGCCACTTCTGTATTGCATGACAAGTTACCCCATGGCATTTTCTCAATCACATATATTACTTGTCAGTATTCAATAGGAGTAGCATCAACTAGCCTTCTCTGTTACTACCTACTGTTACTTCTGTCTCTACCTACTGTACAATAGCTTTTAACTGTAGACAGAAATCTATGGGAGATGAAAGGCTGATTTTAGAAGATAAACTAAGACACACAAATTAGGCCTATCCATTCCGAAGATGTGGCAGGCAGCAACTTTTAACTGAGTCAGTTACGGCACTCCTATCATTAGCTCCTTTGGTTACCAGGATTAGCACTTGCAGTAGCTCCATTATTTTTGTAAGTAAATTCTTGCTCTTTAACAGAATTTACATTTTGTACAAACATTTTTTTTATTGAGGTGTTGCTTCTTTTTTCTCTTCAGTTGATGTGTTTGTTTTTAAGGATTCTTTCTCATTTTAGATGTATTACAGAATCATAGAATACTATGATCATGTTTTCTTTTGAAAAATGTATTATTTTTGTAAATATATTAACTATCTAGTATCATCATATTTTTTGTATATAACATTCATATATATATATATATATATATATATATATATATATATATATATATATATATATATATATATATATATATATATATATATATATATATATATATATATTACACTCCCTTGTCACCTTCCTATGCACTAAATGAAACGAATAAACTCATTTTCTTCGTTGATATGCAGTTTTGAAACAGTATTGTCACAGAGAACGACAATTTTATGATTGCATACATACATATGTCCATCAGTTTTCTCTGAGAGAAATGTTGATTCAAAGCATGTGTTAGTATACACCACTTATCACTAAGTGGTCTTCCACAAAGAAATTTTTGCATCGTATTTAATAGTTGAAAATATTGTTAGAATACTAGCAATCTTTAATCAATGTATTTCTACAATATATTTTTTCAACAATTCTGCTTTGCAATACTTGCTATTTACAATGATCACTCATTTTATTAAGAACAAAACAACTGTGGCATGGTTTTCTTCTTTCATTCAAAAATTGCCAATACAAAACTATGCCTTTTCATGTTGTGATTTTCAGAGGTAATTTTAAACACTGCAAGAATCAACTAAAGCATTTGGGTATGTGAACAGTTTGTAACAAACGTCATTCACTGAATTCTTTGTGATTGAGGTTGGGAAAAAATATGACCTTACGAACAGAGAAGCAGATCAAGAGCACTGCACCATTCATTCACAAACGTCCTTTACTAGTGTGGTTATATGATCAATTCTAGTCTTTTATGACCTAGATTAAACAGCAGTCAATAAATGCACAATTGTTTTTTGTGCATTTTAAACTATGCAAAATATTTGACTATGGATATCTCACCCCAAATTTTCTTCTGACCTCAAGCTCAGATATATTTTGAAAAGGTTGAAGTCAGAGTGATGCATGCCACTTTTTCAAAAATTATTCATATACATTTATTTATACATAGAAATACACAGTACAAAGTGTTGAAGGAAATGAACACCTTCCCTGACAATAGTTGCAACTGTAATGTGTTTCTCAATCAATAATCAATGTTCTCAAAAATGCAACAACTGTCTGACACCATCGTAATGTCAATTACATTTACGAATTCAATATACATCATCCATTTATACAGTTGTAAACTTAAAGAAAAGACCACTGCCACAGTTAAATTCTCCTCACCCTTTTGGGCAGCTCTGATGAAGATTTAGATGATCAAGATTAGCATGGCTGTTTCATGGATCAATCAATCAATCAACAATAATTAAGGTCCACTCACACTTTTGAATTTCTTCATTACCTTTCTCAAGGGGAAATATTTATTTTGCCACAAGGTCAGTACACTCACAAAACCTTAATTAATTTTGAATAGACCCAACATGAAAACAACTTAACATAACTGTTTAATAAGTATGTGGGATATAGAGTGTTTGTATGCAGTCAACCGAGGTATGTTCATGAAGGGTAATGAATTTCTATCTGTAGTGTTTATCCCAAAATTTTAAGGCAGTATTCAAAAGCTGTCTAATCAATCTTGGATAACACTAGCTAGGATTGATACTGATTAATCATATCTGAATTAAAGACAACACTAGACGCTCCAAAAGTTGTTTTCAAAAATCTTTTAAAAATATTAGTCAATACAACAAACATACACAAAATACATACTGGTACGTGAAGAGTCTTTCCTTTAAGTGAAATAATTTACTGGACATGCAAATTATGTGTAAAAAAGTTACAACACATTCTATAGAAATTATTTCAACAAAGTTGACATGACATTATAATATAGCACAAATTTCTTGCCAAAATGTATTCAAAATATTGCATTTTTTTAAAAGCTTGATATAGAAAAAGCAATGAATACTATTTTAACCGTGGTTGAGGTGCATAACCAATCCGATCATGAACAACAGTCTGTGGCAACTTGGAGGCCCCTGGAGCCCATGCTTCACCCAATACACTATTGTTTTGCTGCTGCTCTTTTCTTGCTTCTTGCTCTCGCCTCATGTTTTCATACTCTTGCAGATCATCCAATTTTACTTCAATACGGGTGGGACTCCTCCTTATCATTTTTGTGCTGCAAATAATGAAAATTACGGAACCGAAACGGAATTATAAATTGTTTAACAAACCAGTTGTTTATGATAATTTATAATTATTAATATGCCATTAATCTGTCTTAAAAATATTATTTACTGAACTGACAACTCAAAAATTAAGTGTACATACAAGTATATGTTGACGACTCAAGTCTACTGATAGCAATGGATGTTAATCGTACTGTATCTGCTGAACAGTATTAACTTGCCACTATAGTCTAGTGTAGTCTACTTCTACCTGTTCTAACCTCAGCCTTCTCCAGTCACCTACGAATTTACGCCTACTTAAGAGTTTGGGTGTTTTACTCGTCTGTGTTCGTCACTTGTTTACCCGAACGTCTTGACCAGAGAGTATACTAGTGGAGTATACTAGTGGAGCCGAGAAGAGCGAAGTGCGCAGCTATCGCATGTTGGCAACAAGCGATCAAAACAAACAACGAATAGTCAACACTCGACGGACGTTTTTGGAAGAATTGTGGCCAGCCTGTAATGCTGACTGCACGAAGTTGAAAATAAGGACTGTATCAAGCTAAGGAATCAAATCTTGACATAAAAGTTTATCAAATATGTATAAAAATGTCAGACCATTACTCAACAATTGACGAAAAAAGAGTTTTCCTATAAACTTGTGTGATATTAACCTATCTGTGATATCTTCGTACTTTGACGATAATGCGGTGTACTGATTTTAAACATTTTACTACATTAAAATATAATTGATCGAGTGTTTGTGCGTGTGTTTCCGGCCTTATTAATTTTATTTTAGCTCGAAACAATGTTGTACTTAGAAGATTATCTTGAAAGTAAGTTCAAAAGTCATAGTGTCGGTAATTCTTATAGGTTATGTTTGGATTGTTTAGTTTTTGTGCATGGCCATTCAGTGTATGAGAGTCATGTAAATTGCACAGAACTTACGTACCTTTGGTACTTGAAAAACAGATCTAGGTTGAACAATGTTAATTTACACTTTGCATCATGTACTTTTACTAATACAGTAATAACCAGGTTAGGTTATATTTCCATGTGTGTGTTTATTCGCTTATATTTTGGTTTGTATTTGCAGTGATCGAGCACCTTCCTCAGGCGCTGAGAGATAGGTTTACAGAAATGAGAGAAATGGATCTTTCTGTCCAGAGTATGCAAATTTCAACCTTATAACAATCATTCAACTTTTATGTTTGGTTTTTTATATTTAAGCAGAAGTACTGCAATGACAACACCAACCATGTTTTTTATTTCAGATTCAATGGACAGCTTGGAAAAGAGGGTAAAAACGTTTTTTGCTAATGCTAAGAAAATGAAACCTGTTGAGAAAGAGGCTGAATATGAATCTATACGCAAAGATTATTACAAAACATTAGAAGATGCAGGTACAGAATGTTAAAATATTACTCTTTTAAATGTTTTTGAGAATCTGGAATACATGTCATTTGTTTTTCAGATGAGAAAGTACATCTTGCAAATCAAACATATGATTTAGTCGATCGTTATTTGCGGCGTTTGGATCAAGAACTTCATAAATTTAAAATTGAACTGGAAGCTAACAATAAGGGAATAACAGATGTACTTCAAAAGCGTATGTTCATGTTGTTTTGATTTTTGTGTTTTGTAATAGCACATTTGAAAATGCATATATTGTAACATTACTCATTTTCATTTTCCTTGTAGGTTCTTTGGAGCTTGACCAACCTCAGGCAAATAGTAGTCAGAAAGAAAATAGGTTTAACTTCAATTCTACAAGAGCATCACATCATGGTAATGTCTATTTAACCCTACTTTTGGGCTTCTGTCAAAATTCAAAAACTTCTAAAGAATAATATGACAGAGATTTGTAATAAGTTCTTGTTTTTTCTTTCAGTTTCTTTTCTTCTATTTTTTCTAATTTTGTGGTAGAAATAAGGACAAAGTAAATGTCTTTAGGTTTTGAGTAATTTTAGTGAAGATAATTAAATCTTTTAGTGATCTTCAAAGAGGAAATAGGAAATGTTTTTCTGGTTAATACATTTGTATTTTAATTATAATCAATTTTCATTTGAGTAAACTTGTTGCAAATATCATACAAGTTCCATGTAATGAATGCCACTTTGATCAAAAATTTCACTTGAACAAAATTATTTGTAGATTCCCACCAATTTACATACAGTTTTGAGAAATTTGACCTTTCAGTATAAGAAATTGAATCTGCATTTTCACATGAGTTTATCTTTATTAATTTTTTTATTGTTGAAATTTATCCTGTTGTATGGAAAATATTTTTCTTATTGTATTGTAAATGTAATTCATACGAATCTACCTAAGTAGCTATTTTTCATTTGTATATGCAATGGTAGACCTGTGCATGTCTTTAAATGCAAGAAGTCATAATATTGACACTGTAATATTGGCAATCACTGATTGTTATGATATTGTTTCTTTTTCTGATTATTTTGACTACAAAGTGCAGATTTAAAAACTAGTTTTTTTTTTTTTTTATTCCAATTTAAAAAATTTGCTGGAAAAAAGAACTGGTACAACTTACTGTATGTAATTATTTTATATTCCTCCTATCTACAAATTTTACACTTTTTCTTTTTAACATTCACATTAAAGAGAGGTAGGTCTTGTAATAGATATTCCGCAAGTGGTATATGTAAGAATCAACTTTGTTCAGTACAAAGAAATTCCACCATCACAAATTAATTACTAAGGTTCCAACAAGTTCGTTAGATTAGTATTTTATGGTTTTTACCTAATCGTGAAATGCACTGTTAAGTAAGAGTTCCAGTGTAGCTGGGAATACTGTGCAATCTCATTGGAACGATTTCTGGTACCATGTTTGTCCCTATTTTTAAGCCCCAATATTCTGTAATGATCCATATAAATTTCCGGGGTATTCACTCTGACTGGGGTAGGCACTCTGACCAATCACAAAGCCAAGGAAGTGTTCTGATTGTGCTTGCATGCCATCTTCATTCTTTTAAGTTATGTCATGTTTCCTCATGTTACTTTGATAGACTGTGGATACTAGTTGCTTTTGTTTTTCACTGATAATGTGCATTGTTTTTAGAGTTTGCATTTAAATTAGCTTTCATTATATTATTTGCAAGCATGAATTAGTGTGTCCAGAAACAATTTTTGTGTTATTTACAAATAAATGAAGCTCTCTTCCCTGTGAAAGTGTTCTGATAATGAATGTGAAACGTAGAAATTGAGAATTTTTTGATAATATGTTTTTGTAATTTTGGTTCCTTAAATATCGTCTTAACAAAATTCTAGAGTATTTGTATGTGAGATTTCTTTGACTTCAAAAATATATAGTAGAATTTTTTGATTCGCCTTCAATTTGTTTTTGATTAATGCTTCTGCACATGTCAACTCCTATGTGATTAGTCCTGTTTGCGAAGTGAATGTATTAACCTGGGATTGCTTTTCCAATGGATGGGGAGATTCTGCGTTGTTTTATTAGATGTCAACTTGTGGAGCATTTTCCGCTCCAGATTTCCCTCTCCTTCAACAGTTTTCTCTTTTTGCACCAGCTGAGGCGGCTTAGGACAACAATTTATGTCACTGCAGTGACAGGAGGTCATAGGTTTTAAGTCTTAACCGTTGTAGGACTTTCGCCACTAGCTACATAGCTAGGTTGAGCTCAGCCACCACCAGCTACAATAAACTGATAATTTGTCTGGAGGAGAATTGTAGCTGCTCTGAGCAGTAGTTTTCTGTAGTTTCTCTAATCAACACCAGGCAGTAGCCAATCAACACCAGAAAGCCAGAGCAGTACCGTAAAAAATGGGCCATGTACCGTGCACAATCTTTTCTTGTTCTTCATTGTTTTATCCTCAACCTTATTTAAACACGCACACTTACACTTATAGGCACGGCACTGTGACCACACATTTGTGACAGGAGACCAGCCATAGTTTATAGTGCGTCCTGACTGGCACAGTGCCTCGCAGTTGAGAGATAACTGGTTGAGGAACACACCACAAGCCGTCATGTAAGTTGGTGTCAGAACTTGTCATCCACTGGGGGAAGATCACACTACCTCGTCCATCACAAACCAGCAGTACATTTACAGGACTAATGGGGCACTGCCCCATTCAGAAAGAGTTCTAAGCTCTCGACATATGTGGTAGTATGGTTTGTGTGTCAGAGGGTAGGAAGAGGAAGAAAAGATTGCATCCAGTCTATGGCCTTTTTGTTAGAGAAGTTCTCTGGCGTTTATTTGATCTTGATTGGAGAAACAGCAGAAAACTGTTTAAAGCTACCAGCTGCTAGAATTCTCCTCTGGACAGTAACTGAATTGTAGGGATCAATACAATAGTGATCTTAGCCACATTTTAAGAAAATGGAGAAAAATCTAGTTCAGTTGCATGGCTGTGATTAGAAAGCATTGTGAAAAGAAAAAAAAATGGGACTTCATTCTTAACGTTAGAGAGGAAAACTGGTCAAACCAACAATGTGTGTAGATAGTTCACCATGTTGGATAACATTTTTAACTTTTTGAGGGTTACAGCATTCTATTGTAATCTAATTATTACTATTTTATTACAATTATAATTTTAATAAAATTTCTACTAGCAATGCAATATTGTATAAAAATTCAAGTATTAAATTCTGTTCCCTTCAGTATGTCTTTTTCATGAATGGTCCAAGAAAAACCATGAATTTAAAGCCTCCGGAATGTGGATTTCCCTTACCCTTTGAGTGCTATTATAAAGTCCTATGAATCTGTACCTCCTACAAGGAATGCCAGCATGTGTTCAACTTCAAATTCTGAAGGAAGTCAGGAGCATGAGGATTTGGTTCATTGCGTTGTAGCTGCAGACATTCATGTTTACTGATGTTGATGAAACTAGCAAGTATGTGTAATATGTAAGGTGCCTTTTTAGACATTGGGTGTTTTGAAATCTTATTTAGTTAAAACATTTTTGTTTTTCATTTTCTTAAAAAGCGGCATGTTTGAACATTTTAATAAGATAAATTTGATACAATATATTGCACACAGTTGAATCATTAAAAAAATCACTACTTCTGAGTTTTGATATTCTGCTGGCAATATTGGAGACTTTGCTGTTTGGGAAATTCCATATCTGAGGTGCTAATATTTTGGTCAGAGTTAATGCGTGAACTCTGAAGAAGTGTCTAGTGATAACTGAAATGTTGGTAGCCTTGCCTTGGACACTTCATATTAAATGTGTTGCCAGAAGAAATCATTTTGCTTTGTAGGATGCATTCAAATTCAATTACAATAAACTGGTAACTAGTAATAAATTATGATATATTGACTATTGTTTTGTCTTCAATATTTTACATATTGTTTGTAATACTCAGAAATAGATAGAAATAATTTTATGGCTGCTTGCTTTTAAAATACAGATATAAAAATAATTTGCAGATAGAAACTCCAGAATACTTATAGTTTCTCATTTACCTGGTGAGAGACCAAAATACCTCTTCAAGTGGTTACCTTATGCTGTCAGGACTTTTTTAATGAAACTATCTTCTTACAGAAAAGCGACGTGATTCCAATTCATCGGCCTTGGGTGCAGAGAAGCGTTTGGCTGTGGAGAAGGCGTGCTCGTCACTCCCAGAGCCCCGACCAGCTGCTGCCACCGTGACATCAGGCAGTGTTTCAAACCCCACGGCCTTGTCACCAGCAGCAGTGACACCATCTAATGTCAACTACAACTTAGCGCACATTGGGGCAGGGGGCAACGCAATTGCTGCAGCAGCTTCTCAGGCTATTGCAGCCACACAGCAGGTAAACTTCTCAGCTGACTGGAGTATGCGCTGTGGGAAAATATGCACTGTCAGTCAAAAGTTTTTGAACACTGCTAATAATTTCAAATTTGTGATGAAAATAAATTGAGAGTAATAATACATGAGTATATACATATAATAATACAGTAATACTGTGAGCATTGACTATTATATTATCCACATATCTTATGCCAAAAATATGTATATTTACTATAAACTGAATCATTTTAATGTAGAAAAATCAAATTTGTTTAACTCTCTTTTCATAAAAATAGTCACCCCATGCACAAATAACTTTCTTGACAATATGTGGCATCTTATTCATGAGTTTCTCGCAAACAATAAAAGCTTCAATGAATTATTTTACAAAACCTGTATTTTTCAATACTGAACCATTATAAACCAGAAACTGGTGTACCTATAGCCTGTACCTAACTCCATAGTACACAACACCAAAATGTGGATTTCCTGCAAAACCTAACACTTTGCATCAATGAATACTCTTGTGTGGGGATATAAAGATTCCTAATTAATGTGTATCTACACAGAATAAAGTTGAAACAAAGGCCCTACTTCAGTGCCTGGGATTTGGGTTGCACTTGCAAAGCCAAATACAGCATGCTGTGTCCAAAACTTTTGACCAGCAGTGTATGTAATTGTTGTCCAGCCCAAGAATGAATCTGATGTAATCAAAGCAGCACTGTTGCTCCATGGACCAGTGCAAAAGTCACTTGCCTCATTGAGCAATTGCGACCAGGCTCCTTCATTAAAGGCACATATGGGAATAAACTCTGAAAATTACCTGTTGCAACACCAGCACACTATGATGAGTAGAGTCTTGGAAAATGTGTTATATGAAGTGGCAAAATGTTTTCATAAATGTGTAATAAAACAATGAGAATATGTAAAAGGGATTTAATATGTAAAATCAAATTAATAGAATGTTTACAGCCAAACAAAATAAATTTGCACAATTTGAAATTACATTAATAAAATATTTGTTAAACTATTTTTCAAAATAAATATTGCATGACCTACTGGATTCATTTTTTGATGAGAACATTTTTATCTTTGATAGCAGTGATGTCCATCGTAAAATGTGAGTACTCTACCACAGGGAAAAAATCACTGTAGCATTCTTGTCATAGTGTTGCATGTCTGTGGCAACCAATTCATGGAAATTTGGGTTAAACATTAAGAAATATGTCCTAACTGCCACTTTCCATATCTAAAGGTTATATTCCTGTGCACACACATTTATTGCAATAATTATGGTGTGGAAATGGAGGTGTACCCAAATAGACGGAATGCATCTCACCGAGCCTTCATGTGGGCTAATGTAATTTTGTCAGTGTACAGTTCTAAATTTGGGTAAGAAGAAATATGCCCATTTTTTAAATAAAAACTATTTTTGAAAATACATTAAATATTTTTGTAAAATAAATTTCAAGATAATTATGGAAAATATAGAGTTTTGTAAAATTGGTAATGAAAAGTTTGTATATTGTGTTAGGATTGCCACAATTCACCAAGATCACAATTTTCAGAACCGAACGTAGAAAGATAAAAGATATCAATTTCTAAGAATTCGGACTCTAGTGATAAGAATGCCATACTGATTTTGAGTGATGTCACATGCAACTGAATTCACAGTCACCGCTCTTTGATGATTTCATTGCAGGCTCATCCAAAAGTGGTTCAAACCCCTAAATTACTACTTTGTAAGAGCTTTTTGATTGCCTACAGTGGAAAAACATGCTGTTTGGAATTTTGTTACGAGACAACCATTGACCAATCAATAAAAATTTGGTTGTACATCATTACTTGTTGCCTTCAGCCGAGAGTTGCACTGTTCTGGTCATAGTCAGAGTTCACGTTAACCATTTTCAGCAATTGTCTCACTATCTCTATATGCCTTTTTGCATTTTCAAACTATCATATGAACAGGTAAATGTACGATTTTTACTGAAACTATTTCTAGCAGTGGAACATTGTATGCACCCTGCAAAACTAAGTAACCAATCAGAGAAGGTTTTGAACATACACATTTGTTTACTTCAGGATCGTTCTTAGCCTAGACAGGCTGAGTGAATATTGATGGTTTTTATTTTGGAAAAAAACTGAAATTTTTAATGATTGATTGATGGTTCTGTGCACGTCAATTGGTGTGGTCATTATACCCAATAGTTGTAGTGAATGTATTTTCTGGGGAGGTGGGGGTGCTCTTCTTACGTCTGTTGGTGAGAAACGGCACCAAACTACTCATCGACCACTGGGATAGGGGCTCTCACCTCCCAGGTATCTCCCTGGTAGGGGGTTAGATCTTGTTCCGACTGGGGCGCTGCCCCACTGGTGGGAGATACATGGTTGGGGAAACCCTGCTAGCCGACAGAATGTGGGCGCCGGATCTCACCATCAAGTGAGAGAAGATCGCTGCCACCTCCCAAGCAAAAAACAACAATGCAACAAAATACAAATGAAACATGCACCACACTTAACGACCTTAGCAGATGACATACCCAGTATCACTAATTCAATCAATTCAGGTATCTTCCTCAGCTAGGACAAGCTCTTAAGCTCCCAACATGTGTGGCATGTTAGTGGGCGTAAAGGGGTGAGGCTAGGTCAAGGCAGAGGAAGGAAAGATCGTGCACAGTCCATTGACTGTTTGTGAGGCAATTGATCAGAGAATCTGCGGAGAACTCCCAATCAGAGCAGCTGGCTGCTGGAATTCCTCTCCAGACAGTAGCTGAATTCGATCTAGCTATCTAAGCAAGTGTCAAAAATCCAACCCCATTGAGACTTAATCCACAGGACCTCCCTGTCAGAGTTGCTGTAGAGATAGAGTCAATGTTGGCTCTGAGCTAAATCAGCTGGTGGAAATTTTATTCTCTCTCTCTCTCTCTCTCTCTCTCTCTCTCTCTCTCTCTCTCTCTCTCTCTCTCTCTCTCCATATGTTACTGCCAAAGTCTAAAATGTGGCTAATGTTTATAACTTGTTTACTACATGGCAATTCTTGTAACAGTAAAAGGTTGTATGAATTTATGATATGGTATTGGGCATTTGCCTGTAATAAACAACATAACGAGTAAAAAGTAATGTTAGGTGTCAATGGTCAATTAGTACATTAGTCAGATGGTGTTGATAAAGCAGTATGAATGATGACGAAAGGATCATTTGTAATTTGATCCAGCTAATATTGGCCACAAGGAACTGGCAACAGTTAGGGGATTGTTCAAGAGCGAAGCCTTTTGTGTGTTTAAATATTTTAGCATGAAAATTAGTTGAAAATTATGTGTTGCATAGACTCAAGGTAGTTTTATGTAACTTGTGAATGTGTATGTCTGGAGCCTTTTTGCCAACTTGAAAACACATCACAAAGTATCAGCTGAGAAAGATTGAGGTTAGATTGGTGGTATGATGTAAATAGGAGTTTATGACTGACACAGTAGAACTTTCTCTATAGCATTAGAAACTTCCCACCAGCAGTCTCCTCCTTTTGGAAATCATTTGGTCGTTTCCATTTGGAAATTTGAGCAGTAATTATAAATGGAATCTCCTTTCCAAGGACAATTTGCAAGTATTGTTGTGAGATCCCCAATTTTTTGTTACAATTTATTGCAATATTTCCTTTATCATACTGCTGTGTTTATGAGGTTTTGTTGTTTATTGTGTATTTCAGATGCAACAGGGTCGTAGAACAGCCAGTCTGAAAGCTTCATATGAAGCAATTAACATTGGAGCACATGCAGAGTTCAGCATAGGCAAGGAGTTAGCAGGGGCTGCTATAGCAGCCATTCAGGAAACAACGAAAAAGCAAAAGAAGTATGTATACATCAATGCTTTCTCTGATAAACTATTGGTGTTACATGAGCACGTACTTTCTCATGTCAGTAATGGTTACGTAAAATTATAATACTGCAATTTCTGTCCATATTATCACATTAGCCATCACTTTTGAAACTCATTACCAATTGTTGCGTATGAACTATCAATTTGTTTAACGGTAATACATCAACACAAATTTGAGAATGCAAATCTCTGTTCCAAACACACAAAAACACCACCCAATAATGGCAAGTTATTCTGAGAAAATTAAACTGCCGTATCATGGTGCTCCATTATTGCATTGCAATATAGTAACTCTTGAAAGATACTAGCGAAAGAAATGTGAGAAACGGTCAGAGACCATTCGTTTTGATTTTCGGGTATTGTTTCATAAAATGTCAAAAAATTTGAATTTTACTGACTTTGAATTTTGCAACTATGTTTTTTGCAGAACATTCGTTTTTCTTCTTGTTTTCTTTGATCATTCCCATTTTCTTCTGTAGAGGAAAGGTTTTACACGTATACTTAAAAGACATTTTGACACCCTAGTACAAAGCTTTCTTATACTGTGAGCGCTCACTAAATTATGTGGTCTACAACTTCATGGAATTCCATTATCAATTGAAGAGAACATTCTGTACCTTAAGAATCACACCAAAGCTTGTAAAAGACACTGCAAGATAGTCACTGTGTTCTCCGAAGATTCCCCGGCAGCATGTATAAGAGGAATAACTCGTCATTCACAGGATGTGACCCCTTCCCACTATGCCATTTCAAAGATAATGCTGGAAATTGAAAAATAAATTTCTTTTTTAGATTGGTAATAATCACTTTATTCTCTAAAAATCATTCCATTTCTGTGTTAGACAGGTTTCTGGCCTTTTGAGGTCATTTTCATGTATAAAATTGTTCCGCTCCGAGATTTTTTCTTCGAGATGGCAGGTTTCTATTTAGGATCCCGAAATGGTAGGTTTCCGTTTTACTGAATACACTCCTTGGTAAAATTAGACTTAGCTGTATTTTCTCGTAATTTATTTATTGCTAATTGCAGTAGATTAGCATTACATTGGTAGTGCTACATGAGTGAACATGTGGTTATTTCTTTAATAACAAATCTATGTTGGTAGATAAGAACATTGTTAGAAAATGATGTAATTGTCCTTGTGCCTGTGCAATTTTAGTATTTGTTAACAGCCTTTCTAGCTATGAACCTCTACTATTCTAGGGGTACTTATGCACTTACATGTACTTATGCAGGATAGTAAGCTTAGTGTGATAGTTTTGATACCAGCTTCACTCATTAATGCATTTCACCAGTTTTGCGTTAAATTTCACCCCTCTGTGAACATTTACAGAAAGGAGCGCTGTAAAAAATTAGGCCTGTGCCGTTTCTCTAAGAATTCTTCAGGCTATCCAATTTTTTAATAAAAAAATTTGGGGCCATTTTTGAGAAAATTTGGAAAATATTTTTTAGGCTTTATGTAAATGACCCCCAAATATCAAAATGTGTTTCAAACTCGCATGGCCTAGAGTTGATTCAGATTGGTAAGGGAATGTCAGTTTTGGAGAAAATCGTCAAAACAGTTTAGGCACTAGCGTTTACTACAGGCAGTCTGTTGTTTTTCTGTCAGTCAATTTTTCAGTATGAAGGACATGTAAAATGTGGATTCTGACTACATTGTGCATTAGAAAAAGTAATTTACTACATATAGGAACAAGATATACTGGGAAACTCCATTTATATGTTTCTCACTTATAAGTTTTTCATGCTTAAATGTTTTTTTTTCGTAAGTTACAGATAAATTCCTATAATTCCCATGCTAAATTATTTCAGTCATGAGTTTTATGTTTGTACATTTTTCACACTTATACGTTCATAATAAAAGTCCTTTAAGACCATATGGCATTCAAATGATCCTGGTGAGGCACGGGGCGAGAGCCCAGAACTTGTACATTTCTCGTGTCGATACAGTCCAGAGTGCTCCCACGGAACTACATGTTGCTTGGCCTCTGAGGAGACTTCCCGTTAATGAAGCTGTAATATAGTAGCTCAACTTGGCCTAACTGAGGGGGCCAAGACCATGCGAGCCCATGGGGTGGTAGCAAAAAGTCGGCTCTCGGACAACCTCCAGCAAAGAAACTTCGAAAAATTCCCAGTCGGGTGTGTATGGGAGCTCTCTGCGGATCTCAGGAAGGGATGGCTAGCTCTGAGGGAAGGTCTAAGTTGTCCCCAGGAGAGAGTAACAATGTAGATGACCAATAAACGAGAAAGTTTTGCACCAACTATCCCATTCTCTGTAGGGTCCTTTTGTTCGCCCTAATAACATATGAGATCATTTCCGAAGCGGCATGGCACAAGCAGCTAATGAAACTGATCGCTTTTCTGCGCCACGCGGTGGGTGTCACCAGGCTGTGGCAGTCGTGCGCTTCCTGTCACCCACGTATTAAAACACCGTGCTTAGACCCGTGTAATCGCTAGTAACATCAAGCTTGAAATTGAAGCAACCAGCCACAGGTCACCACTAGTTGTAGCCCACACAGGACACGGCCTTTGTTTCCGCAGTGACTCGCACAAGGTTATCAGTAAAGTACCCATTGCGTGTCCGTTCTAATGAAAAAGTGGTGGAAAAAGGCAACCCCTTTCAATATCAGATAAAATAAAATTTTTATAAGTTGTTAGGGAGAATGGCAATAAAAAAGGAGTAGATATTGCTAAAGAACTGGGAAAATTTTTTAAAAGATCGTGTAAAACTTCTTAGTTTTTATTTTGCTCATAATAATCAAATTCAGTCATGCGTTTTTTTCACTTATACATTTTTTCCCCTCAGTCCCCCTGAAAAACGTATATGTGAAGTTAAACTGTATTTGTATTTCTGTTACCAGCTTCTGGCAACAAGAGTTTGTCTTGATAAATCGCCGTTTCTTACTATAGCTTAAAAATACTTTCTCTGTAATGCATAAGCAGTAAGTGAGAAAGTTAAAAGGGGATAGATAGGAGTATATTTGTAGACATAGGTAGGTAGTAGTTGATACAATGAACTCATTAATTCCATGGGGCCAATATTTGAGAAGTTTGTTAGAGGGTTCTTTATAGAGTTTTGTGAAAATTATTATTAAACATACATTACATATAAAATATAATTAAGCTATGACAAGTAATGTCGTTTACAGTATTTCTTTAATTATACAAACACCGTTATTTATTTCTGGAAAAGAAATCTGTAATTAGCTTTTTATTGTATTTTTTTAATTTGTAGATTACACTACAGCACATCCCAGATCATAAAAAAGATACATATTTTCAATGGCATTGTCAAACATGTCTCTAGTGTGACGTACTAGAGTGAAAAACACAGACGACTGTTCTGATTGAATAAATACAATATATTTACAGATTTTTACAATTAATGTACAATGATATGATACAAAAATCTAGCCCCTTGGCAACCTTTCAATTCTCTTAGCCGCGAAACCCCGCGACCGTCCCCTAGGCCTCGCCCAGAACCACTGCTTCGGAAGCAGCAAAAAGCAACGCGAAGTGCGAAGCTGTCGGACATAGAGTCCCGTAACTACACCAGTTACATGGCTTGTTGCCAAACCGATCTTCGACCCGAAGATCACGTGCAAGGATTGCACTGGAGATACCTCACGTCTTTCGACACCCAGCGTATCCCGCGAGGCTCGTGTCGGCGCGGCCTTAAATATCCGCCGGCTCGCCCCCACCCTACAAGCAGCGGGCGACACACGGCTCGCTGGCCAGCCTTTCCAGAGCTACAACCGACACCTCTTAGACTCGCATCCGCGCGCGTCCCTTTGAAGGAAATTCCAGCCGGGATTCCTGAGGGCTTTCCCAACCGGCGCGGCGTGGCGCCGCACCCGTCCACCCCCATCCACATCCGGCTTTACGCGGGTTTCCCCGAAGCGGCCCGACGCACCGGCGCCGGACTAGGCGACGCTACACTAGTATATTATGAGTATGTAAGCTTGTTGTGGTTCAGATACTACCTACTGCCACTTAAATGGCCAAAGTCGTGACATGTAAGAATTCCAAGTAATTGTAAGGGAATCTTCCATCCATAGCACTGATGCCAATTTTGGCACATGTCATTCAAGGTTTACCCACGAACTGTTGAGAAAGGAGTGAAAATTTGTGTTGTTTCTAATATTCAACCAATACCAAACACAACCATTGTGTGTGCTTTAGGTTACAGATTACGGACTTTTACTTAAGAAGTAATTTTCAAAAGTGTAAAAGCAAGAATAATTTTACATTGTGAATACGGAAGAATGGAAAAGGCTGCTAAAAACTAGTTTAAATGACAGGAAAATGTTAATTTCAGGAATGAAAAAGGAAGTTTTTTACTGTAATATTTAACCCATTAAAAGCCAGTGATGTATGAACTCGCAAAAGAAAATATTACTTTGTCTTAAATAATTTGTAAATTTCTCATTTTCTTTATTAATATGTTTCTACTTGCATTATATTTAATAGCTTATTTCAGAAAAGTAAATTTCTGAATGATCAACCAGCAATATAGCTCAATTTTCATTCAAATTTTAAACTAAATTCAAAAAAATTTTAATTTCTAAATGGGTGCATCTAGAAAGGAGCTAGTTTTCGAAACTAAGGGACCTTTCTTTTTTCTCAGGAATAATATGAACAACTATCCGTTTCTTGTATTTGCTTATTCGTAAATGTTGCGTGAATGTACCTGGGGTGCAGATGTACCACCAGCCATGAGAGTCATCCTTATGGAAGGGTCCAGGCTATGTTCCAGATTCTTTCTAAAAAGTGACGAAGGTGGTCCGTATTTCTTTCTCTGGCAATATCTTCCTGCTACTGTACTTCAGTTTGCTTTAGGTGTTCCCAATCTTGAGCCATAACCAAAATCTTATGAAAAAAGTCAACAAGTAACATGATACCTCTCCATGCATCGACATAGTTGTATTATTAAAAATAATGATTAATGTTGTGTAAGGAACAAATTGTTACAACTTACAGTAGGGAATCAAATGTTTAGGAAAGTGGATATTTTATTCTAATGAACGTATTTTAAGAAATTTAATAAATGTGCAAAAATTATAAAAAAGAAACACTTAGAAGAAGTTTTATTTTGATGTAATGAGCAGTTGGCTCACATTTTGGGTGCCACTCAAACAATCACATGTTGGAGCAAGTCAAGAACCCTGACTTCCACCATTCAATAACCCACCTTCCATCTTTTGCTTGAGATGTTCTTTCATTAAAGTTACATAAGGAAAGTTCTGTAAATTCAAAGAATTAAAGGTTAGATCACTTTCATATCCTTCATCACATTAGAAGAAATGAAACTGAAAAGAAGCAGCTGGGTACTTTAACAGATGGTTACATGATTTTCGGAATACACCTGCCCTGATTTACTTGAGGATTGAAGCTCACGCACTGGGCAATGACATGCACATGATGTTTACAAAGTCTTCAATTTTCATTTTATATACTGAATATTCTATTCTATATTCTTTCAATTTCTCTGAAAAGGGTAAATAAAGGTAAGGGGTATTCAGAGTAAATTATGGTAAGGGGTGGTCAGGGAGAGGGGGTGGGCTGTTAATCTAAATACATCATATGAGCTTCAGTACCCATTTGTAGAAAAATCAGTCATTGAAAAGGTTATTCTTTAAATAGAGGAGGTCTTTCAGAGAGGTTTCACTGTGATAAAAGATCTAATGCTACATCTATTTAGTGATATCTTAAATAATTGTCTGCAAGTTTTTTTGATAAAAAATTTTTAGTGTTTGCAGTAAGAAAACATCATATTTAAAAAACTAAATAATTTGAACGCTTTCTATTCTTGTGGTGTTTTCTGTGGGGTCACTGATGACTCTGTTATTTTTTGTTGTTTTTGCCTTTTCAACATACACTGTTTCTCCAAATGCATATTTCTCCTTTACAATTACAGATGTAAAATAGGAAAACAATATGTTTAGAAGCAGGCTTGGCTGTAAGACAAGGCTGAAGTTCCCATGAAGCAATTATACATGACTGTTTTGAATTGTTGTGTAAACTTCTGATAAGTATTGAAAGATGAAACCATGATTTAGAATTAGTAAAGGTTTTGAATAATATAAGTCCTAAATGATGAATTAGTAACTTCTTATCCAGACAAAGATATTTGAAAAACACTACACTAGGTTCTGTCATTAACTCTTCCTATTGGTTCTATGCGACTGTCTTTACTCCATGGCCACTCATCCCCAAAAGAGCCAGTGCAAATGACTTATTAGCTTGTTTCCAAGCACTTAACACACTCCTTCCATGTTCAAGAGAAATGTGTTTGATAGGTCATTTCCTTTGATCTGTGAGAAACAACGAAGGGAATTGATGTGCAGATGCTCCAATTGCTCTCTCTTTTGTAGCCGCAAATCTTCAGCAGCAGCTGCAGCTTCTTCCTCTCTCTCCATTCCGGCTTCATCAACGTCTGTAGCTGCAGCCCCCGTTGCTCCATCCCCTCCACCTGCTCCGGACATGGATGAAAATTCAGGGTTGGACTCTGTGGATGCGAATGCAGATAATCCTGATTGGACGTCTGATCCAAATGAACCTCGTTACTGCATCTGTAACCAGGTGTCCTACGGGTATATGGTTGCTTGTGATAACCAAGATGTGAGTACTATTGTAGAAAGTATTCTGATATTTTGGCATGTATTTTTGCCTTTGAGCATACTAAATGTTCAATATAGAATGAACTTTTTTAAAAGTAATAAGTGACAGAAATAGCACAGCAAAAATACCTTACAACTCTGCATTTAATCAAAGATGCATTATATTATTAAATTAACCTTTAGCATTTTCATTTTCATTTAACCTGTGATGCTTTAGAATAAGAAATAACAGATACATGATCTTCATAATGGCAAAAGTACTTTCAAGAGTCAAGATTTGGCAATAGAACGGCATATAGAATATGAAAAAAATGTATTTACCAAATAATAGTAGTAGTTCCGTGCTATTAGAGACAATATGGGCTGACCTGAATCCCAGTACAGTGGAATCTTATTACCCTTGTACTATACTGTCAAACATTTGTGTTTATTTATTCATTCATTCAGTCAGTTACCAATTTTCAGATGGCTTATTCTGGCTGCATAGTTTACAAAGATTTTAGGTTTATTTCATAGTTACATAGTAAATTAATTCAAATAGCAACTACTACCATATTAAAAAGAATAAGAAGGAAAATGTGTTCTGGTTCCTACATATTTCCATTGTTGGTTGTGGGTGTCATAATCCCTTTCGGCTGATCAACTGGGATGAATGCTTATTGCAAATCATAAATATCTGGTGATTGATTTTAATTTTATTTGGATTTGCCCAGATTCATTTGAATATTTAGTGAATATTGAAATTGAAACTGCGAAGACTAGTTTATTGTGAATCAAAATTTTAATTAGTGTACCAACATGTCAAGGTTCTATGAACATGTTTGTACTATCTGTTTTATTCCTGATGAAATTTGAATATAAAATGTGTATAATAACTAATAGTAGCTTAATAATCATATTAACATAGTTTTGAACTAATACTTATCAAATACGTAAAAATATAAATTAAATGAATGAAAGTTTATGTTTGTAAGAACAATTATCAGACATTTGAAAAAGAAACAGAATTCTCACTTAAAATCAAATAATGATGATTCAGCTTTCTCACTCTGCTTTCTAGTAACATATTGTGAAATATGATCAGCTGTCTTTTTAGTTCAAAATAATCCCCAGTGCAAAGGTTGACCAAGATTGCTTAGATAGACTTTCGTGAGACCTTTTTTGATTGTGCAAGTGTATGTTAATTTGCATTTACTGAAAATTGACCTCCACTCACTTCTTCTTACTTTCTTGCCTTACAAATTCTTCATAAGAAAAGAAAGATATGTAATTGTGTGCTGGAAAACGGCGATATTTCACCAGCAAAACTCCTATAACTGGGATCCGGTAATGAAAAAGTGGATAAATCCGTTTGCTAAATTTAGGGAGGAAATTCTCTAACATGTGGTGTAGCCAAAATCCATGTTTTGTTGCTTCTTGATACTCAAATATCGATTGACGGCAAAATGTCCATCGGTGCTCAACCCTAGCGCCTAAACCGTTCAGCCGATTTTCTTCAAAATTGATTCCCGAATCTTTCTGGCTGATGTCGCAGCTCTTAGAATTTGAAACTGATATTTTAATTTTGAGGGGTCCTTTACATGAAGCCCCTCGGACATTTTCAAAATTTTCAAAAAAATGGCTTCAAATTTTTTGACACAATTTTGTTGTTGAGTAGTGTGAGGGAATGATGCAGGTATCATTTTCGTTTATATCCCTGATTTTTCAAAAACTGCAAAAAGCATTTCAAAAACAACCAAATTGAAAATAAAGATTTTTGCCTCAAACAAGTCAATTTTTTGAAAAAGGAAGGAGTTTTTGCCTAATTTGCACTTGAAATTTATGAAAATTTTGTTTCTCAAAAACTGCTTCAAATTTTTTCTTTAAATTTTCTCATCTTATGTAAAAAGGCACAGTAAAAGATATGATGCTAGTCCCATTTTCGGGTATCGTGTTTTCTCGAAAATTGCAACAACAAAAAAAAGAATTGCCAACTATAAAATTGAAGATAGAGATTTTTGCCTCAGACAAAGTCTGTTGTGCAAAATTAGATCCTTAAAAAAGGTCATGCACAATAAAAAAAAGTGTTCACGTAATTTACGCTTCAAACGTACGGATTTTGCAAGAAAATATGTGCTTTGGCAGAACCACTAATTCTATAAGATTCCAAAAATAAAACCTGATAGCCAAAGATAAAGCCAAGATAGATAACCAGATAAGAGCCATAAATAATTGCCACAAGTTAATTAAGTTAAACATCCATTGCTACACAAGCTCCACACTATGGCAGTCCTTTGCATAACACTGAGCCAGCCTACTTTCTCTTCTATAAGCTATGCTACTACTAAACTACTATAGTTACAGAATATTTCTATAGTGAAGCTAAAAGCTGTATTTGCATGTTATCATATCAAATATGTTATTTATGTTAATTTAGTTTTGTAATGACTTCATTATTGCATAGTTTTAAATTTTTAGATTTTGTTTGTTCATTTTTCTTTGTTCTTTTAGACTCTTTCTTCTAAAGTATTTACAATTCAAAAATCATGACTCATTCTTGACTGTCTTGTATAACATTTGGAAATTTATTTTGCAATTTCATGGCCTCTAAGCTGCTGACCTTGTCAGCATTCATTGACTTTGTCAGCATTGTTTGACCTTGTCAGCATTCTGATTGGGTTTTTTCTGGGGTTACTCAGATGCTTAAGGTGAATGCTGGGATTCTCCTTTGTTATGCTCTCCCATTCATTGTAAGAAAAGAAATGCAAATTTTGGCCCTCCTATTCATTATAAAGACTCCATAATGTAAGATGTTTGTGAGGTCAGGTAGAAGAGCAAGTGTAAGCCTTGCCATTAATATAGTAATTTAAAATTATTGTATTCGAAATTATTTATATCTATAAGCCACATTAATCAATAAATTGAACTTCAGCAACAGAATACAATGCAACCTAATAAGAAGCCAATTACAGAATCAAGTAAAACATTGTCCTTTAATTTCTCCCTTTCTGTTCATGCTTTAAACAGTTCCTGGGCCTTTTCTTTAATAATCAAATTTTGTGTTTCAGTGTCCATTTGAATGGTTCCACTACGCTTGCGTGGACATCAAAGCTCCACCCAAAGGAAAGTGGTACTGTCCGCAATGTACAGCTTCTATGAAGCGCCGTGGCTCACGTAAAAATTGAGATCCACACCTATGGCCCAGTAAATGGGAAATGCTTGTCGATTGAAAACATGGTGTATTACTGGTTTACAGCAACAGGGTGGATTAACAAAACGTACGCTCTATTGTATGCAGAGTGTTCACACTTGGGGGTGTTTGTTGCTTCTCTTGTGAAGTTCCGTTGGACACAGTTTAATCATGTCCACAAAGCTGATCTCGTGGATGTTCATACAACTTGCCATCGCTTAACCATTTTTATGGAGTTTATGAGAGTTTTGGCATACCAACCCCATTTCTTGATCATTTACCTATTAGTAAATTGTCTCATCTTGAGATGAGGAATTGGGGAAGTCAACATGAAGTACATAGATTGTGTAGTTATTTATCCCAATAATTTTACAAATTTCAATTTCATGAGTAATGCCAGTATTTCCTTAATTAATTGTAACTAGAATAAATCTAACCAGAAATTATTTTCCAGCAAATAATTCATTGTTGGCATTTGGTTACAACTACCATATTTGAAATGACTATTCTATTTATTAGAAGTTAATTTGTAATATGATTGTGGAGGACACTGAAACTAATTCAAAATCTATTTTTCGATTTTTCTTTTTTGCAAAGAAATGATATAATCTGAATGAATTGAGTTGTATCCATTTACAGAATGAAAGTTTGGTTACATTGTGCCTAGGACCTAGGTGATCTGTGTGTCATCTATGGGTGATCCATAGAAGGTGATCTGTGTGTCATCTAGATGCAACACACTTTCCTAGTGATGAATCTGATTTTTCTCAATTTGGGCAATTGCACTTCTCAACTTTAAAATGTCTAATTAAGAAATGAGTTCTTCTAAAGGGATGCATTTACTCACTTACTTTTTTCACTTTTGAAAAAAGAGGAAGAGAAAACAAAGAAGTGTTGTATGATAATTGTAAGAATGCCTGTGTCAGAAATCTCAACCGCAGAGTAAGTCCAAGAGAGTCTCAGACACCTCTGTTTTAACAGAGTGTGAGCATTTTGTTCTTGCATTTGGTGTGTTGTGTGATATACATATATATATAAATATACACATATATATGTGCGCGAGAGTGGGTGTGAGTAGTTTGCAGTATGATTAAAACCATGAAACACACACACATTCCACATATTGGAATGGTGGTGTGATGTCTTCTTCCGGAGAATGCACAGTTTTCATGTTATTACAGTTATTGTTACCATATCTGCTCGAAATGCACATGCCCTATTGAAGGATCATGCAGTAATTTTCCAGATATGAAGATGCATCAGAGGCACTTGGGGTATAAGCATGTTGAATATGCATAACCTATTACAGTGGCAATCAATGCATTGACAAGATAAATGTGATTGAGTTCTTGCCGAAATCACTTTGTCCAGCTAATTTGAGTGTATACTTTTGATTTGATGCTTTACTTTTAAAGATAACTGCTTAAATATCAATGCCTTTAATATGTTTAAGTGAATTTTTACGTTGCAAAATTGCATAATAAGAGGTATGAATTGTAATGATGGGCTGAAAGCTTATAGAAACAAATTTGAGCAGATGAGGTGCTCTTGAAACTGCTTTAGCCCCAAACTCCTGTATCTTTTTGTGAGGAATCCGATAGTTTCAATGGAATATGATACAACCATTCAAAATGCATGAAGTGTTACCACTCCTTTCAAAGTTTACAAACAAATTATATTTTTCCTGGATTATCTTGCTTGATCTCTGTAAAAGTGAAATGTGACTTGTCTTTAAGCACTTTTATAATCAATTCTTGCAAAGTTGATTAGTTAAAGTGGTAATTAATCTGAAATTTCGTGCAAAATGCAAGGCATCTTCAACACATTTGTACCCCCAATTGTAGTAGAGAGACTAAATGCTTTGTCCTTGTTGTTTAGTGTTGCTCATGTGTATTGACATGTATTGCACAATAATTCTTATAGATGATGATGTTTCCTCCATGAAGAAAAACAAGGCAGCGTAATGAATGTTTTAGTGAACAAAATTTTTGACTCCCAGTAATGTTTTGTGTAAAATCATGGCAACAGCCAACCTAAACATAAATGTTTGCCAATTCGGCATAAAGAAAAATAAATAAAAAAATGGTATGTGTTAATTCGACTTTATATGGTAGTGTGTGCTTTCACAGTTTGTTTTTACTCACTTTGGAATAGCATTTTGATGTTTTACTAAAAAGAGATATTTGGAGAAACATAAACAAAAAATATCATTGGAAGAGCTTCAAAATGATATCGAGTCCCTTACATGATATTACATTATTATAGTTTTATTGATTTTTTTTTCTTTGTAAAGTAGTTTTTGAATTTTGAAAACTTCTTAAAAATTGGGTATTGAGATTCAGAAAATATCTCTGGGAATGTTCTTCAAAATGTACAATTAGAAATTGTAAACTTTGTTGTGTTATGATAAGTTAAAAAAAAATATAAATTGCAGTCATTATTAAGGAGTGGATACTTTCTGATTTATTGTGTTTTTGATTATGGACTTATTAATTAATAATATAAATTTATTTTAAACTTTATCATGTCATTTGGAAAATGAAAAATTCTTGTAAATATAGCAATGAATCAAGTGATCAAGAAACAATTTTTATTGCTGACCTACATTAATCACTGTAGGTTGGGTGAATCTGCATTATGTAAAAAGAGGCTTTAGTTTTATGATAAATATCTGCAATTTAAACATTTTCTGCTGGTGAATTAGCATGAAAGGCTTACCAGATCTGTGAAAAATGTATTCATTCATTTGGATAAATGTTGATTTTCTCCCACCTTCCTTTAACTTATAGTTTATTGATTTGACTTTAAAA
Source organism: Teleogryllus occipitalis (assembly GCA_011170035.1). Lineage (NCBI taxonomy): Eukaryota > Metazoa > Arthropoda > Insecta > Orthoptera > Gryllidae > Teleogryllus > Teleogryllus occipitalis. The sequence continues at coordinate 26,274 of BLKR01001597.1, read as the reverse complement.
TTGATCAAGAATGTATAAGAATTAGATGGAAGGAAAGTATGGTGTTAAGAACATCATTAAATGATTCATGGGAAGTACTTGTGCACTGTTACAACTTTGAGTGGCATGAGTAAAATGTCAAGTAGCAATTCTTCAGTGAATAATAAATTATGTATGAATGTAGTTTGTGGAATTGTACTAGTACCAAAGCGATGTGTTGTTATATATTTGTAAATATAATCACAGATAATGGCTGTTGATCCGTTTACTTCAAGTAAATGTTTTGAAATGTACAATTTAACAATGTGATTGCAACACATTTTATTTTGAATAATTGGAAGGCTCAGATTCAAAATTGACACATTAATGATGTTTAATCAATGGCATCTGAATTGCAGAAAGAAGATAAATTAAATTGCTTTATAAATGTTTCCCCTTGATGAACCAAGAAGTTGTTTTTTTTTTCCAAGATGTATTCTTTGTTGCCTCAAACAAGAATATCTGTGCATGTAAGTGATAAGGAGAGCTGTGTAAAAATAATTGTAATTATATTCAAACAGTGAGATTTTTCGATTGTATACCAATCTATGTGAATAATAAAACTGTCACACAGTTATTAGGACTTTCATTTCCTTCCTAGGTGCGTTGGCTTTTGAACTTTGTGATAAAGTGAATCGTATAAAAGTGTGTTTTAAACTTTTCACTCTACCAATAATCTGCAGAACCCATACGTTTCAAATTAATATTTTATTTTTATTACAAGTTATGTAAGGTGTTCCTAGTGCTTTAAATTGGCTTTTGTTTTAAATGTAAGAGTTTAAAATTAAATAAATTAACAGATACTCAATGATTATCAAAAAATTGCAGGTTTCAGTTTTGAAATTGGTTGGATAGAGTTCAAGATATTCAACAAAAATGTTTCATTTCTCTTGGATTCCCAAAATATGTGTTTGTGTGGGAGCAACTAGTGTCAAAACCAGGATTTTCTACAAAGCAGATATTCACCTATCAATGTGGTTGATTGTGATCAATGTTATTGATTCTTTGTGAATTTGAAACAGATCTTTTCAATTTTGGAGATATGTCTTAGAAATTCCACAGGACATTCTCTAAAGTTGCCCCTTTTCTTTCTATTTATTATTCAGAATATAACTTTCATTGAAACATCAGAAATTTTCAACATTTTCAAATTTTCATCTTCTTTCAAACACATCTTGCACCTTCATTATTGAAACTAGAGACTTCTTTTTAAATGTAATATGTTCTTCAATATTATATTTTAAATTGTCTTGTGGTTTTTTCAAACTATGAGTAGTTTTTATGCAATTTTGAATATCTAATTTATATTTTCTCGTAAATAATTTTATTTTCACAATGGGAAAACTAGTATGCATGGACCCTAGTATGCATACGAGCGGGTTATGGTTGGCCAGAAGCACAAACTTGCAAGAAGATTTCAACTATAGGAACACCAAAACGAAGAAAATACTGTTTCCCTACTCACTTAGCAATATTGTGGGACAGGAACATGAATCAGGAGTCGTTGATGATAGTTTTTGGATTTGTTTTTATTTTTATTACAATAGAATAAAATAAAAATCATGGTAGTACAGCATAGTAGAAACTTTCTCATTGTATGTATGTTACAGAAACTTACAAGCACCAATAGTTGTAGCCTCTACACATCATGTTTGAATTGAAATTGTTCAAATTTACATTTCCAAATACTCTGTCTCACTTTCGTACTAGAGAGTCTAATATTCGCTTATAATATCTTGAGCCTTTGCCTCTGATTCAACACCGTATTTCTGTTTAAACTATTGATGATCATTGTAATCTTAGTCCTTGAATTATGAATACATGATGTAAAAGAAAAAAGCAATTGACAATTGAGAAATGTGACATACCAACATCATTAAGGATCCTTTTTATTTATAGGTTTATTCATAAATAAAGATAAATTAACAATAAATACATCAATAAATAAATATACTAGCAAAATTATATTGCAGTTATGGTTATAAAACGCTCACTATGTGCAAACCAACTGTATCTAATGAAATAGTGCATGTTTGAAAACATTTCTTGTATTTTGACTTGTGATTAACACAAATCATTATTCCATTAACAAAAATAACATCTTAATTAAGCATGTCATTAACATTATTTTTGGAAGTGTTTCTTAACATTTTTTTTTGTAACGCATATGCACTGAATATTGTATACCTCTTGGATCCTTGAACACTATTGCTCTTTTATTGACATGGTTTTTAGAAACATTTTCTGCATATTTCATTTTCGTTTCAACATATAACATTCAGTCTTCTTGAAACTAGTCAGCAACTTAGACAAGTCACCGTACGGGTATCGTTGTCACAAAATAGATCAACGAAAAATTAATGTTTCTTATAAATCATTAGTATATTTTGTGTCTGACTAATCTCTTGTACATCACTATTGAGCAAACATGGGAGACTTTCTTTTCTTTGAAACATTTCAAGAAAAGTTGATTTTGGCGAAAAGTCACCTGGATGGGACATACCACTTACGGTACGGAATCACGGAATAAGTTCCGAATAGATTCATTCAACAAGATAATTTATTAACACAAACAAGAGAGTGGCAACTCCTGTACTTTTCAGATGGTTAGAAGGTGGAAGATGTTCTCCATGGATGTCTGAATTTTGTCATCAATGTGGTCACCTTGTGGGGGAGCCTGGGGTGACCAAGTTGACTTAAGATAGGCAAATCGGATCAAGGGGAAAGTCTGAGGCAGATCCAGAAAGTGTTTTAGGGAGGCACTTTCAGTGTAGACTCTCCCATAAATATTTTTTAAACAAAACATTGAAGGGTTAGCTTTAAATTACAGAAAAATGTTGATTTTAGTGGATATGCCTCTGGAGAAAATCATGCTGCCATTCGTTTCTGGAAACGGACGACCAGAGCACTAGTCACTGAACTCATAATTCAATCTGACCGCACTCGGTTCTTGAAGTCCACTTAGACTAGCAGGTCAACTTGACCGCGGGTACGGGTGTCACTCTGTCTGACGAAGTTTTGTAATACTACAGCTTTTTACTCCAAGAAGAACGAAAACTCGATTATTTTAAAAAGCTATATTTTGAGGGGGTATAACTGACTTGTTAAATGGAAGGTGAAATTCAGAATAACCTAAAACCGATTATGTTATATCCCTACATCCTCCGTGACAATTTGCACCAGGACCAATTTTAAGTACTGCGGGGCTCCCCTTTGGCTTTGGCAAACCTTCCTTCATATTTACTTAAAAAAAACATTTTTTTAAAATTAATTTTTAAATTCAAACTATGTAGAGTAGCAGACAATTTAACAATTATTTTTGAGATCCAAACATTTTATGGTATTTTTTAGAATATTTTATGATTTTTCTACTCCCTTCCTTCATGGACCTGGGCCCCTAAGCAACTGCTTATTTTGCTTGTAAGTAAAGTCGGTCCTGGTTCCTATATTACGGAAAAGACACTATCGTGAGGGTGAGTTTCTGTCGACCAGCAGCGACCGCTTGTGAGGACGAGTGAGTCAACATCGTCAATAAATTACACGAGAAACGAGTCTCCATGGAACGTATTCAGAGAGCCCTAAGGTGTAGGTCACAGTGGAACCGATTTTGGCTGAAATTTCGGTCGGCTGACGTCGGACGATATTCGTCCGCTGTGACGGATCCGTTCACACACGAACTGATTAACGGAAATCGTCATAGCGAACCCAAACGACCTCATCCGATGGCGTACGAAAACATCGGCTGACTGCCAAAGATCTGTTTCGTTTGGTTCCATTCACCCGAAATCAGCTGAAGAGTCAAGGTCATCTGCAATTCGTGTAGTTGATCTTGACCGTACTTCTCGCAAATCATTAAAAAATGAGCTGTGGAATTATGGAATCATTAGGAAGATTTCGGGTGCAACATTCGAGGGTTTTTCAAAAGAAATAAGCCGGACCATTTCTCTCGTAGTCGTCCGGTGGCGAACAACCGATATTTCTGTTACACTGCGACCGTAGCCTTAAAGTCCCCTCCAAGTGACTATGTACCAGCTAAATGGGTACCAAAACGCTGAAACAGTTTTTGTTGATGCTCCACTTCCTCACGTCTTGCACGCAATGGCTCGCACTAGAGCCTTGATGCCTGCGAAGGTCTCCCTGCCCGTGGGCACGATCTGCGTCGCAGGCAGCAAGAAACCGTAGTCGCCCTTGTCCCGCAGTTCCACGGTGTAGGCGTACTTGATGCCCGCCACGCCCTTCGCCCAGTCGTCCGAGCCGCCTACGACAAGAGCAGAAGCGCATCAGTTAGTCCGCCTTCACAGGGAGCCGCTTGGCAGCGCCACCTAGAAGCGCCACACCCCTTCACACACAGCCAATGTCCAATGCTGCTGAAAGAAGGATTCGTGAGCCTTCTGTCAGGGCCGGCAGTTCTTTGCCGTCAACAGAAGCTCAGTAGAGCTTCCGAATGACTCAGTGTGAAGGCTGTCATTTACAACTGCCGAGGTGGCGCGGAAGCCCGTCTGCGCTACTGTTGGCGGTTTTGCGCCACAAACTGCCACAGCAGCGGCACTCCGCCGCTCAGGTGAGTATCTCCATTTCAAACAATGCTGTGTCAGCAGACGTGCCACTCGGAAGCACTGCCAAGCGACTCCGCGTGAAGGGGCTCAAGTTAAAGCTGTTTATGTTAAACTTAGTCCAGTCAGAGAGAGGGAATTACGATTAGAAGTAGGAAGGGGAAAGGTTGGAAGTAAGGGAAGGGGAAGTCAAATATCCAGTGAAAATAAATGGCAGTTATTAATGATGATTTTTTATATAAATATTGGGCCATCATACATTTAAGTGAATGAATTGCACTCAAATACTGAGTTCGTAGTGAGTATTAATTTTATATTCAGTCTCAAATATATTCTCAGAACATTTTCTCGGTTTATAGCCGGTTATGCTAACGACTTCCAAGTTAAAATTATGATTTTTTTTTCAATTTTGTGTTTAGTGAATTCTACCTAAGTGGTAATTCAAAAAAGTTTCATTTTTTTCATTTACATGTTTTAGCTTCCTTTTGGACTGTCTGACGTAATTTGAAGGGCATTCTGATCAGTTTATTTTGTAGAAAATACATTCGTTCCATTTTATTCATTTTATATTTAACATTCCTAATAACTGGTCGTTTATAGGTTACACTGGGTAAAATCCGAATGTTAATAGGATTTTTAAGAAAACATTTTTTGCCTATTCAGTAACTTTATGGCAATATTATGTGAGATGGATACTGTTCAATGTTTTGACCTCTATGTATCCTGTTAGATAACATTATTTTTAACATTATACTTTATCATTAACAACGTATACATAATTAAAGATAAACATTTCTTGAACAATTTTTAAGATTTACATATGATATTTTGAATGAATAAGTTTTGTTGCCTGATATACAAGCGACAAAAAGGGCACAAGTTGGACGTGAAGAAGGCGTCGATCCAAGGGCATCTCAAGGATGTAGGATAGATGACAACGCGAGGTTACTCACCGGATGTTGGAAAAACGGCAATGCTAGGGTATTCACCAGGCGTGGAAAGAGCCGCAATGCTAGGGTACTTATCGGAAGTCGGGCAGAGTGGCAAAGCAAGGAGCTTAACCAGAGGCGGGGCAGAGCATCAATCAAGGGCACTCATCGGACGTGAGGAGGGCGGAAATGCGAGGGCACCTCAAGGAAATAGGATAGAGCGACAATGCGAGGGCACTCACCGGATGTTGGGAAAACGGCAATGCTAGGGTATTCACCAGGCGTGGAAAGAGCGGCAATGCAAGGGTACTCATGAGAAGTCAGGCAGAGTGGCAATGCAAGGGGATTAACCGGGAATGGAGAGAGCGGCAATTCACGGACTCCTCAATGAAGTATATAGGAAAGAGCGACAACGGCGAAGGCTCTTGAAAAAGGTGGGACAGAGCGGCAACGCCAGGGCACTCACCGGAGGTTGGGTAGAGCAGCTTGGTGGCGGCGCCCACTTGGTAGCGCTGGCCGCCCGCCTTCTGCACGGCGTCCACCGCCTTGCGCCCCATCGCCATCATGTCCTCGTAGTCGGGCGCCTTCCTGCGGAACAGCCCCACACCCCAACCTTAGGCTAGCGGCACACGAGCGTCAAATGACGGACGTTAAAAAGCGTTCGTTGTAGCGAGAAAGGGACACAAAGATCCCGTGGCACACGAGCGCGCTGCGCGGCGTGCGTTGAAATTAGCGTCCGTTTCCTAGCGGACAGCGGACGTCAAATATTAGCCAACGTGCGTTACTCGTTGACGCACGTTGGCTAGTGTTTGGCGTCCTTTCATTTTTTTTTAATGCCCGGGAGGAAATACGCAATATTATTTTCTGCATTTCAATCGAAAACCGATGCACAGAAAACATTCATTACTATTACTGTACTATCGACCGAAGAGCGTAGAATTCATCATATAATAATGTTCGGATGAACCCACCTCCATTATCTCTTTTTTTAGCTGTTTCACGCGATTATAACGTGTAATTAGGGTTTTCATGGCACCTGTTTTTTCACCTGCGATAAGCTTTTGCGAACGACGCACGTCGTTACGTATTGCGTGCCCGGTGAAACAACGGACGTTGGAACGTCCATTGCGCAACGTTCGTGTGTCCCTAGTTTTAAAAGTCCCTAGAGTAGAACGACCGCCTCCATTTAATAGAGAATTTTTACACAGCATGAAGCACTTCTGTGAACACCTTATTGACCCTTTTTAAGCTTCTACCTAAAACGTGCATGTGAACACCCATCCATGTTACGGTAAAGTAATAGCGGAAAACGCGAGTTCTCGAGAATTACCGAGCTGCTTATATCGAAAGTTAATGGATCAGGCATAGTGGATGCAGTGATGAATTCTCCGATACACCGCGTATACCGCCGGTATAGCTAGTAATTCGAAGTGTATAATAAATATTTCATAAGTTTGGTAACCCTCTAAAAAGTTATTGAAATTTTGAAAGCTTTAAAACAGACGCGTTAAAGTAACTGTTTTGCTACCGAGAGCCAGTCAGTCTTCCGCATCCGTAAGCGCTATGAAGTGTGGTAGAGTGAGAAGTTTCAAACAGTTCTTAATGCTGTCTAGAGAATTCGCTAGCGCAGGCGAAGCCACCGCATGCCAGCCACGATAACCTATGGCTCCTCATGTTTCAATGGCGGGGAGAGGGGAGGATGTGCGTCTGGACGGTCGGTTGGCACCGCAAAATATTGCGTTAACAATCCTTCTTTTGTCGTTCGTAAGTTACGCTACTCAGGTTTTTATGAAAATGGAGTGTGTTAATGATGCAGAAGTTAGTAGTTTGTGTAATTGTCTCATAAAACTATTATTAAGGACGGAATTTCATAGGATTGGGATTTCAGAAAACCTTAAAATAAAAGACAAAGGTAGAGGTAGCTCCCATAAAGTGCGGTATACTTAAAATAACGTTCAGGATTCGCCACTGAGTGGATGCGAAACAAAGAAGATGTAGCATTCACGGAATTTGGCGCGCACTCTGTCGCTACAGCTGCGATCAACTTCCATTTAAAACGAAACGCAAAAACACGGTGTTGGTCATGTGATTGCCTAATAAAGTTTCACGATATACCGTGCGAAAGTCCTATTATTCTTTCATTCGATATCACCATCAGGTAACATTCAGCAGATGTAAACAAATGATAACAATTCGAAGTATTATGGAGATTTTAAAGGATATTAATATAGATTGGTTGCCCCCAACACACAATTCGAATTCCTCTGACAACTGGATAAAAGTAGAGGTGCTTACAATAGCACCGACTTTCTCGCATTATTGGGAACGGTCACGTAATGTTGTATTTGAATTTTTGCCCTCATTTCAGCCATCATTTGAAAAAGTCCAAACAAATTTAAACGAAGCGCTTGCGGTGCACATCTGCAATTATTTCGATAGTCAGGAACAGAAGCAATTTCTTACGTCTACAAAAAGAAACAAATCTCAATTGTACAATATTTGCAGCACATTCTAAAGACAAGCAAGGACAATTCCACGTATAAATTATCATCCAGTGCTGAAGGTCATCCATTATATCGCCTTCTGTATGCACATACAGTTTGGAACCAAAGTGTCATTTCATAACGTCCATCTTATGCTTATTCGTATATCTGTATACTATAAATTCTTCCCAGCTTCAGTATTGTTGAATGTAGCGTTTTATTGGACGTAAAGGCATTGTAACATTATCGTTAAATAAATAAAGCCTCCTTACCCTATCGCTATTCCATATCGCCGTTCAACAATGGAATTCACGCCATAACTTTTCAAACTGTCAGGTCGCAGCATTGTATGGCAACGCCACCGTGTGAAAGATTATATTAAATAACTGCTGATAAGTAACAAAGTCTCTTACTAATTAACCAAGTAAACAACTCCTCCTACATAACTAAATCTCCTGAAAGATTCTAGCGAAGGAAGGGCGGGATATAACAATTTGCAACTTTGAAAATTTGCAAAATTACGCTCTACTCTATTTTTGATTGAACAACTTTTTTCAAAAATTATTGTCAATATTGCGCCAATATTGAGTTGCAGTGCAGGAAAAAAGGTAGCATACCTATATTATTTACAAAACAAACGAGCAGACTAAACAGAGCTACAACCAAAATAGGAATAAAGCTAAATCATTAGTGAGACAAGCCCATCAAGAATCCTGGGATAGATATGTGAATATGTTAGAACAGGAAGACAAAGTATAGCATATAAAGTATTAAAAACAATGAATTTAGAAGAAACAGATACGGCAAGATTGAATATAATTTCTGGGAAAGAGTGGTTGGACTACTTTGTGAAATTATGGAGAGTGAAGAAATTTATACGCCGGATGAAGAAAATGGAACAAAAAGAAATGTAGATAAATTAGATATGAAAGAACTTGATAATGCATTAAAACCCCCAAATAGGAAAGCCTGTGGTTCTGATGGGGTTATCGTAGAATTTATGAAATATGGAGGTATGCTACTGAAATTTCGACTGCTCCACCTAATAAATGAATGCTGGCAAAGATGTACAATACCAGATGAAGGGTTAGATTCGTTAATTACTCCATGTTTTAAAAAAGGAGATCGATGTAAATGTCACAACCATAGGGGTATTTGTCTACTTAACTCGTATTATAAAGTATATGCAAAAATTGTGAATAAAAGGATCGCTCCAATTGCAGACTGCACTCTACCTCAAGAACAACAGGGGTATAGAAAAGGTCGCTCAACAATAGATGACATATTTACATGAAAACAAATAATTGAGAAACGAGTGGAGTTTAATAGAGAAACACACTTAGCCTTCGTGGATACTGAGAAGGCATTTGATAATCTCAACCGATGTAAATTATGGAGCATTATGAAGGAAGAAGGGTACCCAAGCCATCTAGTGCAAGTGGTGAAAAATATGTATGACCATACTAATATCGCAGTAAAATACAATGGATTTGTTTCCGGGAAGAGGATTATAAATCAAGAATAAGGCAGGGAGACAATCTTTCTCCAACACTCTTTAATATGTATCTGGGATATATAATTAAAAGGTGGAAGAACGTGGTACCTTCAGGAATTTACCTGGGCAAAAATACATTTGTAAATAGCCTTTTATATGCTGACGACCAGGTGATCCTGCAAGAAAACGAAGATAATTTGCAAAGATCTATTTACCAACTGGAGCAAATTTTTATGGAGTACAATCTGATAGTATTAGTTAATAAAACAAAAGTAAGGGCTTTTAAAGGAAAAGAATCAGTAAGGACAAAGATTGTGCTTAAAAATATGGTTTTAGAACAAGTGACGCATTTTATCTACCTAGGGTGTGAAATTACATATGGAAGAGGGAGGGAAGTCACCAGCAAGATTCATAAATTTCAAGCAGGCCCTTATGGCCCTTCCAGTTTTACTGTATGGATGTGAAACTTGGTTTCAAAAACAAGATTTTAGGAGGATTGAATCAGCAGAAATGCGATTTTTGAAAAAAGTAATGGGCTGTACATTAAAAGATCAAATAAAAAGTGAAAAAAATAAGAGAAGAACTAGGCCTGAAAGAAACTACATGAAAAAATGAAGAAGTACGGACAGCAATGAGTGACACGTATTGGAAATATGCCGCAAGACAGACTTCCAGTGCAAGCCCTCAATTACAAGCCGAGAGGAAAGAGAAACATTGGAAGGCCAAGAATGAGATGGGAAGAGGCTGGAACAGGCAATATGCCTAATCCGTAAAGGAAGACGATGATGATGGTGTGAATATTGTACTTTTCAATGTTGATTTTTTGATGTTTGCATTTTTCGAAAATTCTGAGAGATCAACGAAAATTCGACAAACGTCACTTTCTTTACCATTCTTTCTTCATAGAGGAAAAGAAATAAAGAGAACTTTGGAGCTGTTTTTGAGAAAAAAATAAAATTGCTAAATAAATAAATAAATAAATAAATAAATAAATAAATAAATAAATAAATAAATAAATAAATAAATAAATAAATAAATAAATAAATAAATAAATAAATAAATAAATAAATAAATAAATAAATAAATAAACAAATAAATAAATAAATAATAGCGTAAAATAAATAAATGGAAAAGTCTTGTGTGAGATTATTAGATGAAGAACGTTTGCCGTGTGGAGCGCGCACCTGTAGGTGTAGCCCCAGGGCATGAGCCACATCTGCGAGTAGGAGTGCAGCGAGAGGTAGAGCTTGAGGCGCTCCTTGCGGTCCATGATGAAGTCGGCGATGGCGCGCGTCTCAGGCTCCGAGAAGGGCCGCGGGCCGGCGTACGTCTCGTGGCAGGGGTCGTCCGACGCGCCCTTCTCGCCCCAGTGGAAGTCCCAGTTGCGGTTGGGGTCCACGCCTGCACACACACACACACACACACACATCCTCTCATTAACAACAACAACAACAACAACAATAATAATAATAATAATAATAATAATAATAATAATAATAATAATAATAATAATAATAATAATAATAATAATAATAATAATAATAATCTTTTATAATTTGTAGTGAATCATGTTTTATTATTTATTTCACACGATTAAACATCTGTTACATCATTTACTATTACGATTCGGAACACTTTCTTTTCCATGTTCAGGTAAAAAAGGAAATAATTAATGATCGTAAAATAGTATCGTGGTCTTGAACTTCTGAAATATATATAAAACACTTTGGCTCTGGCTTTGTAAATAGCCTGAATGTAATACCATAGACTAAAGAGGTAATTCTTTACTATATGGTAATTCCCAGGCTAAGAGAGTAAAACGACATGCGTTCAGTTTGAATCCCGCTGTTTCCTCCATACGAAGAAGGAGTAGGAGGAGGAGTAAAAGAAGGAAGAGGAAAGGAGAAGACGAGGAGTGGGAGGAAAAGGAGGGGAGGATGAGAATGAGGAGGGAAATAAGAGGAAGATGAGGAGGAGAAGGTGGTGGGAAAAAGGAGAAAAATAAGAGAAAGAAGGAGTGAGAAGAGGAGAAAGAGGAAGGAACGAGGAGGAGGGCAGGAGGAACTGGAGGAACAGGTAGGAACGAGGAGGAGAATAAGATGAAGGACGAGGAGGAGGAAGTGAAGGGAAGGAGAAGGAGAGGAGCAGAAGGAGGAGGTAAATAAGACGAAGGAGTAGGACGAGGACAAAGAGGGGTAGGAGGTTGAGGGGAGGAGGATGAGGAGAGGAAGATGGGGAGGAGGAGCGGAAGAGGAGGAGGGCAGGAGGAACAAGAGAAACAGGTTTTAAGGAGTAGGAGAAGCATAAAGAGAAAAGGACAAGGAGGAGGGCAGGAGGAGCTGGATAAATACGCAGGAAGGAGGAGAATAAGGTGAAGGACGAGGAGGAGGAAGTGGAGGGGAGGAGGAGAAGGAGAGGAGCAGAAGAAGAGGAGGAGAAGGAGGAAGAAAATAAGGCGAAGGAGTAGGAAAAGGTGAAAGAGGGGGAGGAGGATGAGGGGAGGAAGATGGAAAGGAGGAGGGCGAGAGGAGGAAGAGAAACAGGTGGGAAGGAGGAGTAGGAGAAGGAGAACGAGGAAGTGAGGAGGAGGGCAGGAAGAGCTGGAGAAACAGGTAGGAAGGAAGAGAAGAATAAGATGAAGGGGAAGGAGGATGAAGATAAGACGAAGCTGACGAAGAGAAAGAGGAGAGGAGAAGGCGCGAAGGAGTAGGAGGAGCACAGAGAGGGGGAGCAAGAGGAACAGGTGGGGAAGGGGGCGTGGCCGGCGCGCGCTCACCCTCGCACGAGTCCCAGAAGAAGCGGCCGCTGCGCCGCGCGCGCGCCCGCTCATCCGCGTGGCGGGAGCGCGTCTTGCGCCAGAGGCGGTCCGTGGTATGCGTGTACTCGTAGCCGTCGGGGTTGGCCACGGGCAGGATGTACCAGTCGGCCGCCTCCGCCACGCGCCGGTTCACCTTCACGTTCTCCACCAGCTGCTTCAGCGCGTACAGCGCCACCGCCGGCGCGATCCACTCGCGCGCGTGCATCCCTGCGCACGCACACACACACACCAACGCTCTTTGAGCACGTCAACTGCTAGGGTCATTAGTCGCGTTTGTCTAGTGAATGTTTAATTCCGAGTGGTGGTCCCAACTGAATGGTGAGGTCCGGCCCCGACATACAGATTAGCTTGAGGGAGATTTCCCCTCTAGATATCTCCCCGGGGCGGGGTACTACAACCTCTTGTCTCCGCGATTGATGTCTCTGAGCACGCCAACTGCTATGGTCGTTAGTCGCGTACCGGGAACGGTAGCTCACTGCATCAACTGATGTCACTGCAGCGCTTCTGACCGGGAGGTCCTAGGCTCGAGTCCTGACGGCAGCAGGATTTTCGACACTAGCTTTTCAGCTAGATCGAATTCAGTCGCTGTCTGGAGGAAAATTCTAGCGGCAGGCTGCTCTGATCCGTAGTTTTCCGTGGTTTCTCCGATCAACACCAGGCGAATGCAGGGGCAGTATCCTAACAAACGGACCGCGCGCGATCTTCCGTTCCTCTTCCTTGTCCTATCCTCTCTCATTACACTTACACTAACTTGCACTACACTACCACATATCCCGGGAGACCGGTCGGGAGTTTAGAGCTTGACCCGGCTGGGGCGGTGCCCCGCCAATGGGAGAGTCCTGGTTAGGGGGAAATCCCGCTAGCCGGCGCCGGATCTCGCCATCCAGCGGGGGAAGATCACAGTCATATCCCGAGGAAAATCATGCACTATATTTACGGGCTAATGACGTAAACTGCTGTAATGACACGCCCGGAATCACAAACCAACTAACCAAATTAGTCGCGTCTACTGAATATTTTATCCTGGGTGGTGGTCCCCGCTGGATGGTGAAGTCCGGCCCCGACATACATCAGATTCTTCTGATCGAAGAAACCACAAGAAACTCTCGATCAGAGGACCCGACCGCTGGAACTCTCCTCCAGTCAGTGGTTGAATTCGACTTAGTTCTAATGCTCTTGTCAAAAATTCGTCACTCTCAGGGCTCGAACTAAGACCTTCCGATCTCACAGAGACATGTCCCTGAGCTCATTTCATCCGGTAAGAGCAGATTCAAATGAGCTTTTGAGATGAGCGGATTTAAATGAGCTCTAAAGATGGAATAAGGAGATCTGGTCACGTCCAATGACACCTCATTAGTATTGAATGGAGGACCAGGGAGTATTATAAGCTTAGGTCCAGGAGAGATCTAACCCCGAGTGACGAGCAGACGGACATATGCGGGTTACTATATATGTGGTATAACATTCCAATCCAGAAGTTTTATTTATTATGTTGATATTACAGCCCCTGAGAGGCTCGTGGACAACGTGCTGACTTTCCTTAGAGAGATACTTGGTTTGTTTCCCGGTCGGGGCAAAAATAAAGCTGTAGCTTTCGACTAAAATCGTCTAAGTTTCTTTAGCTGTGTGACATAGGAAAAGTCACGCAGGTGGAGTTAGTTACGGTGAAGGAAATACGTCATGGTGTCTTTTCCGCCGCAAGTCTTCCTTACTCACATGCGTGGAAATTAAAACTAGACCCACGGGTGGAGACAATTTTAGGAAGCCGATAAAGTCGGACAATCATGCCAAATAGAAACATACATGTTAATACTACATTTGTTGTACATTATTTTAATGATTCATGTTACAGTCGCATACCAAAGGGGAGAGGGTCAACCTAGTTTTCTAACGTTAATCTCACGTAACATTACGTTTTTCCTACCTTATAACCCTAACGTAGTTTTCTTCCTCTATCTTCGTTTAGGTAGTGGATATTGTTCATCATTTATGAGTTTTATCTTTCTAATCTCTTAGTGATAATTTCGCCTTTCAACGCTTGCAGGATGTTTACGAAATAATTCGAAACTCGAAAAAAAAACGAAATTCGAAATAATTCGAAATAATGCATAATCTAAAAACTGGCGTTCAATTACAACCAGGTCCGCTCAAAAATATATTGCATTTGGCTTTTATATATGTCGCTATAGAGATCAATTTTACATTCGGAAAAACATAGTTAATGTTGAACTAGTTCTTCAAAAAGGGGCGTGGCCATGTATGTACCGGCGGAAAAGGACTGCAAGCACCGGAAACGATCCGAATTTATGTGACTTTGCCATACCTCAAACACTAAAAATATTTTAACACAAACTTGCAGAAAATGATTGTAATATATTGCTTAATACATGAAGTATTAGTTCTTAAATATATATAAATTTCGTTCAATCATATTGCTAATTATTCTGGGATCTTCTTCTTCTTCTTTCTAGGGCTTTTATCCAGTCAACAGCCCCTTTACGTCCCGAAGGGACGCATATTCGACCGTACACTAGACCAACACACTTGCGGGCTCCTCTGATCTGGGGTCAGCAGAACGCGAGATTCTAGGATTTAACGTTAATATATCGATGTCCACTTCCATTGATGTTCTCCTACCGGAATGGTGTAGGTTTGCGACTTTTAATAGAGAGTTACGCACTGTGTGAATATTGCACTTTACCGTATTCGATTTTTGATTGATTGATTGATTGACGATTCCGAGGGCGTCAATTGCTAAGTTAATTAGTCCAGTAAGTGTAGTGCATGTTTTCATCGCGGGAAGTGGCAGTGATCTTCCCCCGCTGGCTACTGTATTCTGTATTATCCCCGTGCGTTTTCTTGAGCCCTCATTTCGCTAGATGTGAGGTGAGTGGGGGGTTTGATTATTTCGTTGACAGGACTATTATATAAATTCTGTCGCTTGTTTTTCAATTCAAAATAGTTTCTATTACCCGGTAGCAAACATTTTTGGTTATCAGAATTTGTCAACAAAGCTTGTTACCCTCATTTATTCTGAATGCAACTAATGTTAGTAAAGGAGTGGAGGTACGTATGCCAGGGCACAATAAAACGTGCGCATATAATATTAACCCCATGTTTCAGACTACCTATGCGTGATTTCCAGTGATTATGCTACAGTAATAGCGGAAAACGCTGTTTTATCGGAATATGCGAGTGATATGACACAATTTAAGTTGCCCACTAAATCAATTACGTGATTACGCTGTACGGAATTAATTCCGAAATATGGTGGCTGTGTGTGCTGCTAACTCTAATGATGCAACAAGGTGTTAGTGGCCTGATTCGGATCTAACATAATAGTAATTATATTTATGTAATAATATTATAATAATATATACAGAAAATTGGTTGGTGGGAAGATCTTGTCGAACAAATGCGAGTCAAGAGAATTTGACCTTACGGGAGTTTAGAACACACACTGCCGTCACAGAACTTCCAGTTAGAACGCACGCGCAAAAACGCGGTTACGTGGTTGACTAAATAACGTTTTACGCAACGCTACACAAACGTTCTCTAGTATTGCAAGGGGCATTAAGCATGACCGAACTACCAAAAAGTTGAGACGACGCTCAGAATGTCAGTAAGGTTATCTAAAAAAGTAGTGTAGTATCACACACGTGGTAAAAGTTATTTTATTTTCTCTTGGGATTGCGCCACTGGGTGTGTCGGCCTCGTGTCCCAACCTTTCCTATTCGCAAAGTAAAATGCCACTTTAATCACTCGTATCTTTTTTTTAAAACTTTGTTGCGTCTACTTTTGACACAACGCGTCTCCAAGCCCCTTGGGAGCGTTGAGCGCTTTGCGCTTCTCGGAGTAATCCTCCATTACTAAGAGCTTTTTTGGAGTAATCCTCCGTTAATTATGTCTGTCGCGTCTCGTCGCAGTCGGTTGTCAAGAGGACCGCCAGGTAGCATCTCCGCGTACGCGCCTCCTACGTCACTACCCAGCGACCAGAATTAGGAAGGAGTTACGAAACAAACTCGTTTTGTTGGAACAAATTTCACATGAGATTCGACGGGAATCGAACCCGGATCTCAGTGGTGAAAGGCTAGCGACTTTGCAATGAGCCACGAGTTCAGCTTTATCAATAATTTTTTCATACATTTATTAAATAACTATTATTTAAATTTTCATAAATAAGATTTCATAAATAACTATTATTTAAAAGACTGCACATGTATATGAAATGAAAGTGAATGTACAGTCATAACAATTCTTAATCTAGCAAAATCATAAAAAATAAACATTTAAGCGACTCCCCTTGGTATCGCATACGGAATCATTTATATCAGTATTTCCCAACGAGGTCGGTATCGACCCCCTGGGATTGATGAAATGTTAAAGGGGTCAACGATGATCAAGGGGTCGATTGAAGGTCGACAACTGAAAATTCAATCACAAATGATCTGTGTAATCAAGATCCAATTGATTACTTCAAATATAAATGGAGTTATTAGTTTTCTTATATAAAGTTTCAGAACATCCAATAATACTTGTTTGTACTTATAAAAAATGAAAATTTTAATAGTACAAAATGAATAAACCTAACCCAAAAGGACAAGATATTTTTTAAAACTTTTGTGCATATTCTTTGTCTATGTAATGTTGTCAAGCCGTTATGTGCAATTATTTGTGTCATGATTATCTTGTATTCTGTATATTATAGAAAACGGCAAGGGGGTCGATGAAGCACATTTTTTATTTTAAAAAGAAAATTTTGGGAACCCTTAATTTATACCATGGTTTTGCTTAGGGTTACGTTAATATTTTATTCTTTATGTCTGAAGCTTTCGAAACTGTTGTTTGCGTTGCAGCGTTATATTACCTCCGTCGATCCACACGGCTGGCTTGGGTTCGCCGTCCTTGTTCAAGTGGCCTCCCACTGACACCTTTGCCACCTTCAGCGGTAGTCCCCGGCTCGACTGGCCGATGGTCAGCACCTCCACCAGCTTGGGGTAGGTCGTCGCCAGGTACTGCATATAGCGGAGCATGTCTGCAACAAGTGCACATGTTGCTCAACAGATGGCGCGCGCATCGCAGTCCTCGCAGCTCCCTTCAAATAGTACTGGGTGCAGCCAAGAGATAGAGCAATGATCAGAGGCGCAAGGTGCGAAAGAGAAATTCATATGGACATGTCATTCATTCAAAGCCATTTCATCATAACTGAAAAATAGCAATTTTTGTTTGTGTTGTGTCAATGAAACGTCTTTAGTACTTATTAACTAATTTGAGGTTTCAGAGACATTACATCTCGTGTATTCATTTCGCCCACCTTAATTTTTAGATGCATTTTCTAGTAAGTGTGTCCATTTTTCAGTTATGACGGTGTTGAATTTAATGAAAAAAAATTATCTTTGCTTTTTTCATGATCTTATCTTTTCTGTGAAAGTTTCGTGCTTTCATTGAAGATACCAAGACGAAATTCTGCGGACGAACTTGCGTTTAAGGCGGATTAGAAGGCAGTGCAAGGCGATGGTCATTGCGAGACTATCTACTTGGCTGTTCTGGAGATGCAGCGTCCTGGATTCAGATGCCAACCTTTCGGCAGTCATTTTGTGACTGCGTGATGTGACAAGATCGCATCACGACGGCCGTAATGGCCGACCTTGGCATCTGTGTTTATTTGATTTATATTATTGTTCGCTACAGCAATAATAATAAAATAATAATAATAACAATAATAGCAATAATATTAATAATTATTATTATAATTAAAAGCTAGTGGTTTGTTCTAGAAAGCGTACTGTTTTTCTACCAATTGTCTCAATAAATTGCAGTTTATTGCCTACTGTTATGTCCAACGTAATAACTTTCTCTCTTTTTATGAAGAGTACGTTTTGTAGCCACATCGCTTGATGATATTAATGGCGTTGCTTGTTCTTGTGACTGCCATAATTTCGTAAATGATCTACTGTTTTTACTTAGCCAAATAATGAGGTGAATCGTTCTAACTAAAAACACTTTCAATATTGTGGAGTCACAGAAAATAAATAATTTTGCTAAAACTGCCTAACGCTTACTTTAACTAAAAATGTTTAAAAACCATTTTTTATTGGAATACAGTACATTATGCTTACATAAAAATAAAGTAATAGTGTCACAGCGTTTTACATGGTTTTACAACATCATGGTTTTACAGCAAAAAGGTCTAAAATTATTATTTTTTAACTTTAGTTCATTTTTTCGTTGAATTAACACCAGGATAGAAAATATCGTTCAAAAAATGTACACTGTAATGTCAGCAAAGATCGTTCAAAATACAAATCTCGCCTGATTATTAAATATGATTTTTCTACTCTCACTTCTATTCTCTCCCTTATTAAATGAGTGCAGCTTGTTTTATTCTGATAATTAAAATTATACAGCTTCAATATATTAAAAAACGGAAACATAAACATGAGGTTTATTCATTCTCTACATTCTTTCTTCAGTAGTCGAAAATCGTGAAATAAAAATAATACCGTTCTTTTACACTTGGTATTACACAGGTTTTCAAGAAGACGTTGAATAATGTTAGTATCCTAGACTGTTCGTTTTACTTACATTATCAGGAGAATGGTCCAGGATTTATTTATATATAGACCGTCAGTTTTATTTCTATTGTCACATTTATTGATATAACTTATACCAATAAATGTGCCAATAAAAATAAAGCTGCCTGTCTATAAATAAACAAATCCTGTTGTCATATAATATGTTGAATTTTACTTTCAACATTTGACAGCAAAACTGAAATAAACTTTAAATGGTAACCTCATGCTTCGAAACTTTTCAAATTTTGAAATGATTTGATTGTTAATGTGAAGAGTCCGGCCAGTTCAGTGGAACCGAACGTGAATAATCACTACGGTGCTAGTTTGACGGTAGATGACGTTTTAGGAATTGCTTCTTACCGTTTTTTAGGAACTGTGATATTTAGGAAGGTTTTTTTAAATACATAAAAAAATCGAGGTTGCGTAAATTATTCGAGTGCGAAAATTACGTGAGTAAATAGTGTCAGAGGTGACGAATGATTCTACGTCATGAACAGACTTTTTTCAATTACGAAGGGACAGAAGGACACTGCTGCAACTACATTTATAAAGTAGCCCAAACTGTTGTCAGACATGCTTGATATCAATAACAAACTTTTATAATTATTTTCTGATAAATTTGATCAATGTTGATGGGAAATATACTCTTTCGATTCGTGGGCAGAGAAGCATACGCAACCGAGGGAACCGTAATTACTCAGCGCGATCTAACATTGTTACTTGCAGGCTATGGTCAGAATCCCCGTGTTCATTCGACTAGTTAATCACCACAGATTCAAACATAATGATGTAATGGAGTCGGTTTCTCTCAAGAGAGCGAGTCAGTCTTATTATAAATACAATTAAAGCACAAATTACATGTTAAGAATTCTTAGAGTGAAATAATTCTCTTTACATTACTCTCTTCACTTTCGTGTGAAAGAATTCACTCTAAATTATTAGAGTGAATTCTTAGAGTTCATTAGAGACTAATTCGTTAGTCTCTAATGAACCGCCTCTGCCGCTCCCTCTCCTCTTGAACTTACCGAATATGCGCTTTTGCCTAAAAATCCGAAGTCTATAATTGGGGTTTCCTAACGTCGGGGATGACTGGTCATTTTTTCACCTCCCGCCTTATAAAATGAATCTCTGTAATTAATTCTCGAACGTCCTTCTCAACGGGACTCATGGTCTCAGATATGTGCTTATCACTGTAATAAAGATTCATTTTATAAGGCAGGAGGTGTAAAAATGACCTAATGTCATCCGCCACGTTACGAAAACCCAAGTCTACAGTACCGGTAGATTCTGACAGTCCTCTCGCCACGTGCTGTAGTGCGTCATGTGATGCTCTGAAGCAATCAGCTCGCGAGGATTTGTTTACTTTCTCACAGCCAGGGATCAGCGTTGCCGTTCATCTGACTCAAACGAAGTCGCGGAGGCGATAAGGTTCGTCTATAGCGAAGGTGATGCGCATGATGCGTGATGATTACGATGATGAGAAGACGTAGGCCTCTCAGTAATTGTTAATGTTTTGAGATTTAATTTATGTCATGTAGGTGGTGCCATCAACGTAGTAATGTGTGGCAACAGTGCATCCAATCGTCAGAGTCACTACTTGTACTGTTTTATTCCTTTCAATTTATTGGTTTTGATGGTAGGTACATGGATTAGTTGTTAACAACTTTACATATGTATTTGTTTCTTATTAACTAACTTAAAATTAACTTATAGTTAACATACAATTAACTTACAACTATTACAATGAGAGAGGGGTCCCTTGTGGGTTCTCTAATCAGGTTCCAATTCAGCGAATTTGATGAGAAATGAGTGATAGGGAGATTTATTTGTAATTCTGGTTTGATGGATGGGATTTTTGCCGAGCCTGAAAGGCATCAGGGAGGGTATTTGATTTAAGCTGGAGTAAAAGTTGATGGAAAGATAAGCTATATGCTGTGTATAGTGAGTGTAGTCCGCCAGGAGTCGAGGGGACGCGGTCCTTAGAGTGGTCCTCATGAGGGTCGAATGGCGTGTCTGGACGTGGCATTTTTCGTGGTGGGAAAGAGATGGAAATCTGGCGTTGTCAGGCTAAGACAGTTGTGCTTTCCCAGCCGCCGCTGCCCCTCCCCCCCCTCCCAGACAGATCCTGCTGCGCGACCTGATCTCATTCGGAAGGCGTCATGCAACACGACGCAAACAAAAACAGGACCCAACTCCCATCTGCAGAAGCCCGTGAGCATTTCTACTTTAAGTATATTTTCAGAAACATAATTATTTGAAATTTCGAATTCAAATGTAGTGAATACTCTGTACAAGATTTTTTCTTTATATCCATGTATGCTGTGTCTATTAAGTATACAATCCTTCAACTTCACTTTCCTGACTAACAGTAAACAATGTATTTTATTAGCCTCATTTCATCTAATCATACATTCTCTTTCCCCTTCCTGGTTCCTCTTTTCTTTCTTTTCCAATTCTTCATTTCCTTTTCTGACTCCGTCTTCCACTTTCAGTTTTCCTTCGCTATTTCTCAACTCTTTTTTTCAACGTGTTCATTTTTTTCTGTTTCAGTCGTCACAGTCGTCTTATACTTCCCTGGCTGCGTCACTTTCTTAATCTCTTACTCCTCCGTATCGTACTTATTACTCTCTTTCCCCGTTTACTACTGCCTCCTTCTTTCTCCTACCCTCGCCTGCCGAGCGAACCAACACTTTATAGTTGTTTTTTTTTTTAAATGAAAGTAGACGTAATGATGGTGACGATGAAGGATGGCGATGATTGTGAATTTAGGAATAGAATGAAAGGAAAGGTTTGAAAGGCGACACAATAGTTGGGAGAGCTCCACCTTGCCACAACGCACAAGCAAAATATGCATGCTGGATTCAAACCTAGAACCCATTAAACCGAGATTGCTATGACGCATACTCCTTAACAATTTCGGTTACCCAGATCGATCTGAATGCGTATTTAGTAATACCTGACGTACCTCGCGTTGCCCTTGTATTAATTTATTCATCATCTGTTTGACAGGACATGCAATGAGTTTTATCTACAATTCTATCTCGTGCACAAAACTACATTAAGGTCGAAATTACCTTATAAAAAAAAAAAAAAAACCAAAACACTAGCCAAAACAGCGTGACGAAACTCTTTATTATTTATTTTTACTAAACATCAATCAAAACTGGTTTAGCCATTAGCTTGGACATACAGGCACAGACAGAAATCGCAAAACATTTTAATTGAAATTTTGTCGTAAACATATCAGATTATAAAAGAGCAGTTATTTTGCAATCGCAGACAGAAACATCAATATTATTTATATAGACGTTAAGCATATTACGCGATGTTATCTAGAGTTAAGCGCGCACTGGGCCCGTACGGTACGGATGGACGGGACCGGAAGGACGAAGTTTTTGTGTGGGACGTGCGCACTAGGCCGGCAGGGACGGTCGGACGGGATGGAACGGCCACTTCGGGCAGTCTTTGAGTCAGTTTGCTCCTCGCTCTGTGGCTTGTATTGTGCGCAATGACATCGCATGGCGTTCATTTGCAAAATTCTAAAATGAAAATCCTTCTGATTTTGCCGTCTTTACCTCTCTCGTTTTTCTTTCTTTCCGCCTCTCTCTCTCTCTCTCTCTCTCTCTCTCTCTCTCTCTCTCTCTATATATATATATATATATATATATATATATATATATATATATTTATCTCTTTATCTATCTATCTCTATATCTCTATCTCTCTCTGTCCCATTATATTTTCCATTCTCTCTCTTCCTCACTCTAAGCTCACGACTGGTCTCTCGACAAATTTGGTAGTCGAGAGTGTAATTGTGTGCAAGTAAGGGGTGAGAATAGGAGAAGGAAGAGGATGGAAAGATCGCGCGCGGTCCATTGTCCGTTTGTTAGGGTACTGCTCCGGCATTCGCCTGGTGTTGACCGGAGAAAGCACGGAAAACTACCGATCAGAGCAGCCGGCCGCTAGAATTCTCCTCCAGACAGCGGCTAAATTCGACCCAGCTCTCTAGCTAGTGTATACAATCCTGCAACCTTCGGATATCGAACCCTGGAACCCCGATCAGAGGCCCGGTAGTGACATGAGTTGATGCCCTAAGCCACCTCAGCCGGTAGATGATTAATTGGAAGTTGTTTTTTCAGATGTTTCGTCTGTACCTGCAACAGACAATGAAGTGACGGGGCAAACGCCATAATACTCCCGTAGACCGCTTAAAGATAACGAGTCAGGAGCAGATGGAAAGCGTGAAAGAACTAGAGAGTGTCTACATCGTGATTTGTCAAATATCTGTGTATCAGGAGTTGCCAAAAAAACAGGAGCAATATCACGTTTATAAATGCTCATAACTCCGTTATGCTCTTTCTCAGTAAATGTTCATTGGCAAAAAATTAAAACTCTTTGTAGTTTTCTTGGACCGTGGCATATAAGCAGTATCAATCTTTGAGGTGAATTACATTGATAGGCGCGCTACGAAATGGCAAGATGGAGAACTAAGGATGCGACTTTCTTCAGAATCATGAGACTGTTGCTCAGGGCCCGAAGTCTCGAGAGCGGCATAGTTTTCAATATTCTCCACTTTCATAGTTTTTAATGTTGATACTCATTTTCTTACAAGTTTAAAACAGCTAGGCTTGATAGCCGTTCAGCCCTTGTTCGTGGACTGAATACTTCCTGTCGCTGACTACCTGACTTCAGGTAAACTCAACTCAGACGTCACTTACTTGAGGAAAACCACAATATCATAATATATCGCGACCGGAAGGCCCTAGGGTACGAATCCCGACGGTGGCCGATTTTTGACCGCAGCCAAGTACCTAGGTCGAATTCTGTTTCTGTCTCGAGGAGAATTATAACGGCCAGCTACTCTGAACTAGAGATGGGCTTAACAGCTTTTCTTCAATAACTGTTATCACAAAAGCAGCTGACTCGTAATAGCTGTTATTAATAACAGTTGAAAAATAACAGGTCCATGATCAGCAACCTAACATGGCCGGCTGCTAAGAGTGAAAGCAGTTGTAGCGACTGCTAAGAGTTAAACCACGTAAAACGAATAACATTGGTAGCACCGCAAAGCCTGTGCAGCTACCTTACGGCGCGTCCTTGCACTACTTTCCCTAACATGTTTGGACAGAGAAGCTGTTGATATGAACGAGACTGGATGAACGGCCAAGGATGAATAGTAATTCATTTAATGTGTAGCGAATGTGTATAGAATATTTCTAAAATGAAAGTGATTCGGGTTCAGATTGAAACTATTCTTTCAAATATGCAACTTGTGCATAGTGAAGTGACGAGTGCCAAAAATAATGAGGAGAAACAGTGTTTTTGCTTACCTATAGCTAAAGTGTTAATGACTGTTGAATATCAAGTATTATAATGTGAGATATTTGACCGTAACTCATTTTATTTTATTGGACTCAGGGAAATATTAGTTGATCTCACAGAAGCAGCAATGGGACAGAAATAAGTTAACATAATGGACGGATTTAATTTAAAGGACAAACATCTTGTTGTAGTGTATACAATAAAATATAAAAATATTGTGACACATGGTCCGTAATAATGACGAATTATGTATTAATGAATCTATAATTTGAACACTGGCAAATCATGATTGATTTGCTGCAGTGAAGTTGTTATCGTACAAAATGGTTGCCACAAAAGCTTGTAGTAGTTCGGATTAGGCCCAATAGGTTGCAGTTCTATGCATTTCGACCGATAGCCAAAAACAGGGTAAACGAAATAACTGTTATTTCGCGTAACAGTTACGAAACGTTAACGGTTAAGAAATAACAGTTTAGCTGTTAAGGGCATATCCCTACTCTGAACGGTATTTTCCATAGAATTGTATATCTTCCGATCAATACCAGGCGAATGCCACTGAGCAGTAGTTTTACAAACGTTTCGTGATCGCGCGCGATTTCCGTTCATTCTTTCTCCTTACACCAACATACAGCTATTTACGTGCACTATGCTATGACACGTACCGGGAGACCATCGGGAGCTGAGTGCTTGTTTCGGTTAGGCGGCACCCCGCTTCGAAAGATACCGGGAAGGAAGAGGACCGGAATCATATGTGTAGGTCGGCGGCAGATCTCTAGAGGCAAAGTAATACCGTCACCTCTCAATATAGCACACGCTGCACTTACTGACCTATTGGTCGGAGAAGTGACGCTCTCAGAATCACACCGGTAGCGGTAGCTCAGCGCATCAACTGATATTACTGCAGCGCCTCTAACCGGGAGGTCCTAGGACCTAGGTTCCAGTCCTGACGGCGGCAGGATTTTCGGTAGCTTTTAAGCTAGGTCATATTCAGCTGCTGTCTGGAGAAGAATTCTAGCGGCCGGCTGCTCTGATCGGTAGTTTTCCGTGGTTTCTCCTATCAACACCAGGCGAATGCCGGAACAGTACCCTACCAAACGGGCCACGGACCGCGCGCGATCTGTCCTTCCTCTTCCTTGTCCTATCCTCTCCCATTACACACACACACTTACACTAACATGCACTACACTACCACATATTCCGGGAGACCGGTCGGGAGCTTAGAGCTTGTCCCGACTGGGGCGGTGTCCCGTTGGTGGGAGAGTCCTGGTTAGGGGGAAACCCCACTAGCCGACGGTAGGTCGGCGCCGGATCTCGCCATCCAGCGGGGGAAGATCAACGCCATCTTCCGCGAAAAAAAAACATGCATTACACTAACGGAACTAATGATCAAAGCAGTTGACGCGCCCGGAAACACGAAAAAATCAATCAATCAAAGGGAAAGTAATACCGTCACCTCTAAATATAGCACACGCTGCACTTACTGATCTATTGGTCGGAGAAGTGACGCTCTCAGAATCACAAAATAATCAATTATTATACCGCGGTCCCATTTACTTCCTACTAATGTTTATTCTTCGGCAGATATCAGATGTATTTAATCCTTGTTGATGTATTTAACGTTATCATTTTTTCCTAGCCGTGTTCCAAATGCGTTAAAGAACAATTTCCGCTTACTTCCTAGACGTCTGCTATTCTGAGTTCCTGAGGTTTCCCCACAATTGAGAGACAGGTTCTATATATACGCAATTAGGTTTACAGGATCATAAACACCATCAAGTCATTCTGTCATTCTGTCAAGCCGGTTGTAAAACTCTCATTGTTCACACAACGGAGTGCGGTGGTTTTACAACCAGCGCGTCGCGAGTGCGTCTAGTCAAGCTGGCGTCTGAATGGGTCGCCTAGGCAATGCATCCGCGGGTTAGTCCCGGTTCACTTGTTTTCGTCCCTTCCGGCGCCCGCATTCTTAAAGAGGAGATCCCGTTCCGCTTTTTGTGCCTCGGATTAAGGCGTCATTTGCTTTCTCCTGGCGGCGGCGGCGGCGGCGGGGCGGCGGCGGCGGCGGCGGCGGCGGCGGCGGCGGC
>BLKR01001596.1:211459-270490 GCA_011170035.1 Teleogryllus occipitalis | reverse complement strand
CGTTATCCATTGCCTACCTACATGGATGATCTGATTGTGATAGCAAGAAATGAAGAAGAAGAAGCAATTATTAATTTGAGCAAAGTTTTAAGAGTGTCTGAATCCAACGGACTAGAAATAAATTGAAGTGTCATTTGCAGCATAAAAATTGAATACATAGGTCTTAAAGTTGAAGATGGTAAAATTAGACCTTCCAAGCACAAAAAAGTTTCCAATATTGAAAGATGCCAAGACAGTGCAAGCAGTAAAAAAAAATTCCAATATTGAAAGATGCCAAGACAGTGCCAAGTTTTGTCAGTTTAACCGGTTACTTTAGAAAATTCATACCGGGTTATTCAAGAATAGCTAGGCCATTGTATCATTTATTAAAAAAGATACTACTTTGAATTTGGACCAGATCAAGAGACAGCATTTTTACTTTCTCGTATACTATAGCAACCCTTACTGTCAAGGGTGCATCCCAGGGTGACGCCGACTCACCTGTTTCCTGGTCCACTGACTCGTTCAACATTGCCCGGCTGCTCAGTCTGTAATTGGGACAGGATCATGCGTGATTGTGGCTTTTGCATGCATTATGCCATTGGAAAGCATTGCATCATAACAATTAAACTTTAATTGACAATTTTGAACGTGAGGTGAAGCCTTTCGTTACAACGAATTTCCTTAATCTAACTTATAACTAACTCTTAATATAGGCCGGCGTGGGCCCGACGTGGCTCGGCGGAGGCGCGTGCGGTAGGCCATCCTCCTACGGCACCCGAGGAGACCCGGCGGGGCGGCGGCGTCCAGATGCCTCTGGCGCGGCTCTGCCGATCGCCGGCAGCGCGACCCAAAGAGGCGGTGATTGCGCCTTAGCCCGTGGCGAGTTCGGGCCCAAGTTCGGGCGCTCTGGCAGTCATGGGATGATCGCCTCCCAACGATAGTTCGGCGTGCGGCCTGGTCCAGGCAGCACGGGAGCGACCAGCGAGTTGGCGGCGACGGCAGTCTAGCGACTCGATGCGGCGTCTTGCGGCAGCGCGTTCTCGCACGATCAGCTTTATGCACCCGTTAACTTCATCGGGAGAGCACAAACTCCGATCTCACGCACCCGTTTACATCCCTTGAAAAGAAACGTCCGCGCGTCGTCCGTGGCCAAAACCAGAAACCCGTCCGTACTCGTTCGTTGTCAAAGTTAGAAGAAAGTCCATACTCGTCCGCTCCCGAAGTTAGAAGCAGCTTCCCGGGAACAGCACTCGCCTCCCTCGGGTAGCAAGGTCACGTGGTTTTCGGTGATTCGCCCCCCCCCCCCGAAATCACGCGGTGCGTTGTGCCCAATCGCGGTGTCACGTACGACCGTTGCAAGTTCGCGGCTTCCTGTTTTTTCAAAACGTCCGTTGTGAACACTGATAGCGCCTAAATCATTTGTACAATCTTCTCCAAATTGTTAGTTTGGAGAAGCTAGAGATGTTTCCTTCAAACGAAATTTGTTGTCCATAAATAGTTGTATCATAAACGTCATGCACATTTTTTTCGAAATTCCTAGTAGTTTTCGTGCAATAGAGCGTAAAATACTTGCAATTTTAAAAAAATATAAAAACAAGATTTTCTCAAACACGGCTAAAATTTTTTTCTTTAAATTTTTTGTACGGTTAGTGCCAAACAAACTCTATACGATGACATAAACGCCATATTTCTCTATTTTTTTCAAAAATTACTAAAATGTAATTTTTTGACCTGCCTCTCACATCGGTAATATTTACATTAGAGGCGATTTCTTCACGTTATGCTATTTACGAGTACATTCGCTTTAAATAATGTCAAATAAAGTTTCTCGAAAACAGTTTTTTATAGAAATTAGCTCAAAATTCCGCATTTTCAGAACCACGTTAACTCTATTTTTTCAAAAATAGCTCCAATTTTTTTCTTCCAATCTTTATAATGGATAGTGCTAATTGCATTGCTTTATTTGACGTTAATTTCTTTTTGGGGTATGCTTTTGTTTTTTCAAAAATGATACAAATCTAATTTTTTTGAAATACCTCTCACGCCGTTAATAATGTCTATTCCATCAATTTGTAACCATTATTACATTTGTGAGTAGACGTGATTCAAGAGAATTCCAATGAACGTTTTTCGAAAAGTCAATAGATTTCCGAGAAAAAGAGTTTCAAATTTTGCATTTACAGTAAAGCTTAATCGGCCTTTTCTCAAAAACGGCTACGAATTTCCCACTGAAAACTGCTATTCATGACGAACTTTTACTCTTCTCTAACATTCTTGAAGTAATAATTTGGTTGTACTACTATGAAAGCAAAATGTTGGCAATAATTATATGATTATATCCAAAAGCAATTGGATATAAATAGATGAAAGGTTCATTGTCAGGTACAAAAACTTATCACTAATAACTAAACTAAATAGTAATACACAATAATGGAAATATTAATAATAATAATAATAATAATAATAATAATAATAATAAATCACTATAATATTTATTTAGATTCACTCCTCTATGTACAGTTTTTCATTGCATTACACTGTATAGTACTTTTCCGCACTGTACCACACTGCGTTACACATTTAACTTCTTTTAATTTCAGTTACCCTAACTTATTTTTAAAGCGACGAACCCTTTAAAATGCTTTAAAATTTGATGCGAGTAAAATGTTTCAATCTATATCATTAGTACAAAATAAATGTACTGAAATATGTCAACATAAAAATCAAGTGTATTAAAGCTGTAATTACAGTTTACTCACGGCCCAGCATTACGTTCTGTGACCTCAAGAGACAACAATTGTCTTTCAACAAGACAATGCTTGGTAATACGAAGCACACGTCTAGTCATGTGGAGGAACACCCCAGAGAACATGTGTGCGATCAGCTCAGACGTCAGCTTCGATCCAGCTCCGATCAGTCGGATCTCGTGACCGAGTTACAACAGCTGTAAGCCGGCTTGTCTCAGGAGAGGATTCAATGGTGATATGATTCCCAACCGAATCGAATTGGAGCATATACCCGGACAGAGGTGTCACATGGGGCTAGCAAAATTGCCTCAGTCAGCAGGGTAACATCTGGTATTGTAAATGTTATAATACACTTTAATCATGCAGTTTTTCATTTCCACAACAACTTGATTGTGTTTCACTTTTCTTTCAGAAATACCACTTCTATCCATTAATATTTTAGCAAGTATATGAAAAGTATGAAGATGTTTACTAAAACCAAAAGCGGAAATATTAAAGGTCAATTTTTTATGGTGCGAGTATTTAAATGTGACTGGGAAGTCACGGATCCGATGCCAGTATGGTGCAAGACATTTGCTTGATACGTTTAACATCAATGAGTTTGTGGCACCTGACGAAATAGAATTTTCAGACTGCTCGCATCAGTAATTTCCATGTTTTTTGCTTGTTTTTTTCTTGTTATTTTGAGAGAAATACCCGAGCAGCACCCTACAATACGTCCAGAGATCGCCCGTGATCCTTTCTTCCCTATCCTTCCTAACTTTTTTTGCAAGCACTAATTCTTAAAACAATTATTCACCTTTAAAATGGTGACACTTTTTATATTATGGCAAACATACATTCTTTTAATAGTAGTAAATTAGAAATAATTGAGCATTATTTAAGAAATTGTGAAATTGTATTCTTCTAGCAACCCTCGCAGGCAATCGGAAATACACTAATAGCAGTTCCAATCAATTCAGATTTTCCATAATACAGAAACATGACTTATTATTGATATATAGATTACTACTGGTCGAACAGATATATTTATGTAAGGAGAGAAGACCAGCCTGCAAACGATTATTAAAAATACTTAAAACTGAAACGTAATGGAGACCTTCGATTGCACTCCATCTGATGGCAGCTCCTTTAGGTGAGTGCATGAAAATCAGTAATTGAAACTTGAGCTCAGAGTCCCGCTAGTGGAGAAATTTCGATTCCAGTTCCTAGTTAGGGCGAGTGAAGAAGGGATGAGAATTCCTAAGATTGCCTTTGATGAACGGCTTTCTGGTTTCCTTCCAACTATTCTCAGTAGATGCCGGAGCCCTAACAATGGTCCTTCAACCGTGCCCAATTCTCTTCCTCCCCATTCTGGCGTCAGTCTGATTTCCAATTACCACAATAACCCTCTCTTCGTCCACAACTAGTCCCGCAATACTATGATTACTGCGATGATTAAATCTGTCGGAGTCAATAGATTCTTGGCTGTTTGGAAGAATCCGCGTCCCAGATGTAGTTGCCAACGCGTTGGTCGTCATGCTGTGACCTTCTTCAGGGCCAAATGTCTGAACCTTCAGGACATTTCTTCCTTAAAAAAAGTCTACCATGTTGATGGTGACCGAAATATTGGCCAGCGACTCCCGGAGATCGAAGTAATTTTTACTGTCAAGCACTTGCGTTTATTGTGTGAATCGGGAATATGTAGAGAAGACGAAAAAAATATATGATATATTTGGGCGCAAGCATGAAAATACACATATATTTTCTTGGATTTTTTGTCATTAGAAAAAAAGTGGTACTAAAACAGCACATACAATCTCGCACTTAATAATGGTTACGTAGAACAATTTATACTGCAATTTCTCTCCAAATTAACACATCTCAGTCGTTTTTTGAAAAATTCATTACAAATTGTAAATATTAGGTGCAAGCTCGTCGGTCTGTGGTCAGCAGATTCACAAGGCCTTCCGCGACAACACACACATGAAAGACTAGTAGTGGTAAAGAATGGCACACACTTTCTCGTAGCAAAGTTTTCTAAATTCCTTGGTGTGGACTGGCTTTATGATCTTTCCCCATTCTCTTGCCATGAGTCATCTACCGCCGCCCAAAGTACATTTTTTCAACTTTTCGGTTTCCTAATTGTAGAACTGAAATATTGCTTTAAGAATATTAAAGAAGAGTAAAACCTCGGTTTAAATGGCAATTTTTATTGAAAAATTTAGAGCCGTTTTTAAGAAAATGGCGTTTAAGCGTTAATGTAAATGCCAAATTTGAAACTGTTTTTATATAAGAATCTATTGCATTTTCGAAAAACTTCATTGGAAGACATTTAAAGAACTTTTTACTTACAAACAGAAAAATGTATACAAATGGATGGAAATGTGTATATTATCGGCGCGAGAGACGTTTAAAAAAATACATTTCCGTAATTGTTTTAAAAACAAAAGAATGAACTTTACGACATATTAAACTGCGCACTTAACACTATCCGTGGGAAAGTTTGAAGAAAAAATTTGCAGCCATTTTTTAGAAAATGGCATACGAGCGTTTCTCAAAATGCGGAAATTTGAGTTTTTTCACAAAAAACTGTTAAGTTTTCGAGAAACTTTATATGACTTTTTAAAGCATAAGTACTCATAAACACCATAATGAAAACAAATTTTCGGTAATGAAAATATTAACAAGTGAGAGACGAGTCAAAAAAATTTGATTTTTCTAATTTTTGAAAGAACAAAAGAATGCAGCAATGTGACGTTTATGTCATCTGATACAGTACATTTAGCACTATCCATACCAAAATTTAAAGAGAAAATCTTGTTTTTGTACTTTCTTTAAAAATTGCCAACACTGTACGCAGTATCGCGCGAAAGCTACTAAAATTTTCAAAACAAATTACATGACCTTATTAATAGAACTGATTATGAGTAACAAATTTCATTTGAAGGAAAAATCTCTATTTTTAATTTTGCAGTTGGAGGAAGATGCTGTAAATAATTCAAACATTTAAAATTTTCGAAAATTCAGAGTTAAACATGAAAATCGGACCTATGCCACCCACGTGTATTTTACATTTTGTTGCCCATTCGTCTATTTTGTTTAAATGTTGTTGAATTTTTATACTGCTATGTGACAGCGTGCAACTTATATGAATATTGCCGTATCGTCGGCGAACTGTGCAAGTTGTGTGTAACGTGTGATGGGGATATCTGCTGTGTAAAGATTAAATAGCGTTGAGGATAGGGGTGAGGCTTATGGAAGTCCTGCTTCTATTGTGCATGGGTTGGAGCTACGATTGTCTATGGTTATTGTAAAAGATATGTTTGGTATAAATTGTGTGATAATATTTAGTAAGTATTTAGGTGTTCCTATTGTTTTGAGTTTGTGGATTAATCCGGGGTGCCAGACTCTGTCAAAAGCTTGATATGTATCTAAGAGTATTGCTATTGAGTTTTTCTTTTCTTGAAAGCTAGTGTGAATGTATTCAGTTATCCTTAATTGATGTGCAGTTGAGATATAGTGTCTGAAACCAATTTGATGATTTGGAATAGCTTCTGACTTCGTTATATCATTATTGGGTCTTTTTAAATTTTTTTTTCAAATACTTTTGAAATAATTGGGAGGAGACTTACTGGTCTATAATTGGCTGCAAGACTGATTTGTGTTTGGTTCAGGAATCGGGATTGTATTTGATATTTTCCAAGAACGTGGGAAATAGCCTAATAAAAGTGATGTTATTTATATATGCGATTGTGGATGTGGGCAAGTTTTTTAGTATTTGGTTGCTAATTAGATCATGTCCAGGAGCCTTTCTTTTGGGCAAATTTTTTATGAGGTTATTGACTTCGGAAGGTGAAATGAATTTTATTTCCTGAGTGACGTCATAGTTTGGTGATTTACTTGAATTAATTATTGCCTGGTGGACTGGGTGTGTACGGGTGTATTATTAGGTTTGAGCAAAGTGTTCTGATAGCGCCTCTGCCTCTTGTGGAGGCAGAGGCGCAATTTTACACCTTGTATCATGTTGAGGGGTGGCATGGTCATTTTTTTTATTTAGAAGACATTTTGCAAAGTTCCATAGTAATTTATTTGAGGTTTTTTATGATTATTTTGTATCGAAGGATTTTTGGGTATGTATATTTATTGCTTTTTACTTTCTCGTATACGTACGTACATACGGAGTAATATACGAAGTATAGAGAAAGTTATGTAATGGTGCGCGAAAAAACGGCGGATTTTCGGCGGAAAAAAATTCATTTCCGGGCTCTGGTGACGAAAAAGTGCATAAAACCAGTTGCTAAATTAAGAGGAAAAAATCCTCCAACACGTGGTGAAGCCAGAATCCCTGATTTGTGGGTGCTCAATGTTGAAAAACCAATTGGAAGCAAAACGTCCGTCCGTCCGTCCGTCCGTCCGTCCGTCCGTCCGTCCGTCCGTCCGTCCGTCTGTCCGCCTGTCCGCCTGTCCGCCTGTCCGCCTGTCGTATGTGAACAAACCTAGCGCCTAAATCACTTGTACGATCTTTTCCAAATCGAAGACACCCCTGTCTATCTCAATCTAGTTAAAACACTGAAATTTCGAAAAACATTCTTTAAAATTTGGGGGTACTTTACATGAAGCCTTCCGGGCATTTTCAAAATTTTCTCAAAACGGCTCCAAATTTTTTCTTGAAATTTCTTGTATGAATGGAGAAATTTACACCTACAAATGTGGCATAGGTCCGATTTACACAATGAACGCGGAATTTTCGAAAATCCAAAAAATTTGAATTTTTTCGGCGTCTTACTACAACTATAAAATTGAATACAGAGATTTTTCCTTAAAATGAAATTTGTTGCCCATAAATAGTTCTTTCATTAAGGTCATGTACATTTTTTGAAAATTTTAATAGTTTTTGTGCAATAAAGCGAGCAATTTTTAAAATTTTAAAAAATTACAAAAACAAGATTTTCTTAAAAACGGTTTCAAATTTTTTCTTTAAATTTCTGGTCAATTGTTGGTAGTGCCCAACTAACCTTATACGTAAACATAAACGCCATATTGCTCTATTGTTTTGTTTTTATACAAATATTACAAAAATGTAATTTCTTTGACTTGTCTCTCACGTCGGTAATATTTACAATACAGTCGACTTCTTCACATTATTATATTTATGAGTACATGTACTTTAAATACTGTCAAATGAAGTTTATCGAAAACTCAATAGTTTTCTGTAAAAAAGAGTTCAAAGTTCAGCATTTTCAGAAACGCTCTCACGCCATTTTCTCAAAAGTGGCTCCAATTTTTTCTTCAAACTTTTCAAACGGATAGTGGTAATGGCACTGTTTAATATAATGGTAAGTTCACTTCGGTGTTTTCTTTTGTTTTCTCAAAAATTACAGAAATGAATTTTTTTAATATCTCTCACACCTTTAATATGCACATTTCTCATTGATTTGTATACATTATTACATTTGTGAGTGGAAGTGTTTCAAATGTCTTTAAATGAAGTTTTTTCGAAAACTCAATAGATTCCTGTGAAAAATAGCTTCAAATTTTGCATTTACTGAAATGCTTAATCGCCATTTTCTTAAAAAAATTTCAATGAAAATTTCTATTTAGGACGAGGTTTTACTCTTCTTTAATATTCTTGACGTAATATTTCAGTTGTGCTAATAGGCAGGCAAAAAGTTGAGAAAATGTCAAGAAAATGTACTTTCGGCGATGATAGATGGCAGCTGACCAGAGAATGAAGCAAGTCCTTAAAGCCAGTCCACACCAAAGAAATTAGAGAACTTTACTATGAGAAAGTCTGGGCCATTCTGTAGCACCTCTTATTTTTTTATTTGATTAAGGATCTTTAGTTCTTTTTTCAGTTGTGGAATTCCATTCTTGCTCCATAGCCTTCTAGTTTTATTGCGTGTGTTGATTATTTCTATTATTTCTTTGGCTAATTTTGGTTTTGTCTGTATGTAAGGATATGTGGATTTGTTGTCTTGCAAGTGCTTTATAGTGGTTATTATAATTTCGTTTATATTCATGACCGACTTCTCTATTTCTATGGGAGAGTTTAATGTTTTGAATTGTGGTGTCTTGGCTCTCACTATTTTTCTAAATGATTCCCAATTTATATTTTGGGTGTTCAGTTTCTGAGTTGGAGCATGTGTGGGAGGTATTATTTTAGTGGTTATTAATACTGGAAGATGGTCTGAATCCATCTCGAAAACTGGGATTGAATGATATACTGTACTTGTGTTAGTATTTGCTATATCTAATATATATGGGTGCTTGCTGCTGTCGTGTGGGAAATAGGTTGATTCGCATTGCGTAAGTGTGTTCAAGTTTAAGTCCAATATTGTTTTTAGTAGTTGAGAGCCTGCATTGTTGGAAACTCTGCAACCGCAGTTAATGTTTTGCGTTAAGTTTGCGTTGTTGCATTTATAAATCGCCTAGTAGAATCATCGGGGTGTTCTGTTGAAGGGAAATTATGTTGGTGTTTTTCATTTTAATATGGGGTGGTTTGTATGCTGATATTATGGTTGTGATTCTATTGTTTATAGGGATTTTGATAGCAATGGTTCCTAAACCTGGAGTATGAGGTGTGTCAGATTGCATATACAGAATTGATTTCTCGACGAGGATGAGTACTCCTCCCCCTTTTTGATCTAGTCAGTCTTTTCTTATTACATTGCATCCTGATAGGTTAAATGTCTTGTCTGCACTGAGGTGCGTTTCGGTGATGCACGCGATTTGTATTTCTTTGTCTTTTAAGAAATATTTTAGTTCGGTTTTTTTGTTTGGGATATTATTAGCGTTCCAGTTTAGTGGGATCAATTCTTTGTTACACTGTTCTGGCATTATTGTTATTAAAGTAAGATGTGATTGAATTTTGAATACAGTTTATTATGGTTAGAATGATACTATTAATTATGCCCATTAAATAATTTGTAATGTTGTTGACTATAGTGTGCGTTACTGAGTTTGTGTTATTACTATTGTTATTATTTACATTTTAGTGTGTTTTGAGTGTTTTGCTTGTTTGTGTTTGGGTTTTCTTGGTACGTAAAGTCAGATATGGATTGATTATATCGAAGATTAGGAAAATTGCGATTTGTGAGTATAGGGGCGGAAGTATTGTTTTTTTAATTTTCCTGAGGGGTAGTAGTTTTAGAGTTGCTTTTGTTGGTCTCTGAAATTTTTTTAAAAATAATTACATTCTGCGGTTCGAATGTCTGCACGGTGCGGGCTCTTGCAGTTGTGGTACGTTGGTGTTAAGTTTTTTTGTGGACATCTTACTGTGTAATGGTATTTTGCACAGAAGGCAATGCAATTTCATTATTACAATTATTTATTATATGGCAGAAGTCCAGACACCTCAAACATTGTATTGGCATATTTGTTTTACGTCTTTTTTTCAGTTTTGACACCCAGAATACATATTGCATTAATTTTTAGCACTTCCTCAAAACTGTTGCCCGTCAAACTCTGCTGCAATAACCGGAATGGGAATATTGTCTTTTTATAATCTTGTGACAGTGATCAGTGAAGGATATTTTGAAATAAAATCATCGTATACCTCTTTCTGAGTTACTGACTGAGGAATGTTTTTTAAAACTACCGAGAATTTCTTGTTCATGGGATCCAAATGTGGAATTGTCTATTTGTGCTTAATATATATTCGATGACCTTTCTAAAGTCCTCTATGTACTTGAAAGATAACTTAATTTTGTTGTTGACCGTGTCAGAGGTGAATTGAGCGGTAATTTGCTTTTTAATCTCTTTGTTGAAATGATTAATGTTCGGAACGTCTTTCACAAATATGGGGGGATTTTTTTTATATTCTCGACCTCGTCGTCTAGATAGTTGAATCATTTGTCTTGGTTACTACTTTTTTTTAAAAGGAGCATATATATTGCTAACAGGTACATTATATTCACTGCTGCTGGATTGCTTTTTTGACGAGCTGCCTGGAGGGTACTGTCATCGTGGCCTCTTTTTACACTGTTACTGGTCTTATTACTGCCTTTGATGTTAGCGGGGTCGTGGCTTGCTTGCCCGCGAGGCAGGCCGCTGGCCGCGTTGGTATGACTGACCTTACAGGAGCCTTGTATTGGGTCGGCGGCTGGAGTACCGTTTCCATGTTCGAGGTTTGTTGCCTGCAGGTTCTGGCTGCAGGCTCCGTTCATATGATTGAAGGGGCTGCCTGATTAATCTGTGAGGATGTGTTGATGCCGTGTTGGTCGTAGGAGAATTCCATGTCGTCTGTGTTGTACACGAGCGCCATGGCTCCCGCTATGCTCTGACCTACGTCAGAGCTATTAATATAGAAAAATCAATAGCACGACTTTAGATCGGTTCACTGCACTTGTGACGTTTAATTATCTGTTTGGTACACGAACTTTAAGCTGCTCATACTGCACTGGTTCAAGTGGAAACGTCCTGAGCTGTGCGGAGCACGACGTGTACTGGTCGCCAGCTGGAATGATTCATGTTGTGTACCATTAGTAAGAATTTTCTTTCTCTTTTTTTTCCTAGGGCTTTTATCCAGCCGACAGCCGGTTGCCCTTTACGTCCCGAAGGGACGCATATTCGACCATACACTAGACAAACACTTGCGGGCTCCTCTGATCTGGGGTCAGCAGAACGCGAGGCCCTCCGCGACAACACACACACAAAGTCAAGGGACAAACAGCCATGCCCAAGGCGGGACTCGAACCCGCGACCCTTCGGAAGCGCTGAGTCGGTACTCGCTCTTAGCCACCTCGGCCATCCAGGTCAGCTTCTTTCTCTTTTTACTTTTTCTATATTGCCATCAGCTTTTTCCTTACTTTCACTTTCTAAATGTTTTCCTCTTTATTTCTGAAAAAGTTTTCTTAATCTTATCATTGTACATTTTGATTACAACTTCACCCTCAGACTGCAGAAACCTTCTTGGTAAATGCACCGGATCTCCTTGTGTTTCATCATCTGATATCAGTATCTGCTAGTGCATGCTCCATGGGAAGAATACATCGACGATACCATTTACCGTTAGACCCCTAAACTAGACAAAACTGACTAAAAGTAATAGTTTGGTCTGTCTTATTCAAATGATATTGTATCATCCCAGTGGCGGGAAAACCTCCCACCGCTACCTTATCGCAAAAAGCAGTGTATAATACAATAATTAAAATACGTATTATATAATGTAGAATAACACGTTCAGATAATATTTCGATATTAGAAATTAATCATTACATTTATATAATAAAAGTAAAGTTACATTTCTGAACGTCTCGCACTCATTTTGAAGCACGAAATCAGGAGATAAACTTCTCACGACGAGTACAAAACAATAAAAGTGTGAAACTCGTAAGAATCATGTTTCGCACTCGGCCAACACTTCTGTAATCAGATATCACAACAACGGGTGTTCTGCAATTCTGCAATTCTGAACAAACAACAATGAGAATCATAAGCCAGAAACGCCTGGCAGGAAATCCTACCAACGGGAAGATATGGATTAATTGCACAAGGCATATGTTACTGGAAAATGAAATATACTAAAAAAGAATTAAATTAAAATTGTAATGCAATCATTAGCAACAAATCCAATCGGCATCAGCCTGATCGATTTGGGAATATTAATTTTGGAGAAAATCCGCTGAATGGTTTTGCTACTAGCGTTGTTCAGACAGGCGGATGGACGAACGGACGGACGGACAGACGTTTGCCGACAGTCGATTTTTTCGGTATCAAAGACCCAGCAGACATGGATTCTGGCTTACACCACGTGTTAGAAGATTTTTCCTAAATATAGCAACTGGATTTATCCACAGTTTCGTAACCATGGTCCGGCAATAAGAGTTTTTGTGTCGAAAATTCGCCACATTTTCTCGCAGCATTCCATAACTTTCTCCCTGCTGCGTAAGCACTAGCGACAAAGTATTTTTACTTTCGGGGAATCGGTAATTTAACACTCGTAGGGAGATGTTTTATTACTGGTTCCCTTTAAAAATTTTCGGGGGGGGGGGGGGCAACGCCCCTCCTCCTGTCTTCGCCTGTTCGCGTACCTATATATTAAATGTACATACCTCCCGCAATTGTATATACCTCCCTATTGAACAACAAATGTCACATTACCCCTAATGCAAGAGGGCCACATCTCCGAAAAATTTAAAATTGAGATACACCCATTGTTATATTACTCGTATTCCATTTCGTGGCATGCAACAACGCTATATTTTTAGTTTCTTAAATAGCCAAATAATAGCAATTCAGTGTAAATTCAATTCCCGTATTTAAATGCCGTCGAGAAAACTTCCGAAGGATCTTCTGCGAAATGAAGTATTTTGGAGCTGTGGCCCAGTTGCATTGCGACATGACGTAAACGGTTCATAATATGTACTTTCTCAAAATGCAGAGTTGTGTTTCCTACGGAGCCTCCACTTCCAACATTCTTTACACAAATTTCAACACGCTATTCGAAGCAAAGAACATGACCAAACTTGTCTCTCCTAACCGTGCACAGAAATCACACCCAGCAGAAATGGAGACACTACACCCTAGCGCCGGGTGAAGAGGCGGGGGGAGGAGGAGTCTCCCCGAAACAAACGGCGGCGATGACGCGCCAGCCAACCGCCTTTCCGCGAGGGCGCGGGCGACGCCGCCAGGGGCGGGCGCGCTTGGGCGGTAATCGGCGCAGTTAGGCCGCAGATGTAGACTCTCAGGAGGGCGAGGCGACAGCGGAAACGGGGCACTCCGCTTACGGCGCGGGCTGGCGACAAGCCACGGGCAAGCCAGCAAGCACGCGCGCCCAGGCACCATAGCGGAATTTACTGTCAGGGGAGGACCAACGGTCGCAACTTACGTTCAAATTACATGTGGTAATTACGGAATCATTTGGTACATAACGTACCCACAATCATACGCCACTCGTTGAGTAGATTACTCGGAAGAAGCTCCCTGTGAACTTTCACTTTTTAAAATAGTATATAGCATGCACTAAACATATGATGTTTGCGTACATGTTATAATTATGTAAGATAATACTACAGTTCCTAAGAGATTCCTAACGTAAGTTTCCTCAGGGTAATAACCCGGCACACAAGTACCTTTCTAAGTGGCCACCCCGCCCATCGGAGCGTGCAAACGGTCGCGCACACATAGTCTTGCGAAGGGCAGCCGGGCGCGCCGGTCCTGTGTAGAGCAGCGCTCATCTAAGCTTCGCCATAGAGCGCGCCCACGTCGATAACATCGCCGTCATTCAGCGCAGCCGCCTTGCCCGCCGCGTCGGGGATTCAATCCGCGGTTATCTAGGCCCCATTCAGCCCGCGTCCGCTGCATTGGCCGCCCGCGACCCCCTGCCCTCGCTCGCCAACGCTCGGTCGGCGCAGCTGCTGGGCACGCGCCCACACCCATCGCCCCCCCCCCTGGCGACTACTGACGCCTACCAGCTACTTCGACCGCCCACCAGTCACTTCCATCGCCCACCAGACACTTCCATCGCCCACCAGACACTTCCGCCGCTCACCAGCCACTTTTACCGCCCATCAGACACTTCCACCGCCCACCAGCAACTTCCACCGCCCATCAGCCACTTCCACTGCCCATCAGACACTTCCACCGCTTACCAGACACTTCCGCCGCTCACCAGCCACTTCCGCCGCTCACCAGCTACTTCCACCGCCCACCAGACACTCCCACCGCCCATCAGCCACTTCCACTGCCTCCAGCCACTTCCACCGCTTACCAGACACTTCCGCCGCTCACCAGCCACTTCCACCGCTTACCAGACATTTCCACCGCCCATCAGACACTTCCACCGCTCATCAGACACTTCCACCGCCCACCATCCACTTCCACCGCCCATCAGCCACTTCCACTGCCCACCAACCACTTCCACTGCCCACCAGCCACTTCCACCGCTTACCAGACACTTTCACCGCCCACCAGCCACTTCCACCGCTTACCAGACACTTCCGCCGCTCACCAGACACTTCCACCACCCATCAGACACTTCCACCGTCCACCAGCCACTTCCACCGCCTACCAGCCACTTCCACCGCCCACCAGCCACTTCCACCGCCCACCAGACACTTCCACCGCCCACCAGCCACTTCCACCGCCCACCAGCCATTTCCATGATCAACCCAACATCGCCCTGTCGTCGGGATCTCTGCCCTTCCTCGTTAGCCTCGCCGGTCCTTTCTCGGGCGCCTGCCTCGCACGCTCCTCACCTCTGTATTGCATCAAACACGAGGAATTCGTTACGTCTAACAGCCACGTCGGACATCTTCCCGCTGTACTTACTAGTACTTCCTACGTTCTTCAGCCTCTAACACTGGACTACCCGACTTCAGATTGTCACCAAAATCCTTCCGTTGCCTTTTCGTTCTTTAAATGAAGTCGTAGGCTTCGCCACGTTGAAGGCACAATTGCCGACGTTTCGATCATCGTTTTCGCGATTTTCTTCAAGGCTGGTCTGCCCTGCCCTGCTCTGAAGAAGATCGCGAAAACGATTATTTCGATTTCGTTCGAAAACAATTTCGTTCTTTGCTCGAAAGCCTGCCTCGCACACACTTCACTCGGCATTACTCATACACTTATGTGTAATCTTTTACCTCGTCTCAATACCATCCAGGTCATCTTCCCTGTGCAACTACCAATTTTAGTCGTCCATTAGTCAGTTACACGCGACTACCCAACCGGGAGCGGTAGTTCAGTGCATCAACTGATGTCACTGCAGCGCCTCTGACCGGGAGGTCCTAGGTTCCCACTCCGCACGGCGGCAGGATTTTCGACACTAGCTTTTCAGCTAGGTCGAATTCAGTCGCTGTTTGGAGGAGAATTCTAGCGGCCGGCTGCTCTGATCGGTAGTTTTCCGTGGTTTCTACGATCAACACCAGGCGAATGCTGGAGCAGTACCCTACCAAACGGGCCACGGACCGCGCGCGATCTGTCCTTTCTCTTGCTTGTCCTTTCCTCTCCCATTACACACACACTTACACTAACATGCACTACACTACCACACATTCCGGGAGACCGGTCGGGAGCTTAGAGCTTGTCCCGGCTGGGGCGGTGCCCCGCTGGTGGGAGAGTCTTGGTTTGGGGGAAACCCCACACGACGGTAGGTCGGTGCCGGATCTTGCCATCCCCCGAGAAAAAAACATGCACTACACTAACGGGACTAAGGACCACAGTAGTTGACGCGCCCGGAAACACGAAAAAATCAATCAATCAATCAAGCGACTAACCAACAAACATTCTCCTTCAACACTCTCACTGGATCCCTTAGATGCCAGTCCCATCTATTTGCTACCTTTGTTTCAACCCAGAATTTCTTTCCAGCTGTCAGAGCCACCTCTAACCCATCGTCCGTTACTAGCGCCTGTTCAGCCTACAACACAACAGCATTCTACTATCAGAGACTACAAATGCAACCTCACGACGCCCTCTCTCCTACACCACCCGTTCCATCGCAGGTACCAGCCGTGACCAAACCATCCGTCGCTCCAACACGCAACACTGTCTCAGCTTTCAGACATCTTAGTCGTCCGATTCCAGCGCTATCCAATATGCTGTATATTAAGACATACCCTAAGCTTCTTATCTCTCAGATAAAACAATTCTCACAAAATGTTAACATGATACTTGCGAAATGGTCTGAAATATTTGGCATTTAATGGATCGTAGGCAGAGCT
Organism: Teleogryllus occipitalis; assembly: GCA_011170035.1. Lineage (NCBI taxonomy): Eukaryota > Metazoa > Arthropoda > Insecta > Orthoptera > Gryllidae > Teleogryllus > Teleogryllus occipitalis. Next base: position 254,118 of record BLKR01001596.1, on the reverse strand, counting down.
TTTGTATTATTACGTAGCAAGAAACACTATATTTGTCATGAAAAACGGTAATTTTTTCCTTAATTTTACTTCCTCGTATAATATACGTGTATGCGGAGAAATATACGGAGTTTAGAGGAAGTTATGTTATGCAGCGGAAAATCGGTTTCGAGATTTCAAAGAAATTACACGTACTGATACCGAAAGAGAGCTTTTTTTTTTTTTTTTTTTTTTTTTTTTTTTTTTTTTTTTTTTTTTTTTTTTCAAAACGTCCGACCGTCCGTGTGTCTGTCTGTCCGTCCGTCCTTCTGTGAACACTACTAGAGACAAAATCATACGTGAGATTTTTTCCGAAATGGATAATTCCGATAAATGTGGCTCGACTCGAAACTTTGCGAGTTTGAAAAATATTCATTAAAATTTGAGGGTACTTTACATGAAACGCCAGGGATATTTTCAAAATTTTCTGAAAAATGGCTCCAATTTTTTTTAAATTTCTTGTATGGCTAAAATAGACTTATAAAGGTAGTGGAGGTCCAATTTTCACTGTTAACTATGAATTTCGAAAATTGCAAAAGTTTGAAAATTTTCCGGCGTCTTCCTACAACTACAAAATTGAAGATAGAGAAGTTTCCTTCAAGTAGAATTCTTTCTCCATATTTAATTCCTTCATGAAGTTCATGTACATTTTTTTAAAATTTTAATAGTATTCACGCAATATTGTATGTAATAAGTACAATATGAAAGAAAAATATCAACAAGGTGTTCTCAAAAACGGCTCTAAATTTTTTCTTTAATATTTTAGTAAGGATAGTGTTCAATGTACTTTTACAAGATAACATAAACGCCATATTATTATATTCTTTTATTCTTCTTTTTTTAAAATACAAAAATGTAATTTTTTGACTTGTCTCTCACGTCGTTCATATTTACATTAGCGTTATAGTACATGTGCTTTAAATGTCACACAGTTTCTCGAAAACAAAACGTTTCTGTGAAAATGAGCTCAAAATTCCGTATTTTCAGAAAAGCTCAAACGCCATTTTCTAAAAAACAGCTCGAAATTTTTTCTTCAAACTTTTTGTACGGATAGTGCTTATTGCACTATTTAAAATCAGATAAAATTCATTTTGGTGTTTTTTTTAAAAAGCGAATGTATTTTTTTAATACCTTTCACGCCGTTAATATGCACATTTAGAGCGATTTCTTGTAAGACTGCAACAAGAAGAGAGTGCTGAGATTTCTTGTAAGAGTGCAAACTCTTTTGTGTAAAAGAGCTTCAAATTTTGCATGTACAGTAACGCTAAAACGTTACTTCCAACGTGTTCTTTCCAACGGCTCAAATTTTTAATGAAAATTGCCATTTTCGGTAATGGTGGGTCGATACCTGAATTTCTCGATACTCGATACCATACTACTTTAAAATCTCAGCAGCAAAAGTGGTTCAATCAGAATTGGAAGGATATATTTTGTTCTTCACACATGCATACATGTACTATTTTAATATTTAAAAACTATTGAGGTGAACGTCAATTTTTTAAAATTTTGAAAGATTCTTATTAAGGAAAACTATTATTCTAACTCTTTCTGGGTCCATTCTATTTCTTTTTTTTTTTTTTTTTTTTTTTTTTTTTGTCACATATCAATCAAGCTGTGCTGGAAAGTCTCTCCGAAAACACTGTAGCTGATGGAATGCACAGGTATCGAACAGCACTTTTTCTTAAATTGGGGAGAGTCACTTTGTTTTTCCAGTAAGATAGTACATTTGCATCAGGAGGAAGAAAGTCCGCACATTTAATTCATCTTCTTGTACTGTGGTTTCCTATACACAGCATGATATTTCGTGATCACTCTTCAGAATATTCCTATAAGAGACCACATGTCAATGCATTTTCGGGGGTTCAGTAGCTGAGGATGCCTATAAAATAAATTAAATGAATTAAAATTTTGAACAATAAATGCTTGCCTAATTTTAAATTTCTAATGTAGATAATGAAAATGAGTTATTCGGAATCATATACAGTGATTTAATTTTTTTTTAACTACTGAAATATCAGAGAATCGAAATTGTGATTAAAGGATTGTTATGTTGGCATGGTGTATCTAGATGTTTAATTAATTCATTAAATGCATTGTCCTCAATAATACTGATCGATTAATTATCTTTGCGTATCATGTAAGCAAATTTTCTTGTAATTGCTTTTAAACGGTTGTCTCCTGATTTAAATTTGTTCTTTGTGGCCAAAAAATCAATGAGTGTTGGTTGATTTGTGTTGGAACTTGATGATCTTGACATGACTGGCCATGGGTCATTAACTTCTACCACTTCACTTGTACGATCTGCGACGATTTCAACGTCCGGTGCAATATGAGTTGGTTTGGTTCTCTTGTGTTCGGTGAAACAGAATACTACCCGGTGCATTGATGTAACATGTTTGTTTTTTTTACTAGTATTGTGTGATTTTCCACCAGGCGAAAATGTTTTTTACATATTCTACAATTAGCACGATTGTCATCTTTCGAGTCCTCTTGAAAATAATTCCACACTTCACTTTTTTTGTTTATGGAATGCACTAATCTAGTCGTCTTTCGGTCACTAAAATGCACAAGTGAACTCAAGAGCTCCGTCAGATGCCTCCGTGGTGGGCTGGGGAGAGGAGTATCCCGTGAAGAAACGCTGTCATCGAGTATTGCTTATCGTGCCTGTCGTCACTAGATGGCCGGGAGCTCACAGGGAAGAGTTTCCCAAAGCTGAATTGGTCGCGAATTGGTGCTATCTCACGAGATGGTGACAGGCGCGAGTGGGATAAAGAGCGTGGCACGGCGCTCGGACATTGTAGTGATTGTAATTACAAATACAGTGTTGGGTAATTTCAACGACTGTAAGTGAACCCGAACAGACGGGCACTTCCTTGTTGTTAACAGAAGAAAAATAGGAGAAAGAGGAATGTAAAGAAGACGATACTTCCGTAAAATCAGAAGAGATGGGGAATGGCATAAATAATTAAAAGTATCGAAAAAGTATCGAGTCAGTTTTCGAAAGTATCGATCGCTATCCATACCATCCGAGTATCGAGGGTATCGAGGTATCGAAAGTATCGAGGACTCATCCCCATCCGCCTCCCCATCCGTCTCCTCAACCGCTTCTTCCTTATTCGTCACCTCTTCATCTGCCACCTCATCCGCCTCCCCATCCGTCTCCTCAACCGCTTCTTCCTTATTCGTCACCTCTCCATCGGCCGCTTCCTCATCCGCCCCCTCCCACAGCGCCGTCCGCTGCCGCCGCCCGGGGCACATACAGCCCATTTCGGGCTGGCCGGGCCGCAACGCCGCCGCCACAATAGCCGCCATTCCATCGGGGGCGGCGCCCCGGCGGCGGGGGTTCCGCCCAAAATGTCGCCCACAATGAACGCGTGGCGCTAATCTACTTGATAGCGTGACGGTCGTGCTTAGACACAGATTGCGCGCCGCGCTGCCTCCAAGACTCGCGTAAAACGATCTTCCGCATTTTATCATTCCCGTTTATTTGCATGCTCCTCAACTCTATTTTCGGGCATGACAATGTTCTCTATTGTCGCACCAAAATGCACTATTGTGGGAGCTGTTTTATTCCTTTTATAACTGTATGCAACTATATATCAAACTATCTTTGGGAAAATAATTGTGTGGTATCTCATATATATCTACGAAATCAGAGTTTTGGTTAGTTTATTATTTCAAGTACACTTACAAAATTCAGCACATGAATTAATATTGCAACGACAGTTCATAGAAAGATAAACATATCTAATATTAAATTAAATATTAAGTTCAAACAAGTTTCGCAAAAGCTCAACTCGAAAACTCAAACCGAGAAATCTCAATAAATTACTCAAAATAATAAAAGTTTTGTAAATTCGAAACATGGTAATAAATTCCACGCAACAATAGATCTTCTTTAATTTACTTAAAATAAATATCCTTTGTTTTATGTCACTCAAGGCCGACACGACTACAAGAACAATTTTAAATGATCCTAATGAAATCTCCTGCTCTCTTTTGTGATAATTATCTTCACCTCTCTTGTGCAACCGGAGAGATTTTCCTAACAGCGTTCGAAAAAGGCAGTTTCACAGCAGGAAACAGATGCTGCGAAGGCCGACAAACGCGGCGACTCAACATGGCCGACGTCATTAACGTTAATAAGCGGCTCGTATTCTGCGCACGCCCGGCTCCGATAATACGCTGAGGTTAAAAAAGCACGAAGGCGCGCCTCTTTCCGCCGGCCATCCCGCACCTCTGCCGGCGCGGTCTGCGGGGAGGCGGCTTCACGCGCGGTAAACGTTTCCATAGGCGTCCCCCAGGGGCAGCAGGGGATTGTAAAGAAAAACGCCCTACTTATTGAAAGGGTCCCACTTGCTTTACGCAATAAAAGCCTGTGGTGCTAAAACAGCACGTACTTTCTCGCCCGTATTTTTACGCAAAATTGTGCGAAAAGTACTCAAATTTCGAAAAATTGTAACGATATTATTTCAGAATCTATCTTTAAGGAACAGATTTCATTAAGGGAAAAATATCTATCTTTAATATTTTAGTTGTAGGAAGACTCCGAAAAAATGTTTTTCAATTTGCAAAATGAAAGTTTTGCAATTTTCGAAACATCAGGGTTTTCAACATACATGAGACCTGCAAATCATTCTCTTAAACGTCCTTCACAATATCCAACAATTAAATCAGAAACGATGGAACTTTTTTTTTTGAAAATGTAGAAAATGTCCCAAAGGCTTCGTGTCGAGTACCCCTCAAAATTAAAATATCGATTTCAGATGCAAGGGGCCGCGAGATCAGCTAGATCAATTGGAGATTATCAATTTTGGAGAAAATCGGCTAAACGGTTTAGCCGCTAGGTTTGTTTACAGACGGACGGAGGGACAGAGTTTTGTCATCAATCTATCTTTCGGTATCAAGGAGTCACAAAACATGAATTCTGGCTACACCAAGTGTTAGAGGATTATTTTTCTAAATTTAGCAATAATAATTTATCAATTTTTTCGTTACCATGGCCCTGAGAGCTTTTCTGTCGAAAATTCGCTGTTTTTTCGCACAGCATTACCTCACTTTCTCTCTACTCCGTAGCGAGAAAGAAATTCTTTTCGCAAATATCTTCAATTATTGATTTCCCCCTTTTTTGGAATTGTTTTACTACGTACTACATTTGGGGAAGAGGCTCTCTAATCCATCAGGCAGTTCTGTAAATAGTTGAACATAAAATCAATTGTATTGTATCAATTGTGTTATCAAACGCTATATGTTTCTAACATTTTTTTATATAGTGAATTAATTTATTTTCTGAAGATTAGTTCGTAATCATGAACATTCCGCTCAAAACGTAGCTTAGCTCGAATTTAAATATCTGCAATTTTATATTTCATTATTTTTAATATTCTTTGCATTCTAAGAATATTCGCCTATATTAAGTATAATATACATTATAACAAGTTATCATTGAAAACGCATACTACATAATTAAGTTTCATTATTAATTAATTAAAAATCTTTTCCTTTATACGTACCAGTTCACAAGACGAAAGATTCTGTTCCCTTGTTTATTAGGTTTCAGTTTTTTAGGTGGAAAAATGTACCATTTCATTAGTCAATATTATCTTCCAGGGATTAGTTAGTTCTTTGTTTTTGTTTATGAAATGATTGAATACTTGTAATGGGTTATTAAGAATAGCCAGTATGAATTTCCTCAGACTCGCTGAAAAGTACAAAACACAGAAAGAAGTAATTAATTTCTTCAAGGAAAAAGGAATAATACATGATCCAAGGGTATGTGGTCCCGGTGATGATGTAACATTGAATATTAAAACATCAAAAAGGGTAGCAAAACATCGTAACAAGGTGCAATGCGGAACTCATCATGCAATGATGAATTCTTATTTAAGTGAATTCGTGTGTCGCTATCGAGAAATCAAGGAAAGAATTTATTTAATGAAATATTAAATAATATTGATGAATTTTCGCCACAATCGAAGCAGTAATTAGTGAGTTTTTGTATGAAATTCTTAACTATTAAAGTAGTAGATTGATGGAAGTTTACGGTGGCTACCAGGTTTTCTGCACCTTCCTGGGGATTTTTCGCACTGTAAGTCTTTTAAATTGATCTGTATTGTGTACCGAGATTAACAATTTCTACAACACATCGCAAAAATATATAATGCGAATCAATAGGTGAGTTACTTTTTTAAATATCTAATTATTTACTGTATCCTTAAAAGATATTCTCTTAAAAGTGAGAGCTCCCTTCAAAATAAATTCCCATAAAAGTGAGTGCTCCCTTCAAAATAAATTCCCTTAAAAGAGAAGTGCGCGCGTTAACACATCGTGGACCACTAGGTGTCAAGATGCGTTGGTTATAAAATTGTGTTGGCAATAAAATTAGATTTCTAGCGTGAAAAATACGAATAATCAGTTCACTGGATCAAAGAAAGGGTGTCCACCATAAACTTCCGAACTTCCTATGTCCCTAGTAATATAAAATTAGTCACATTTTGGGTTAGCAGGGATTTTGGAGAGGCAGTCGCCAATAGAGCTCTAATTCATTAGTAATATAGCAAAAGAATTACAATTAAATTGTAAAAATACAATGTGTGCTTTGTGTAAAACTAATGTTTAAATGTACCGCGTAAGTATTGTTTTAAAACGTTCATCTGTTCACATTGTAGAGAACCGATTCCTTTAAGGTTTTAATAATTTATTTATCCTTGTCCGATTCTACAATGTCTTTCAAGGTTTTGAAGTAACAATCATAACAATTAGAGCTTATGAGGGAAAACTTACAAAGTAACCTCAGAATATTCTTCTATAATACCTTATAAATTTGCATAATTATGAGTTGAGTCAGTAAGTATTTGCAATACATTACAAAGTAATTTTTTTTTCAAATTGTAAATATTAGTTATTAAGAAGAAAAGATGAGTTAATTATGGAGGTTGTAGTAGGTCTTTAGCAAAGCGTGAATGAATACGTGGATAAGGCTAGCTGATTTGCCAAGATTAAAAATATTGTGAGCAGGACAAGCAGAGAGACTGAAAAAGAATTTAGTGGAGAGGAGATGAATCCATGTTTTTAAAGGAACAACGCTTAGTTCTTATAAAATTTGATTAATTCGAATAAACTAAGTGGCTTTTAGAATATTTATCAAGTACCTATTTTGTATAACTTCTAGTTTTTATAAATTAAGATTTTGCAGTACTGCCTCAAATAGGGCAGGCGTATGTTAGCGATGGGCGAATAATATATTTAAATATAGATAAGGCTGATTTTGTAGATAACTTGGAGTTTTTGTTAGTGGAGGGATATAGTTTTAAATTTTTTACGTTCCTTTTAGGGGCAAAGACAGATATATGTGTTTTTCAAGTTAATTTAGTGTCAAATTGTAGCCCTAAATATGTTTCCGCTTTGTTAGAGGGAAGTCAAGGAATTGTTTACTATTAATAATTAGGGGGTAAGTAGGAGTAATTCGTCTTAAGGAAAACATTTTTGCTTACGATTTTTGAGGATTAATTTTAATTTACCTCTTGTTATACTAAGAAATTATAGTTTTTAGGTTGTATTGTAAATTGTCTCTACCTATAAAAATGTTTTATGAGAAATGAAGATTGCAGTATCATTTGCAAACCAAACGCTATTTCAGAATTTGATAGGTGTGGTGTATCTGATATGAATAAATTAAAAAGTAAAGGAGAAAGGAGACCCGTGAGGGACTCCTGCATAAATTGTAAATTCATTGGAAAGAGTATTGTTGATTTTAACTTGGAATTTACGATTAGATAAGATACTAGCTATAATGTTTCGAAGGTATATTGGGAAACCAAAATTTCTTAATTTATATAATAAGCCATTGTGACAAACCTTTTCAAAAGCTTTTTCTATGTCGAGAAATATAGCAAAACTACTATTGTTCTTTAAAAGCCTGTAGCAATGTAAATTGAAAATTGGTGAGTAGTTGAGTAGTTATGTCTAAACCCAAATTGAGAATTAGGTAAGAGATTCATTGATTTAATAAGTTTAATTAGACGAGTTAGAATAGCTTATTCAAAGATTTTAGAAAAAATTGACAGTAAACTGATAGAACGACTTTTTCTGGTGTACTGTGGTTTTTGTGAGGTTTAGGAATGGATATAATAAGAGCAATTTTCCATATTTCAGGAAAGTAATTTAATCTGTGACATGCATTGAAAATGGCTGTTAAAATACTTATTGTTGTATTCGGAACATGTTTGAATACAACATTTGGGATTTGATCCATACCAGACTTTTTTTTAAATTTTGAGTTTGAAATAATAAATTTTATTTCGGAGGAGGAAATAAATTTAGTACGTTCAGGAATGGTGTAGAAAGGATTTTAGAGATTATAAATATATTTTGCGCGAATGCAATGTTAGTGGTAGGATTATTATTAAAAGACAATTAACATTGTTTCGCAAAAAGTTCAGCTTTTTCAGAATCTGTGGTTGCAGTAAAATTTGTATTTTTTAGCGTTCCTACTTGGTACTTTTCATTCATTAATCATTTAACAGCAGACCCAAGAGAGTTAGGTTGGAGGTGGGATAAAAAATTATTATATTTCGTGAATCTATGTTGGTCTAATTTTACTTTGAATTAGTTAATTTATTTAGTAACTTTTTGATTTGTTTATCATGAGTTATTTGCCATTCACGACAGGTAGTATGTTTCAGTGATTTAATATTTCTTTAGGTAAGGAGTGGATATTAGATTATTGGTTATATTTATGGGGTACTAGTGAAAATTGTGTGTCTTGCTTAACTATACTTAGTAGACTTAAAATTGTATTATCTATTTTGGAGGTGGAAGATAAGGAAGAAGGGTATGTGGTATGGGATTGTATAGTTGCTTGAAAAATGTTTCAGTTGATTTTGTCTGTTATTAATGAATTATTAGGTTGTAAGTGTATTATTAAAGATAATTAATGCAGGATTATGATCTGAATCTGGTATATTGTACTGAAAAATTGGAAGATTATGTTATTTGAGATTGTAATGTTTAATACATATGGAGTAATTTTTGGATTATAAATTCCTTTAAAGTGAACGAATTTTTTTGCATCAAAGGAACTTAAACTTTTTGTCTAGTGAACTTGTATATGTATAACGGAAAAGATCCCAACTTATCATTCAAAGCACGTACTACATAATTAAATTTCGTATGTTTCGTGGTGTTGGGATAATCCTGTTCGTGCCATCTGAGGTTCTCGTAGCATAACCGTACGTTTCGAGAAAATTTGTTATATCTGGCCCGACTACGTGTATGTTTTTTCGCTACCTCATTCTCTATTCTCTTTGTTATTATCTTCTTAAATTTTCGTAGATCAAACAGGACATATGGATGAATTATCAAATTTAGCAACACTGAGGACACAACATCTTAAAGTAATAAAAAGTTAAACTTAGTCGCGCATTAGACAAACCATTCGTGTGCCTGAAACCTTATAGCAATCACAAGGGCAGTTTCCTAGTTACGCTTAAACTTTTCATTAATAATTAAACAATTAAAACATTTGTTGAGGTTCTCACTTAATACTCTTGCCCTTAATTTTATAGACATTTACGAAGAATGAGAATAATTTTTCAAATTCCCCATATTTTTCAAATGTCACGAAACATTGTGACATTAAAAACATGATTTTATACTAAATTATGTGGAAATAAATAATAACTATACCTCATATGAGTATTGATTGTCTGTATTCCTGTTTACTATAATAATAAAAATAACATGAACAACTTCCTTTCACACAACACTACACACTGGACCCTTTTCTGCACAGCACTCACAATATTGCATCGGGCTACTCTACATTAGTCAAACTACAAAAATTTACGGAGGAGAAAAAATTGTATGACAATTGTTCACTTTATTAAAGACCGTTCTCAGCTTTCTGTTAAATATATTTTGTGGTGATAGGGAACAAAGAGAATATTTTGTTACACTCTGCAGCAAAATGAGACTAAGTACACTCTTTACTCTACATACGCTGCAATAGGTAATTCTCAAGTCTGAGAGATTTTGAATACTCTATCACGTCACATAGTATAACTCTTCTCCGAAAAAGAAAGTTTTGGCAACCTATGCATCAATGTGTACCGTCCACATTGTAATGTGACTTTGTGAGTTACATGCCGCCAGGTCCGTGGTACCTGGATACAATGGTAATGGGGAAATTACTTGTGCTATTTTGCAGCAATGCTAGTTTGTACTTTTTAGTGGTAGGTAACCACAGTATGTTTGCAATTTATGATAATAAAATGTAAAAGCTATAATTATTCCTGTTTTCTTCCCCCCGATGTATGGGCATAAACGAGGTTAGGAACTCAGCAATAATATGTTCAATATCAATAATAGTGAACAGTTTATTATGATAAGCCAAGAACCTCGTGTTTAGTTTGAATGGTAAAATCAGCATCCAGCGTTAGAAATAATGACAATGTATGCAAACTCAAAGTCTAATAATAAGCTTTGTTAGAACAACCGATCAACAAAGTGTAATATTCCATGCTTGGTGTAATAGCGCTGTGCAGATGGACACGGTCCCGAAATTGCAGATGTAGAGAGGGTATTGGAAGCCGTGACCTAATGAAAGGGCGCAAGAAATCACTCTAAAAAAATATTGAAGCGAACACACGTAAGCGGTTGGTGAGGTGCGAACGGATTTTCAGCATAGTCTGGGTATTATTTAAATGATAGTGAGGCGGGAATTTATGATAAGTTTGAGAGCTTGGTTTTGTTTAAATTGTAGTAGTGAATTGTAACTGTAAATTTTATTAATGTAGCAGTTGGAATTTCGAATTAAAATAGACTCCGTGTTTCGAGGGGATATATATTAGGGTAGCTCCGTAGATGGAAGGATTTTTCAATAAGTAGCTGAATATTGTCAGTCGCGTGTAGGTGATTCATACGAAATAAGGGAAAGTCGCAACCGCATATTGATTTTATGGGAAGTATTAAATCCTATTAAGACTAAATCGTTGAGGACATTCTGGAACATTTTTAATTTATTTTAATGATAGCCAAGAAAGCGAGAATTAGGTAGCAAGAATTCTGTGGACGACATTCTGCAGGTCAGCCGAGTAGCCATCTTACAAGATATTGTGGTAAGTTTACGAACTATAATCAAACCCGTACGATGTTGTAAAGTTCTACATTGAAAAATTAATTCTCATGAGATCAATAGAATTTGTAAAATGTATGTGTGTAACATGTATGTATCTTATATATATAAACGTTAATTTTTTATTGTAGGAAAAGGTTGATAATTTTTAGTAGTTGCTATCAATCTAATAATTGGTTTCAATTAATTGAACTTCCAGGAATCGAGATTCTGTATAGAATTACACGTCCACATGCAACTGGTAAGAAGTAATACGTTGTATGACGAACCCATGATTAAATTGGAAGTAAATTTAATAACTTAGTGTTAACATTGAAAGAATTTGTGAGCATAGCAGGGCAACGGTAGAAACAACAATATTAACAACAGCAGTGAAAGTAATCCCCTTCATAGTATTAGATGTTTGGATCCATATTTGGCAATAGTAAAATATCAGAGACGAATATTGATAGTTAACAATGTCTTCACTTATCCGAATTAAAATAAGTTAAAAATATTGGAAGATATACATAGAAAGGGAACTACTAATTAACTTATGTCTGAACGTTAATTTTATGCCAACATTATTGTTCAAAAAAAATTTAATTAACATATTAGTATGGTTATACTTTTCTGATGATCGCCGCTGGCGCTTCTGACGGGTAAAGACCAAAATCTGTAAGCACATTTTATTTTTTTAATGACTTAGGAACTAAGAGTAGAACCCAAGAACCAACACGAAACCGGCCCCTGTATTCCCTTCGCTCGGCCAACACCAACTTGGAAGAAGATTCCACAACCGAGGCAGAATAACGCATGCCAAACACAGCCCGGGGGACGGACGTCGCAAGAACAAGGGCAGGCGGAGCGGGCGGGGGTGGGGGTGAAGCAACTCTCGCCGCCGCCCCCACCTCCACCGCTGCCGCCTCCGCCCCCACCTCCACCGTCTCTGCCTCTTTTGCCTCCGCCGCCGCCTCTGCCACTGTCGCTTCCGTCGCTACCGCCGTTGCCTCCGTCTCCCCCGCCCATAGACTAAAGAGGTCCTTTACTCTATGCCCCCGCCACCAAGATAATTCTTTACTCTATGCCCCCGCCACCACCGCAACCGCTCCCGCCACCATTGCTGCTGTCGCCTCCACTGCTGCCGCCACCGCCATATCTGCCTCCGCCGCCGCCTCTGCCACTGTCGCTACCGCCGTTGCCTCCGCCTCCCCCGCCCATAGACTAAAGAGGTTCTTTACTCTATGCCCCCGCCACCAAGATAATTCTTTACTCTATGCCCCCGCCATCTCCGCAACCGCTCCCGCCACCATTGCTGCTGTCGCCTCCACTGCTGCCGCCCTCATCACTGCCGTTTCTGCCTCCGCCGCCGCTGGCAGTTCAACCGCTGCCGCGCCGGTCACGTTGCTCGAGGGATTACCGGTTAAGAACCGCGGCATCGGATTACTCAAGAGGCCCTTCCCGACGCCGAAGCCTCGACCGCCCTCCGCCCCCGCGCCGCATGAGTGAGCTGACAACTTCGTCCAGCGGCCTCCTTCAGACTCAGCTTTCTATCCTTTCTGCACAACCGTCCCTCCGTCTCTACCACCTCTTGTTTTCGCTTTCCGTTACCGTTCTCTTAACTGTCCTTAGATACACCGCGGAGAAACTAATTCCAAGGGCGAGGCGCGTCTCTCGAGACTTCTTGGACGTGACTTCTTAGGAGTATAACGGTCAATTGATGCTAGTGTCCTGAATGTGCGATGCAATCATGCTCGAAAGAATGATCTGAACGCGAGGTTCTAAGATTCGAGTCTCAACGTAGGCAGATTTTCGACACTTCTTAGATAATAGGTCGAATTCAGCTGCTATCTGTACGAGAATTCTAGCGACCAACTGCTCTGATATGTACTTGTATGTGCCACAGAAGTACCTTAACAAACGTGCGCCATGGCGCGCTCTTTTCTTATTTACTCTTGTAGTCTTCTCTTCCCTTATGCACACACACACACATAACTTACTCTTACTATTGTGGTTGATAATGTTGATGTAATAGTGTTGATAATAGTGGGAGGGTGGACGCCGTAATAATAGATTTCGCGAAGGCATTTGATGTCGTCCCACACGATAAATTGGTTCATAAATTAATGCAATCGGGTATTGACCCCAGAGTTGTGGCGTGGATTGACGAGCTTCTTCGAGATAGGAAACAGAAAGTCCGAGTTGGACAACAATTTTCGACTCAAGCAAAAGTAACTTCCGGGATCCCTCAAGGAAGCGTTATTGGACCTCTCCTGTTTCTCGCATTTGTGAATGACCTGCCAGATAATTTATATTCAAAGGTACGGCTATTTGCAGATGACTGTATAATATATCGAGTTATTCAATCAAATGTAGACGAGGACATTGTGCAGGGTGATCTAGACAGATTACATTTTTGGGCGAAAAAAAAATGACATGACAATAAATAGTTCGAAAAGCAAAACCATCACGTTTGGTAGGGGCCGCAAATACAATGAAACTCAATACCGTTTAGGCAACGAAAACATTCCAAGAGTCGTGTCTTGTAAGTACCTGGGGATAATTTTTGATAGCAAATTGAGTTGGGAAAATCAGGTAAACTGTGTCGTAGGGAAAGCCTGGAGGTCCTTGCATTTTACTATGCGAATACTAAAAAAGAGTACTGCGAAAGCGAGAGAATTAGCTTATTTATCTCTAGTTCGTCCATTAATGGAATACGGGGCTGTTTGTTGGGACCCTTATAGAAATTCCCAAAAGGAATATTTGAATAGAGTACAGAGAAGAGCGTATACACTTGCTTTCCGAGGGAATAGGAAGAATGTTGAATGGGAGTCTCTAGAAATTAGGAGAGTTAAGGCAAGACTCTGTGCCCTGTACAAAGCGTATGCCGGTTATCCAGCTTGGAAAGATATCTACATCCGATTGGGTAGACCTTCGTACTTTAGTAGGGGGAATCACAAGCACAAAATCCAGTTTAGGCCACAGAGAACAGATGTTGGAAAATTTTCATTTACAAATAGAACAATAACGGACTAGAATAAGTTACCTGCGACAGCCTTGGAACCCTTTCCTCTAGGTGTTCAAAGATTTAAAAATAAATTAACTAATGGTATTTGTAAACTTTATTAATTTAATAAGTTGGATTATTATCAGTTATTATTTGATTATTATTGATATTTTTATTGCTATTATTATTGTGTTAATTACTATTAAATGCTTCCTGTTCTAAGTATATAATTATATTCAAAGTAGTATTATATTGAAGTGTGGTGAAGTGTTGTGCAGTGTAGTGCAGTATAGAAGTGGAAAGAGAAGTGAATTTCAAATGTGAAGTGAAGTGAAGTAAAGTGAAGTGAAAGTGAAGTGAAGTGTAATTAAAAAGTCGTGTAATCTTGTATTTAATAGTTTCAAATAACTGTGCAGGTCAACCATATAATGTAGTTAAGGCTATTATTGTTAGCATTTTATTATTATTATTATTGTTATTATTATTATTATTATTATTATTATTATTATTATTATTATTATTATGTCTTTAAATAATTTAAAGTTACATTGTTAAATAATTTTAAGTTAATATTAGTAATATGTAAATTGTAGAGTTCTGCCACCAGGTTGTATATACCTACCTGCAGAATAATAAATATCTATCTATCTATCTATTCTACCACACCTGACAGGAAGCCAGACGGGAGCTAAGAGCTGGGTCACTGCTGTAGTGGTAGCTCTGCTGGAGGAGATATTTAAAGGGGGAACTTCCCCAAGCTAACGTATATGTCGGCGACGGTTCCCACATTCTAACACAGGAGGAACACCGTACCTCCCGGGAAATAACATAAGATTAAAGACATAAATCCCTCACTAAAGGGATTAAAGTCCCTAACAATTGACGCGCACGGAAACACAAAATGATCAATCACTTGAATAGCATCAACTGTTATCGATACCGAACGGATGGTGACACCTAGATGAAAAACGTTGTGAAGGTTACTCTGCGATGGCTTGTGGCCGTGGTGGGGGTACAGTACGATAAACATTTTACTGCTTGCGCGTGCTATCGCGTTTTCTACGCGGTTCTCATGTAGCATCCATTGCGCTACTTCTGTCTTACATACTAATAGACTTCATGGCTTTGACCCTGTTCAACTTCTCCGATAACATCCACAGTTTATGTTCTATGGTATGTTTATCTTCTTTAATTTCCTTTTCACCTTGCATCTCGCTATTGACTTTTCCTTAAAAGATCAAATCTCCATTAAATATTTATCGACCTTCGTACATACATCAATTCTTCAAATAATATGTTATCGTCTTCTCTACCCTTCCTGGTCCTCTTTCTCGTTCAATCGTCATTTGTCACAGCTTTAGGCCAGACTCATTACTTCACTGTATTTTTCTGTAATCAGTAAATTATACAGTGAAGGCAAATCTACGCATTGCACTTTGCTTGCATTTTTGTCAAAGACTACGGCTGCACATTGACGACTCCGTGCGAAAGCACAAGCAGTTACTGCTGCATTGAGTTAGCGGACGCAATGTCCACTGACCCACAGTAAGGCGCCAGCTGGCGGTCCAAAGAAGGTTCAGAGAAGCCCGCAGGCAAAATGAGCCGGCGTGGATGTTGCTGTGGAAGTGTAATACGTTCGACCTTCCGCTGTCTGGAGAGTTCTACCTGTCGGCTGCTCTGATCGGTAGTTTTTCAGGGTTTCTCCGATCAACACCAGGCGAATTCCGGTACAGTATTTTAAAAACCGGACCACGGATCACTTACAATAACTTGCACTACACTAACACATATGCTGGGAGACCATTCGAAAGTTTAGAGCTTGTCCGGTTGGGGCGGGACGGGTCCTCGATAGTGGGAGATACCTGGTTAGGGAAAACCTCGTTAGCCGACGTGTACGACATAGCCGGATCTCGCAATCCTTCGGAGGAAGATCACCACCACTGCCCGTGATAAAACACACACTACACTTACGGTACTAATGAACATCGCAGTTGATGCGCCCGAAAAATCACTCAACGTACGACTGTACCTCGGAAGGCATGACTTCGCAGCTGACGCAGAATGACGGGCGAAGTTAACGTCGTAAGTTACTCGGAGGGCTAGTGATACCGCTAAAAAGTGTCAGTAACGCGTACATTGATGGGCAACCAATAGACATAATTCACCCGTGAGGTTAATACCACTGCAACACGATTGTCTCACTGTGTTTGGCGGTTCTTCCTAGAACAGCGCAAATGGAATCGTAAACTTGAACCGCAATTGCCACCAAATTGCATCGTCAACATAGCATGCAAGTTGTTGAAGGACAGCGCGCCCTTCCCTAAAGTGATCGAGGTATTGGCGGGCCAAATTAAGAGAGCGAATATCAAAAGCCCATTAAATGCCATGATCCCCAATTAACCTTTTTCATTACTCCCTGACATTGCGTAATATAATTTACGAATATTATTTCTTCAATAGATGTAAACGTCCTAAACGAGACATATATGCAAGTTTTTTCCATTCCCGAATGCCAGAGGCCGATTTAGCCGTGATCGCTCCTCCTGGGCAGGGTGACATGACTTGCACTCAGTTCGAATCTTCATCTAAAACCGTGCTTAGATGCTATATGCCCGTGGGTTTAGTGGAGGGAGAGGCCGGTGTAAAGCAAACGGTGGTTGCTCCGCACACAGAGGTGCTACAGAATGGCAAACACTTTCACGTAGTAAAGATTTCTAATTTCCTTGGTGTGGACTGGCTTAACGATTTTGCCCCATCTTCTTGACACCAGCGGTCTATTGTCGCCCAAAGTACATTTTTTGACATTTTCTCAACTTTTCGGTTTTATAATAGTGGAACTTAAATATTACTTCAAGAGTAATAAAGAAGAGTAAATCTTCATGTAAATAGAAATTTTCAATGGAAAATTTGAAGCCATTTTTACGAATGTGGCGGTTAAGCATTTCTGTAAATGCAAAATTTGAAATTGAAAAATTTGAAGAAATCTATTGAGTTTTCGAAAAACTTCATTTGAAGCAATTCCACTCAAAAATGCAATAATGTATACAAATCGATGGAAATGTACATGTTAACGCCGTTATAGATACTTGAAAAGAATTTGTGTAATTAAAAAAACAAAGAATACACCAAAATGGACTTTACGACGTATTAAACAGTACAAATTTTCGTTGCACGTCTTTCGTTGCACGACGCAAAAAAATTCGTTGGAAAGATTTGCAGAAAAAAATTGTAGCCGCTTTTTAGAAAATGGCAATTGAGCGAAAGATTGAGTTAATTTCCACAAAAAACTGTTGAGTTTTCGAGAAATTTTATATAAGATTATTTAAATCATATGTTCATATAAATACAATAATACAACCGCGATTATCGTTTGTGTTAATTTGCCGTTAATGTTAATATGAGCGAAGTGAGAGACAAAAGAAAAAAATTAAATATTGGTAAATTTTGAAAAACAAAAGATCAATATATTTATGTCCTCTTATATAGTGCATTTAGAACTATCTCTACGAAAAGTTTAAAGAAAAATTTCAAGCCGTTGTTCCAAAAAAACTATTATTATTATTTAAAATTTCAAATATTGCACGAAAACTACTTATTTTGCATCACATTGAAATGCCATTCAGATGAGACAAAAAATGTTTCAACATTTGCAAATTTATAAACAATTTCCAACTTTTGCAATTCTTAAGGGGGAGAGTCTCCCGATGTCCCAGAGCCGAAAATCGCTAATTAACAATTTTGCAACGATTTATAATTTTATAAACAAATTCGAAATGTGCGTTAGAACGGCCGAGAAGGGTTCGCAAATTGTGCCTGAAATGAACATTTCAAAGTAGCAGTTTGACAGGAGTTACAAATCGATTGCTAAAAGTTACAACAATTGTTGCTAGAATGCTAAATAGTTACTGGTCTATTGACAGTAATTCTGGACGGAAATCCCGCCCATAAATATTTTTTCGTCGTGGCGTACACGCAGGCAAAATCTGCCCTTCGGCAGGGAAATGTGACGATATCTCCGCCTCGTACGTAAACGAACTAGCCCTCTCCCCCTGAAACGGCGTCCTTTCTACCCCTTGGGATGTTGCATCAATCAGAAACAACTGTGGTTCTTCCTGCTAGCGATTGGTCAACGCGTCCCACCCCTGGTCGCGGGGGGTCCAAGTTAGTCGTTGTTGGGAAGATTTTTGTGAGGGAAAGAGTAGATTTAAACGGAGCATACTATATGTGCTTCATTGGAGAAAAAAACTTACTTTTCAAATGATATGACATTCTAATTCTATTTTTAAATACTTATTGGAAATATTGTTTTAAATTGGCTCTAGGTCACAGTTCTGCTAAACCTCGTCGGTTTTGACATATAATATTCTCCTAAAATAAACTTGTCTTCTACAAAAGAAAGTAGTCTTGTTTCTAATTTTCAGTCCACTCGTCTCAAATTCAGCAATCAATTTTTAAGATATTATACGAAGTATTTTTGAAGAGTGCATTGTTCCAGAGAGATTTTGTTCCGAACTTCCTTTTCCTTCGCCTGATGCCACTCAGAACTTCCTTTCTTCTCGCCGGCTTTCATTAGTTCTAATTCCAAACCGTCCGATCCAAAGAGCGAGAACCCTGTAAGTCAGGCTTCGCATTTCATTACATTCAGTTTGTTCACTTAACATAAACTGCGAGAATCCTGCAACAGCTTCAGCGAATTAAACAGCCGAGAACAATAGCGATGCGTGTTCCGGGGACTACGTGACACGGCTGCTCAACGTTCGTAATAATTTTACGAGTTACGCCCAGACGTGCCGGGGTTCGGCCAGCCGTCCGGCGCGGTCGTTTCTGAAACGGCCCCTAGATGGCAGCAGCGACCAGGCTGTTGCAGCTTCGGCGCGGTCGTGCCGATGTAGTAACGTTAATTCTCCGACTTTTTAAAACTCAAGTACTTTTCCGCGTTGGGGCAGATTTATGTGGGGCGGTGGGGCGCTATTCTAATGTGATAAATTGTCCCCACATGTTTCGCGGTCCAGCGGGCAGCAGCGAGCAGAGGAATATAAAGCTGGGAACGGCTGTGAAATGTACGGCGCTCTGCCGTCCCAACGTCGTGTTCGCTGACCAAAATCTGACAGAAACAGATCACATATTTACTCGTGATTCGAGAAGAACCACTACTTTCTTACCTGCCGAAACGATTAAACTTAAGACTACATGTTTACAGGAGATTTACTTAATCTTGCCTATTGATATGCTATTGCTATCAACAGATATATCTTGTCTATCAAAATATTACTGCGTTTTTCAAACTTACAAATCTTATGTCTCTTCAATTAACAATAGAAAAATACAATTTTAAATATTACGAATAATGAAGTGATTTTTTTTTCAAAAATAAAGCGGACGCTTTCAGTAAATATTGTGAGGGGATTATAATGTATTTTCAATGCAAATAAGGAATAAATATAAAATAGATAGGAAGTTTTGAAAAGAAAAACTCAGTCATCAGACTGGTACGCGAGTAGTGGTTTGTTCAGTGAGGTCGCGATTACGAATTTATAAGATTTGAATACTTAAATATCGATGTTGGTAACAACTAAAAATCTTAATACAAAAAAATGAATTGAAAAATCATATAATTTTCTGACATACATCATTACCCCCATTAATAAGAGGACCTTGCTTTACATTGGTCAAGGAATTGGCCTTTCTCTTGAATTCTTGAAATAATAATCTTCACAGTGTTAATGTACAAAATTTGAACTGTTCCATTTCTTTTCAAAACTGTTTGATAATTAAAACAAACAACAACCAACACAAATGGAGAGCGTTGCTCCGCAACGACAGGTCAGTTAGTGTCCAGTGCTAAGTTTGAAAACCTTGGCATAGTGATAAATTTCAACTCACTCCCGTCTGTGATCAAAGTTGAAGAGCGTCCATTTATTCCGCCCCCTTGGGGGACTCTCCAGTCCAGAAATTGATTGATTGATTGATTTTTTCATGTTTCCGGGCGCGTCAACTACTGTGGTCATTAGTCCCGTTAGTGCAGTGCTTGTTTTTTTTCTCGTGAGATGACGGTGATCTTCCCCCGCTGGATGGCGAGATCCGGCGCCGACCTACTGTCGGCTAGTGGGGTTTCCCCCTAACCAAGACTCTCCCACCAGCGGGGCACCGCCCCAGCCGGGACAAGCTCTAAGCTCCCGACCGGTCTGCCGGAATATGTGGTAGTGTAGTGCATGTTAGTGTGAGTGTGTAATGGGAGAGGATAGGGCAAGGAAGAGGAAGGACAGATCGCGCGCGGTCCGTGGCCCGTTTGGTAGGGTACTGCTCCGGCATTCGCCTGGTGTTATTCGGAGAAACCACGGAAAACTACCGATCAGAGCAGCTGGCCGTTAGAATTCTCCACCAGACGGCGAATGAATTCGACCAAGCTGGAAAGCTAGTGTCGAAAATCCTGCCGCCGTCAGGACTCGAACCTAGGACCTCCCGGTTATAGGCGCTGCAGTGACATTAGTTGATGCTCTGAGCCACCGCTCCCGGTTCGAGTCCAGAAAGCGAGTGACTTGTTTAAATATATCAGGCCAGTGAAATGTATATTTAAGTGCTTTACCGCTAGAGATGTCGCCCTACCGGGCCTCTTAGTGCGACCAAACCTATTTTTACTTGCTCGTATACGCACTATGTATGGTATATACATAGTATAGAGAAAGTTATGTAAAGCCATAGAAAACTGATTCCGAGATTTCAACGGAAATACACGTTTTTGGGCCCCTTGATACCAAAAACCTTTTCAAAATGTGAAAAAAAGTGTCCAACTGGCTCTAGTTGAAGCTTTGAAATTTTAAAAATTATTTTTTTAAATTTGGGGGTACTTCACATGAAGCGTCACGGACATCCTCAAAATTTTCTCAAAAACAGATCCAATTTTTTCTTTAATTTCTTGTAAGAGTAGAGTAAAATACATTTATAAAACGTGGAATAGGTCCGATTTTCATGGTTACCTCTGAATTTTCAAAAGGTATTTTCGGCGTCTTCCTACAACTATAACATTGAAGACAGGGACTTTTCCTGAAAATGAAATTTGTTGTCCATAAGTAAAATTTTAGTAGATTTCGGGTAATAGTGCGTGCAATAATTGCAATTTTAAAAAATCACAAAAATAAAATTTTCTCAAAAAGGCTCCAAGTTTTTTAATTACGTTTTTGGTAGAGATATTGCCAAACTAACCTTATACTATGACATAAATACCATATTGCTCTATTCTTTTTTCAAAAATTACAAAAATGTAATTTTTTAACTTGTCTCTCACGTCGGTAATATTTACATTAGAGGCAATTTCTTCACGTTATTGTACTGATGAATACATGTGCTTTAAATAATATCATATAAAGTTTCTCGAAAACTCAAGTTTTCTGTGAAAATGAGCTCAAAATTCCGCAAACACTTAAACACCATTTTCTCAAAAATGGCTCCAATTTTTTTTGTTCTAAGTTTTCCAATAGGTAGTAGTAACGGCCCTGTTAGATATGACGTAAATTTCATTTGTCTGCATTCGTTTGTTTTTTTAAAAAATTAAACATATTTTTAAAATATCCCTCAAGTCGTTAATACGCATATTTTCATCAATTTGTATACATTATTGCATTTGTTAGTAGAAGGGATTTAAATTAAACGCCAGTTTCTTAAAAATGGCTTCAAATTTTTAAATGAAAATTTCCATTTAGGACGAGGTTTTACTCTACTTTAATATTCTAAAAGTAATATTTTGGTTCTACTATTAGGAAGCCGAGAAATTGAGAAAATGTCACAAAAATGTGCTATGGGCAGCAATAGATGGCAGCTGGCAAGACCGTAAAGACAATCCAAACCAAGGAAATTACAAAATTTTACTTTATGAAAGTCTGTGCCATTCTGTAGCACCACTAGTTTCAAGTGTAACTTCATGGAACACCATATACATCACATACAGCAGCAGCATTATCAGCTATATGCATCCAGACAACCAGCAAACTTAAATTTCACGCAGCAGCCCACACCACGCGTGGGATGTTCTCAACCATCTCCACAAATAACTACAGAGAATTATCTTTAAGCTCCCCAGATTGCCAAATGTGTATAATCAAGCTTCGTGTGAACAGGGCTCCATCAGCATGCCTAAAATTGCTAATGTGTCTTCATACAACATTCCAACCAGCAACTGATTTTACTCTCTCACTCCTGACTATGCGCAAGGTGTCTCAAATAACGATTCTCCTTCCCCATAACCGATTAAGACTCCTGCAGTCATTATTCACGATGCACCTGTTTTATGCGGGACTTCTGCAAAAGATTAAGGAATTCCTCAATCGTGATAATTTAATTACTAGAATCAGAGGATCCTATACTGAAATCAGAGCAAGTAGAGTCTAAGATTCTACTTTAATTCGTAAGTATTTGCCAACAAAAAGTTATTTTATCACACAGGGACCCGACAAAAACTACAATTTCTGTGTTGTTACGTAATGTACCAACATCTTATAGCAAGGACAAAATACATCAAGAACTATAGTCCAGTCAAATTGTGTTTCTACCAGGAACGTTTTGGGGTAGTTTTGATTTCATCCTATCTATATGTTTTTGGGGTGCTGAATCCGAATCTGAGGTTTGCTAACAAACTTTCGTGACGCAACATTGAAAAAAATGCTAAACAAAGGTCAAAATCCCATTTTTGGCGGTTTTTTGCTTATAACTCAGAAACTATCAACTTTTAGTAAATAACCTTGACATTCAAAATTAAAGTATATAACATTTCCTACAAATTTTATTAATTACGTTTTTCTCGGACGAAATGTTCGGACTTAAGCGGTAGTTGAAAATTGGCATATTTCGGCTGCCTCGGCAAAAACCCACTTTTTCCACTCCAAAACTCTAATTTATTATTAAAGGCTGTCAATTACGAATACCTCCCAGTTCTCTGCGCTTGCCTCATTTAGATCGTACATGGAAAGGTACAGATCTTTTTTTTTTTCAAAATTTACGTTGCAGTTATTTAATAAAATCGAAATTGTACAAATTCAGTTACAAAAAATTGAAATTTCAACGGAAAATCTTAAAAAACTATTACATTTTATTATATTATATTACATACGATTATATATTAAATTATTACTAGAGCAAAAATTATACGAGCCGTTGTCGTTTAGAGGGTCCTGGCTGAGGTTCTTCGAAGTCGGCGGGTCCTGGCACAGGTTTGGGTTGTTCTATCATCAGCGTCGGAGCTACTTCATCTGGAAAATGAAAGAGGTGGTGAGAAAACAACAACTTGTGATCATATCTCAAGGAGAGATGAATGATTACGAAATACATTGTTAGATTAGACGTACCTTCCACATCGCGATTTTGTTCAGTCTGTTCTCGGTCGTTTTCTTCGGTCTCTTCTTCGTCTATGTCAATGACGTCTTCCAGGAACTCAACGTTATCACACAGCCCTTCTCACGATGTGCAGACCGGGAGCGGTAGCTCAATGCATCAACTGATGTCACTGCAGCGCCTCTGACCGGGAGGTCCTAGGTTCCCACTCCCCACGGCGGCAGGATTTTCGACACTAGCTTAGCAGCTAGATCGAATTCAGTCGCTATCTGGAGGAGAATTCTAGTGGCCGGCTGCTCTGATCGGTAGTTTTCCGTGGTTTCTCCGATCAATACCAGGCGAATGCCGGAGCAGTACCCTATCAAACGGGCCACGGACCGCGCGCGATCTGTCCTTCCTCTTCCTTGTCCTATCCTCTCCCCTTACTCACACACACACACTAACATGCACTACACTACCACATATTCCGGGAGACCGGTCGGGAGCTTAGAGCTTGTCCCGGCTGGGGCGGTGCCCCGCTGGTGAGAGAGTCCTGGTTAGGGGGAAACCCCACTAGCCGACGGTAGGTCGGCGCCGGATCTCACCATCCAGCGGGGGAAGATCACCGCCATATCCCAAGAAAAAAACATGCACTTCACTAACGGGACTAATGACACGAGCAGTTGACGCGCCCGGAAACATGAATAAATCAATCAATCAACGATGTGCAGAGCAATAGAGGTCACTCACGCCACGTTGAGTACCGGGTCGCCTCTCCGATGTTCATCTGTCTGCGCTGGCAACAGTGCTTCATCCATTTGCAGCTTCTCCTACAGCACGTCGGCCCTTCACAACGGACCCGGTTCGGTTCCATTCGCGGCCGGGAATCATGTTGGACATGGGCGGTCAAAATTAATTCAAATTTGACATCTTTCATTTATAACAATTCCTTCGTCCGAATTAACAGCAAAGAGCGTGCATTTTAAACGTCCCGCGTTACTTATAATATTTTTCTCCAAAAACCGCGGTATAGCTTCCAGAGAGACAGGTAAAGACATCTTTCGTATGAAACTCTTTGGAAGGACAAAAAGTTGAAGAGTTTAACTGCTTTCATAGACGCTCGCGAGATCGCGCCAGATACTCTCGCCTCTGTCGAGTTGTCAACATTCCGAGAATTAATCGTCTTTCCAAATGAAGGAGCGATAGAATCGCATTATTTAAAAAGAAGGTCGCGGAAACAGTTTCGCGACGACCCGCCTCGCTCGAGTAAAAAAGCGTTAAGATGCACGTATATGTGCTACCGTCTATTTAATTATGTAGGGTTGGTATTGCGACCTCAGCTGAGAGTTAATGGCGCGCAAACTCGCTCCCATTGTCGAAACTTCGAGAAAAAATGCGTCTATTCATCTGACGCCACGCGGGGCAATTGTTGGAGAATTTTTCAGTCGAGCGTTTGCAAAAAAGATCTCCTCGTCAGTAAAAAGAGGTAGTATTCGCATCTTGGATGCATTGAAGAAATTATATTTTTGACTGGTGGTAGCGGCAGCAGCCTTACAGCTGTTGCAGATTATGTGTAAAGAGCGTGTTGATTGGGCTCGTAAAGCTGAAAGTTAGCTGAAAGTATATTACGCACGAAATACAACAGAAAATAATCTTCTGTTCGCCTAAGCAAACATTGACAACAAGGTAACGTTGACAACTTCTTCAACCATTAACAAATTTTCACGCTCAGATAAACTAATAGTTCTCAAATAATTGCCTTCAGAATTTATTCTTGTGGCAAGCTAGGAAGTTGTGGACAACACAACCCAGCATTCTGTGGCTCTCCCAAAAAAACTGATGAAGCTATTTTGCAGACTCAACAAGAGCTGTTGTGATAATTAGCATATCAGCGTCCTCCACAGCTTGCTGTGAATCAATTTTTGAATCATCAAATTTCTCCATTAACATAGATATCAACCGGTTCTTGTTTTTGCAGTGGCAACAAAACTCTCCTGCGAGACAACGGTAACCATCGCTTCTGTACATGATATTGCAGAAGATTGTTTGCTTTGCGCTCCTCTCAATTGTTGTATGCTCTTGGTGCTTTCACATGTTTCGTCAGGGTAGCCATCGAAAATGGCGGCATTTGATTTGTAGTTTGACTTGACATATGATACATAAAGGCCCATTCACAATGCAAACACAAACATTAGCATGACACATAGACGTAAACATTAACATAAGTGATAGACTGAAGTATTCACAATGTATAACACATGGTAGAACATCATGGTGGAAATCATGGTGGAAATAACAAGGTGTCGCGCTCCGGAGGATGCGCAGTAGCAGCCAATCACGTTTTAACCCACGGATGAAGCGAAAACGGCTGGCGTACGTGTTCATTTGCTTTCCGTTTGCGAAGGAGATAGGACGTGTTTGGCAAGGCAGTGCTAAAGCAGTGGAAGATCGTGGTTTTGTTGGCGTGGGAAAGGTATGTTGTGGATTTGTGGTGCAAGTTATTACAATTATGTATTGTATGTGACTTGGCTTTAATAATTACAAAAGCATACATCACATTCCTATAATGCCTTATATTTAATCACTTGTTTATTACCAAAATTTTGTTGTGTTATACTAAGAAACTGTAAATTATTTTCATGTGGAGTTCAAGATGCCAAACTGCTGTGTTAAAAATTGTCCTAATAGGACTGGGACAATAGGTGGTGGGAAATATACATATTTCCGCTTCCCAAAAGAGCCCCAATTACGAAAGGTGTGGATGGAAGCTTGTGGGAGGAATGAAGAAACTTTTAAAGCAGATCATGGTAAATTTCAAAACGTTTTGAATAATTAAAATCCAGTGGCTTGAGTTTAGTTCAATATATAATAGCTTCATTGAATATTCTGTGGTTATAATAGCTTTATTGAATGTACATATGTGAATATAATCTGGACAGGGACTGTATATTCTTTTATATTTTGTATTTGGGATAAATTGTTATTGTTGATGAAAGAAATGAAAATGTGAAATATTTAATTGTAAATGGTCAGTTTTAGAGAATGAAGATTATTAACATGTATAAATTGTTCTAACATGTAAAAAATGTCCAAACATTTTACATATCATACTTTGTTTCAGTTACAAAAACTGCAGGAAATTTTTGTTGGTTTAAATTATTTTACTAAATCTTAGCCATACAATAATTTGATTGTATTGTCTCTTAAAACACAAAAGAAATCCATACATCAATTTTCAAGTAATAAAGAAATGAATTTAACTTATAAAAACTTTCAAAACTGTATTTTAATGTACTGAAATTTATTATGTACATGTATAATATAGTATGTATGTAATTAATGAACTCAAAAAGTGTAATGTAAACTTTGCAGGTAGAGTGTGCCAACAGCACTTTGAGAGTGTATGCTTTAAAAACTACAATTCACTGCAGATGCCTGGGAACAAACGTTTAGTTGCTGGATCTGTACCAACAAAATGCTTAATGTTGGCAAGAAAATCAAGTGAAAAGTCTGGGTAAGAGAATAGTATTATTTATTATACACTTGAACTACTTGTGATTATTATTCATAATAATTTAATTTTAAATACCTTTAGTAATAGAGAAGATATGATAATAGAATACATAATTTTATTGTTATCTTGTAGTGAGAGGACACCTCTCTTTGCATATAAGGAGCTTGTGTCTTCATTACGGAGAAATTCTGAGGTATAAATAAAAATGTTTTTTGTAAATTGTTATATTCCTCTTGATCCATTAAGGTTAACTTTCATTTGCATTCATAACGTACTTTACGTAAAAGTTAAAACCAATATGTTTTCTATATTTTATCAGATTTGATGTATTACATTTTTAGCCACTTTTGATTCTTTTATATTTGATGTTTCTTTGTATACATTCTGAGCAGCCATTGACATATTTAAATGTGATTTGTTTTTTGTAAATGTAACATGGTGAATTTTTAAAATAAATTTTTTTTGAATGGTTATAAATATTTGTATTTGATTCATTCCTATTAATCCTTTAAGGTCTGCTTTCCTTTTTGGTCTTACCACTTTAAATAAGAGTTAAAATGAGGTGAAATTTTGTCTACTTGAGCATTCAAAAATATCCAATTTTAATTTAATTATTACATTTGTATAAATTCTCTCTAGACAGTTGAAATATTTCTGAAAATTTGTGAACAAATAAATTCATGAATATCACCAATTGAATACTGTCTTTGAGTCCTTGTTAAGTGATTCCTAATTTTTATTGTAATTATTACAAATACTATATGTTCATGAATTATATATTAAATTGCATGGTGGTTATTTCCACCTTGATAAAATGGTTAGAAACAGGTGTAAAGCCTTATTACAATATGTTTTTTCTGCTCTATGTTCTTTGCGGATACTTGAAACATTTCAAAAATTTTATAAAGTAATAAATAGCATCAACATAGAATTATATTTAATATTATTAAATAACTTGCCAATCTATGAAGTATATGACAGATTTTCGTAGAGTAGTCCTATCCACTAAAATTCAATAGTTGTCATTCACATCTTTTTGCGTTCTTACCAATCATCAAAGCAAATCTGAAACTATGTAGAGGAATTATAAAAATAGAAATAAAAGTAAAATTGAGTGTTTACTATACCTGGCCACATATAGTAGCCTATAATAACTCAAAAATCACGAACAAAAAATAGCTGTCATTCATCTTCTGTACTTGGCATTTAGGAAATCGTATCACATTTCTTTAACCAAAATAAGTTAATATTTCTGCTGATTGTCTTGTAATTTTGGTATTAATTATTGTTATTATTCTAGTTATCTTCGATATGAAAGTTAGACCGAACTCAATACCGCCCATTGATTCCTCTCATGACAAATCTTTAAAAAAGAAAAAAGGAAGTACACCATTATATTTTCCCTGACTACATAAAAACGGCAAATTAGATTTACTGGAAGATACAACTCTTTCAAAAGTAAATGTGACACAATGTTGCACATTGCAAGAAGCAAGATTATTTCTTCAGTACTTATTCAGGGACAAATTGTCTCAAAACGCCCATAAATAGTGAGTGACAAACGTGTGGAACACATCCCCCCAAATAGTAGAAAACATAAGTTTAAATAGAAAAGTGATTATAATAACGTGGCCAAATATTGTAGGTTAGGTCAGGTCATTGTATTTGTTCACACTTTTTGTATACAAGACCTGAAATATTTAAACTGCGAGCATTTCATGAATATCACCAATGAACTAATATTGAAGGTCTTCACAAAATTAAACGAGTAATTTTAATAACAAATATCGTTATTTTAAATAATTTTCAAATGTCCGCGCCTGCGTAGATAATTTGAATTTGGCGCACAGTTGGTGGGATATAATATTATTGGTCCATAGTCGGCGGCATGCGCACCGCTACACCTTGTTATTTCCACCATGGTCAGAACATAAACGTAAGCAAAATAAGAGTTTTTATTGGCTGTGAGACATTCTAATTTACTATTGGTTGGATGTGAGAATCGATTTAGAGATATCGATTGTGTCCATGACGGGGGAGCTCTTGCCGTGGATTGTGTTAGTTCGTCTATCGACTTATTTTCATACTCGATTGTGAGTTAACGTACTGTGATTGGTTCATTTCTTATTTTTGACATAAGCATAAGCACAGAAGCTTGAAGCTTGCAAGCTTTTAAGTTTACGTCTTATGTGTTATGCTTATGCGAACGCATTGTGAATGAGTCCGCTTATGGACGTAGTCCTAACTTTTATGTTAACGCCATGCTTATGTTTATGTCTGCATTGTGAATGGTCCTTTACTGCTGCAAATTTCTGCATGTCCGGCCGTGGTGCCATTTGACCCAGTGTAATAAACACCCTCCGTCGATACCGTGGTTTTGCCTGGTTTTGCATCGTTCAAGTTCGCCTTGTTCAGTCGGTGCAAAAGCCCGGTCGGTGCCCTGTACAAGCTCGAGTTTCTTCCTTTCCTCATCCCAAGCTCATCGAAAAGAGAGAGGGTAGGGGCTAAGTTCGTAACCCAAAAATTCTCGCAGCTCTTCATCTGAATGTATCACGATGATCATTCTTTGGAAAAGTGTGGTTGGATTGATGACTACAGTCCTGTCTTGTATCTGTATAGACCTGTTCATGATCGCAAGAGACTGCACTCTTTCCCTTAGGTTGAATTTTATAGCTTCAAAATCCCCACCAACAATGCGTTGTATATATTTCATGCCCATCTCCTTGGACAAGTGGCAGTTGATCCTCTCAGTGACATTTGGTCAGTGGTCCCTGGGAAAGGAGGATGCTTGTGTAACCAATTCAGCAACTTATCTGCATCAGTGTTGTCTCGTTTTGCATATCTCTGCTGTCAATGAGTTCTGACGTTGCGAGTTCCACTTGCTTAATATGAGCTTAAATGCTTAAAATGCTTAATAGGGCACCGCCCCAGTCGGGACAAGCTCTAAGCTCCCGACCGGTCTCCCGGGATACGTGGTAGTGTAGTGCATGTTAGTGTACGTGTATGTGTAAGGGGAGAGGATAGGACAAGGAATGGGAAGGACAGATAGCGCGCGGTCCGTGGCCCGTTTGATAGGGTACTGCTCCGGCATTCGCCTGGTGGTGATCGGAGAAACCACGGAAAACTACCGATCACTCCTACGAATGGTGAAACATCCACGGGTGGTGAAACGCTCGTATTCTACAGTTGGCATTGCAGTTTGCAAGGTATGCATGTCCTGGAGGTAAAGATGTCTGCATTTGGCATACAGATTATGACCACTGGTGTGAAAGTAAAGGGGCATTTCATATATGGTACGGAGGTGTAGATCCCAGTTTCTGCTTCTTCGTGCTTCAATGAAGTGCTTAATCAAAGTCACCATTTCAAAATATACAACTTAGAGCTTGGCACTGGGGCCACGTTCTGCCAACAGTTGAACCTTAGATTTGAATTCTTGTCGCACATCTTTCACAATTTCCTTCACATCATTAAAAAGAATCACTGTTCTGTCCATGTTGAACAAGATCTCCTCCAATTGATGCAGCAATGTTGACGTCAGAATCATTGAATCATTATTTTGGCCAAAGTTCTGTGAGCCAACGTATGACCCGCACTCTCCATGCGTAGGCGTAGGCAGGCATGATTTTTTTTCAGTTAAGTTCGCCGCATATATGGTATTGAAATGTTCAGTCACTACCTTGCATCATATATTCAATAGCACCCATGAAGGACGTGAGTAAATGAAATTCACCGAGCTGTATAACAACATTGGATAGAGCAGGATCATCGGGACGGCTAGCAAGAATGTCTCGTGTCTTGAGGTAGAGGGGTTGGGCAAATGTCACCGGACAAGTAACTTGTTTTAAGTATTTAGTCTTCTCTACGGCGGTCAACAATGTAGTGAATATTGTATCATACTCACTTGGATGAGCATTGACAAATGGCTGATAACTAACAAACGTTAGTTCATATGGGATGTCTCTTGTTACATCTTCCATAAATCCATCCGGAGAGGCCAGGAATGTCTCTGCTTTTTCCATAGAGCCACAGAAGATCAGCCACAAATGGAATCACAGTTTCAGTTGGTGTATACAGTTCCTTGAGATCTTTTATCTTGATTTCAGCTACATCTTCAGGTTCTGTCAGTTCAAACTGGACCAGTTGAACAGCTCCATAACTTCCAGAAACCTCAGGAGGGGGTATCATTTTCAGCCGAGGAATGAATTGATTGGGGGCTACTGTAGGTTTTGGTGCAATACAGGAAATGCCACCCATGACGTGAAAGATGTATCCGTCGATTGTATGTACTCGTACGTTAAAATCAGCGTTATCGTACACCTGCTGTGAAAAGCACGACTGGTTAACTTTCAGCGGATCGCCGTTGATTGCTGATGCTTCCAGGCGAACAATTTCTGTATAAGACGGACAAAACCCTTATGAGGAAACCACATCGACCAATTTTCTTGAGCCGTACTTCTTATACAGAAAAACTGCCAACCCTACGAGGAGTGATCAGACGAATGAATGATCTGGGCCTCACAGCTGCAAGACTATGAGTCAGCACTGTGCTCTTCTTTTTCCACATATCATGGTCCCCACAATTTTTATTTAGTATAACTTTTTCCATGAATGTACGGAGCATTTCAGGAATGAGTTCCTCATTTTCTTCCAAAAACGTATCAGGTGGTGGGTACTGTTCTATCTCATAAACCTGACTCCGGATATCCTTAACAATTATTGCAGTAGCCGTCTTAACAATCCGAAGTCTTTCCTCTTGTTCATTTTTTAACGCCTGATGGTATCAAGCATCATTCAAAATAATATACCCAGTGTTTTTGAAGCAAACTACCGGCTTCTTGTTTGGATAAAAGTTAATTATTATATCGCTTCCATAGTTTTTGAGTAGATGAGATTTGACTGTCTTCTTGTCATGTCAGGGCTATAAATACCCTTGATTTGGTCATCAACTCGTCGAGCGAAAACTGGCACTCTCCATCACTATTCTCAAGATAAGTGTAGACATCTTCCATTGTTGCTTTAACATCGTTGGGGACAGGACCTCTTTTTCTCTTTTGCGATTTTGGACAATTGTACAGTTTTCTCATGCATAAATTATGATACTGACAATCATAGGCCACCAAGTCTGATATAGACAAAAGACGTTTGATTATGGTTTGTCCATACTCATCATCACGTTCTTCTGCTCTTTTTATGATAGTTTCCTTCACTTTTAAAACTCGAACTTGATACACAATATTCCGATTAGTTTTCTTTTTTCTTTGTTTCGACTTTATAATGCGATATATTACGTAATCGTCTGCAAATAGCCGAACATTTGACATTAATTGCGCTGGCAAACCATTAACGAACGCCAGAAATAGAAGAGGTCCAATGACACTCCCTTGCAGTATTCCTGACATAACGCTTACACAAGAAGATAACTCTTGCCTAATTCGGGTATTCTATTACCTATCACGCAGAAATTAGAGAATCCACGCCACCACCCTGGGATCGACGCCTGAATTGATTAATTTCTGAACAAGTCGATCGTGTGGAACAACATCGAACGCTTTGGCAAAATCAATAACAATTGCGTCTACTCTCCCGCCCGCGTCAATTTCTTCTGTTAGAAATAGCGTGACTACCTGACTTTCGCATGAATAATCAGTCCTAAATCCGTGTTGGGTATGACCGAGCCATAATGTAACTCGCAACTAGATGCTCCATAAGTTTGCAGACCACTGACATGAGATTTACCGGCCTATAATTACTTAGTATAGTTTTGTCACCACTTTTAAAGATTGGTAATACGAAAGCTATTTTCCAATCTTATGAAAAGTACTTATCAGCTGTTGCCGTTAAGCATGTGTTTAGGAGAGTGGATAGCAGAACTACCAAAACATCAGAGCACTGTGCGTTGGTGACAACACTTAAAGAACACAGGATGTTTTTGTAAACTTATAAGCACCAGATACCCGAGTGTTTCCGACTAAACACTGGAGGTATATTTCGATTAAAAGAGAGTGTTCCTTCAAGGTCACGAGCTAGCAGGAGAGGGGGTTACTGCCATTCAATCGTTAGCTTCGTTAATGCTTAAATTATTCGTACTGGAGCTCCCAATTAGATGATAGTGTCCCCTTCTCTTTTCAGCTCGTGACCTTCAGGGAACACAGTGTTTTAATCGAAGTATAGTTGTGTCACTTTCAGCAAGTCATCAAACCGCGCAAATCACGAATTATATATGCAACAGCTTGTTTGAAAGATGTTGCGACGACAATAAAAGCAGAAACTACACGGTTTGCAACTACTGCAACCACTTCAAGGAGGCGAAAAGAACAAGCGATATATGAGAGTTGGAAAATATACATTTTTTGTATGAAACATCGGCGGCATTCTAAATATTGTTATAAGTGAGATCCCAAATAAAGGTGTATGGATTTATTTATTATTTATTTATTTATTTTACGTCAAAAAAAGTTAAAAACTGCGTATGACGTGCTATGGGGAAAAGTGAATTGTGCGCACATTTTCAAAATTCTGTGATCCCTACACTAAGTCATATACTACTTAAATTTTGAATTTTGAAAGGGAGAAAAAAAACAAAAAAACTCCCATGTAATAAAATCTATTTTCAAGGATAAATAAGCAATAAACTTTGAATTTTGAAAGGGAGAAAAGAAAAAAAAAACTCCCATGTAATAAAATCTATTTTCAAGGGTAAATAAGCAATAAATTTTGAAATTTGCAAGGGAGAAAAAAATAAAAATAAAAACTCCCATGTAATAAAATCTATTTTCAAGGATAATTCTGGATCATTCTGATTTGATGACACCACTGTGCTGAATATGATATATCTTATGTTACCGATGTGGTAATTACTATAACTTGAAGATGACATATTCCAACAATATAGTGATCTTCCACATTGCCTTAAAGGCGTGTGTCGTTACATGAATGAAGAACAACTACATTGATGGATGAGCGACGTGATTAAGCGGCTTAGCGTTGTCCGCATAAATCCCTTGTATCCTGACCTTACAGTTCCCGTCGTTTTCTTTCAGGGCATGTCCAACAAGTGGCGGTGCACCATGACCAACAATATGGAAAATCCAGTTGTTGAAGAGGTGATGACCGTTACTATGGAAATACTATATCGTGATTGCGCCGAATTGATTACCGTATGCGTGCTACTACCGTCCCGTTGCGCCAAATTGACATGTAATACGTCCTGTGACGAAAGGACACTTTCAATATTTATAAAGGTATGACAAACACGTGGAGAGATTGCAGTTCTACTCACGTTTTGCTTATTATCCTTTCATGCAATGCCTCTGACCGGGAAGTTCTAAGGTTCGAAGACCAAACGGTGGCAGGATTTTCGAAACTAGCTAGATAGATGGATCGAATTCAACCACCACAACCAGGTGAATGGTGGAGTAGTACTCTAACAATCGGTCCACGGACCGCGCGCGATATTTCTTTCCCCTTCCTTCTCCTTGCCTCATCCCTTACATACACTTACACGCACTACATTATCACACATGTTGAGATCAGACTGGAGCTTAAAGCTTGCCCCAACAAGGGCCGTGCCCGGCTGGTGGGAGATTCCTGGTTGAGGAAAACCCCAGAAGCCGACTGTAGGGCGGCGCAGGTGCTGACCATCCATCGGAGG
Source organism: Teleogryllus occipitalis (assembly GCA_011170035.1). Lineage (NCBI taxonomy): Eukaryota > Metazoa > Arthropoda > Insecta > Orthoptera > Gryllidae > Teleogryllus > Teleogryllus occipitalis. The sequence continues at coordinate 219,512 of BLKR01001596.1, read as the reverse complement.
GAGAACACTGCCGCCTATGATAAAAACATGCATTACATTTACGGGACTAATGAGGTCCGCACCTGGAAACACGAAATAATCAATTAATATTCTGTATGTAATTTTTTTTCTTTCTTGCTCTTTCTACGTAAAAAGAGAAAGCGTTTTAATATTGCGACGCAAAAAGTTGATAAATTGTGTCCCTATAAATAGTTAATTACTTCAACAACCACGTTGTGTAGTCAGAAGCCATGGTTTGCGAGTCCTAGATACATAAAAATCGAATGACGACCAAACGACTGTCAGTCTGTACATGGCTATCGCTACCGGTCAGCCGATTGTCACCAACATTGATATTCCACTATCGATTTAAAGGAACTCGTGGCCCTCCGAGTTTGAAAAGGACATTTTTATTTTTGGAAGTATTTTACTTGACACTTCAACAGCACCATAAAAAAAGAAAACTAGAGGTACTATAGAAAGGCACAGACTTTCTCGTAATAAAGTTTTCTAATTTCCTTTGTGTAGACTGGCAGTGTACGGTCTTGCCCCTCCAGCTCCAATCTATCGCCGCTCTTTTTCCCAGGAATCTCCTTGCTCGGGACAGCCTTTACGATCTTGCCCTTTCCGCTTGCCTGATACCATCTATCGCCCCCAAAAATACTTGTTTTGACATTTTCTCTATTTTTTGGTTTCATAATTGGAGAACCGAAATATTACTTAAAGAATATTAAAGAAGAGTCAAATCTCGCTCTAACTGACAATTTTCATTGAAAAACTCAGTGCCCTTAAATAACATGGAATTTATGCGTAACTGTAAATGTAAAATTTGAAGCTCTTTTCACAGGAATTTATTGCGTTTTTGATAAACTTCATTTGAAGTAATTTGAAGCACATTGACTAACAAATTAAATCATGTATACAAATTGCTGAAAATATGCATACGAACAGCGTGAGAGATATTTAAAAAATATATTTGTGTAATTTATAAAAACACCAAAATCATCTTTACGTCATATTAAAGAGTGCAATTAACACTATCCGTTGGAAACGTTTGAAGAAAAAATTTGGAGCCGTTTTTGAGAAAATGGCATTTGAGCGTTTCTGATAATGCGGAACTTTGCGTTCATTTTCACAAAAAGCTGTTGGGTTTCGAGAACTTTTATACATTATTTAAAGCATATGTTCACATAAATACAATAATGTTGACAAATTACCTCTAATGTGAATATGGGCGACTTGAGAGATAAGTCAAAAAAATTACATTTTTGTAATGTATGAAAAAACAAAAGAATTGAGAATTATGGCCTTTATGTCATGTCATCCTGTACAGAGCGTTTGGCACTACCCTTAACAAAATATTTTTAAAAAAAATATGAAGCCGTTATTGAGAAAATCTCTTTTTTTTTAATTGCATGTATTTCAGGCACTATTGCACGAAGACTACTAAAATTTTCAAAAAATATACATGACCTTAATAAAAGAACTATTTATGAACAACAAATTTCATATGAACGAAAAACTTCTATCTTCAATTTTATAACTGTAGTAAGACGCCGAAAAAAATTCAAACTTTTGAAATTTTCGAAAATCCAGAGTTAACCGTAAAAATCGGACCTATTCGACCTTTATAAGTGTATTTTACTTTATTCTTGCAAGAAATTTAAAGAAAAAAATTGGATCTGTTTTCGGTAAAATTTTGAAAATGAACGGGGGCGTTGTGCAAAAGTACCCCCACATTTCAAGGAATGTTTTTCAAAATTTCAAAGCTTCAACTACAGCTGGATTTACAGGGGGTTTCAATTTGTAAAATATCCTACGCATGGCATAGGTGATACCAGTGTTCACAGACGGACGGATAGACAAAGGGACAGACAGACGGACGGACAAACGTGTTGCTTCCAATTGGATTTTCGGCATCAAGGACCCATAAAACAGGAATTCTGGCTACACCACGTGTTAGAGGATTTTTTCTCTTAATTTAGCAACTGGATTTATCCACATTCTCGTTATTAGTGCCCGGGAATGAATTTTTTCTGCCGAAAATCCACCGTTTTTTCGCGACTTAACAGTTTTCCGTGAAAACATGGTCGAAATTTCGCATTTTCAGAAACGCTCAAACACAATTTTCTCCAAGGTGTCCGCATATTTTTTCTTAATATTTTTCTAATGAATAGTGCTAATTGCGCTGTTTAATATGAAAAGAAAAAGCGCGGGTGATATTTCAGAAGCTCGTTCTTCGATGCCCTCTTGGGTCTTCGCCCGTCTCCAAGTCCCCTCTCCCACGCACCCTCAGGCGTCTGCACTGGCCTGTCTCCACTTAGCCGGCGCCCCGCAGACGCTTTCGCCGCTCGCCCCGCACCCCACGGCCCCCTGCGGCACCTCTCGCGCTCCCGCCCAGCACCTCTCGAGCACCCACACCGCCACCTCGCGCGCGGCGACAGCACCCTTAATTGATCGACCGAGAGGGCGGCAACCACCCTTGACACGGAGGCACAATTAGGCAATGATAGAGTGTCAGCGTCCTCTCAATTAACACCTCTGGCCTCGCTATTAATCACATTACTTCTGCCGTAATTGCGTTCTCGCAGGTGAAGACCGCGCGTGAACACATGCGTGCCACCTGGCCGCCGCGCGCGCGCCGAAACGTGGTTAGTGTGCAGCCCGGCTGCGGCGTCCCGCGCCACTTGCTCGGCTCCGGCCCCGGCCCCTGCCCCGGCCCAGCTCGCCCAGCCCGCCCCACCCCGGCCCCGCCCCCTCCCTCGACTGTTGGCCCACCTCGCCCCGTGCCTCACCGCTCCACGCCACCCCACGCCACGTCTCACGCCTTCCGCCTCGCACCCGTCCGCCTCACGCCTCCCCGCCCCACGCCTCTCAGCCTCGCGCCTCCCCGCACCTCACCGCTCCCCGCCACCCCACGCCACGCCTCACGCCTGTCCGCCTCCCAGACCCGCACCTCCCCGCCTCGCACACCTCCGCCTCACGCCTCCCCGCCCCACGCCTCTCCACCTCGCCCCCCCCCCGCACCTCTCAGCCTCGCGCCTCCCTGCACCGCACCTCCCCGCCCCGCGCCTCCCCGCTCCATGCATCTCTGCCTAACATATCTCCATCTCTTCTTCCCCGCGCCGCCCACATCGCCCAGACGAATCTTTCCAACATTTCCTTCCCCGCTCTCTTAGACCACCATCTCTCGCACACACCACGTTCTGGCTCATCCATCAGTCCCACTCCAAAATCCTACTCCACACTCCAAGCCTCTCGCCAGCGCATCCAAACCCACCCGCGTCCGCTCGGATTCTCCCTCGCTCACTCAACCGCCCTCAACAGTTTCAGTCGAGCGAGTCTGTGTCAGTGAGTGCAAGGACGCCAAATGAGATTTCCCTATTTGGCAATCGCAAGCGCGAACGCCCCAGCGGACGCCCCCCAGACGAGATTCTGCTTCGTGGATTTGTTAAATGTGACGTAGTTATTCCGAAGTGAAGTAATTAGCTCCAAATTTGAAGATGAGATCGTCCGGAAACCTGGAATAAAATATAGCTCATCGACGAGATTCAGATTATGTTAAGTGAAAAGAAAATTATCTATGGAAGTGACTTCTTGTTCACCAAAAAATAGTCGATATATTCTCAGCTAATATTCCTCTCCTACAGCCTAACGTTTCTTTCAAATTATTATTTATACGCTCTTTTTATTTCTGAATCTGAGCTTTCAATCTTCCGTTTATTCTATTTTTCATTTACAAAGATAAATATTGCAAATGCAGTTGATTAACCCACTTCTTCCCGGACATAGAATTGTTTATCAAATTAGTGTGTGTGTGTCTGTGTGTGTCTGTGTGTGTCTGTGTCTCTGTGTGTGTGTGTCTGTGTGTGTGTCTGTGTCTGTGTCTGTGTGTGTGTGTGTCTGTGTCTCTGTGTGTGTGTGTGTGTGTGTGTCTGTGTGTGTCTGTGTGTGTGTCTGTGTGTGTGTCTGTGTGTGTGTCTGTGTGTGTGTCTGTGTGTGTGTCTGTGTGTGTGTCTGTGTGTGTGTCTGTGTGTGTCTGTGTGTGTGTCTGTGTGTGTGTGTGTGTGTGTCTGTGTGTGTCTGTGTGTGTGTCTGTGTGTGTGTCTGTGTGTGTCTGTCTGTCTGTGTGTGTGTGTCTGTGTGTGTGTCTGTGTGTGTGTCTCTGTGTGTGTGTCTGTGTGTGTGTCTGTGTGTGTGTGTCTGTCTGTCTGTCTGTCTGTCTGTCTGTCTGTCTGCCTGTCTGTCTGTCTGTCTGTGTCTGTCTGTCTGTCTGTCTGTGTCTGTGTGTGTCTGTGTGTGCGTGTGTGTGTGTGTGTGTGTGTGTGTGTGGTGTATAATTTTGAAACCCATGAGTGTGGTTCTCAATTTATTTAGCATCAGACTTCCGAAACAAGAAATGTAGCGTAGCAACTTTGGGAACGTAGGAGCGATATCGAATTGAAGTCTCGGTTTCATACAAGTTCGATAACAAAATGAAAATGTACGAGTATTACCAATGCCTTCTGAAATTGGATTTTGAAAGAAATCTTAAATATATCTGAAAAATTATTTTTCATGTAATTCTTTGTAATAATTGACATTGAATTGGAACATTGAATTTGGAATAATAACAACAATACTGTTACGAGTTAATTTACTGTTACGTTAAAAAGACTTACAGGGGGTGACATCTTCAATATTACTCTCATGATTTTCAATTTTGTGACTGAGACCGTCAAATTGCACTGCATCTGGTTTAGCTTTACTCACTGTCCGTACTTTTTTATGTCGGGAATAATTGAACTTGAAGAATCGTGCTCAAGTGCATCATCAATGGATGTTTCCCTAAATGTCGGCGCTACATCAGATTTAATTTTTTTTATAGTTTTCAACTTCTGACAATGTGCACAATTTTCCTACTCAGTCCCTCCTGCAACAAATGTCGTATTCAACAAAAATTTCGACAACTTGTTTGACGTGAAGAAATCATCGAAGAATATCTTGTGATGGAATGGGTGGTGCATGTATGTTATAACTGAAAATCTAAACAAGTGCCAACCCATAGTTGATACAAGCTGACCCGCATGGAATAATTGAAAAATATCCTAAGAGACAGGGCACCAAAGTTTAAAACCCAACCTAATTCATCATTTTTGCGAATTTTTCGGCTTCTTGTTACAACCATCTGTATACATTTGGAAATAGTTGACATAATCTTGTAATCTTGTTAATGAATTTTGGGAATTAGCATTGGGGCCAGAAGTATGGTGAAGGCTTTTTGCTAAAATTAAATTTATTACAATATGATCTCGCCAGGGCGGGATGGGAGGCATACATCTAGGTAAGGTGGCTGGTTCGACAATAATAAGTTCCTTCAGATACTTTGGAATCCACTCTCTTAGTGATAGTGGTGATTGAGGGTGGGCTTCATAGGCATATGTTTTTAGGCGATTGAAAAACTTGTATATGCAGGATTTGGGATTAAAGTTGGGAAAGCATAATTTAAACAGTGCATACGTCTTAGGTCTAATGGCATTTGCCCTGTTTCCACTAATAGGCTATTAGCTGGGCTGGCTCTAAAAGCGCCAAGGCTTAAGCGACTTGCGCTTGTGATTATTGGATTTAGCATTTTCAGTTTTCTCTTGGATGCTGAGTTATATATTACTGCACCGTAATCCAACTTGGCTTGGATGAATGCTTGGTATATTTTCACTAGACATTCAGATTGTGCTCCCCATTTGATGGACGACAACATTTTTATTACATTTAATCTGTTTTTACATTCCAATTTGAGAGCAGCTGCCTGTTGTTTCCACGAGTGAGAAGAATCAAAAAAGTATACCAAGAATTTTACAGACATTTGTTCTTTTGAGTTGAAAGGTTCCAAGTCCAAGTTGAATTTCTTCATTCCCATCCTCGCATCTTGAAAACACTATAAATTCCGATTTTATTTTCGAAATTGTGAATCCCGAGTTAGTTGACCAATTATTGGTTTTATTTAATGTTTCTTTGATGATATTTTCAGTTATCTGAAGGTTTTTTCCACTGCATTTTTACAGGATGTAAGACTACAAGATTCACTTCATTGATGGCAATTAAGAAGAGTAATACACTAAGAACTGATCCCAGTGGGAGACCATTTGTCATCTCTGTCGGTTGCGATGTTGTATCTTGTATTCTGACTCTAATATATATATATATATATATATATATATATATATATATATATATATATATATAAGCGCAGAATTCAGAACAAAAGCGCAGAATTGACCACTCTGGCCTTAGATATCGAACAGTGGCCTGAAGTGTTGAAAACTACTAGATAATAACTATTGTTATTATTTAGTATCAATAATTCGAATTGGCCCAACATGAGTGGAAAAGTGAAGCCATAACTATTCGTAAAAGAAAGACGCAATCGGTTAAACTATAATCTTTCGGAGTGAATGTAGAAATAGTTAAATTATGAAATGAAATAAACCACTGCCAGGTAGAATTTCAAATTCAGCGGATTTCTCGTACTAATATGAGGCAAATAATCCGTTCATTCCATTTATTTATGACTATTATTTAATAGGCTATTGGCGTTTCTTTACCTTCCTTTCTTTTACTGCAGAATACGAGGTGTTTCTGTGCGTGCTAGAATACGAGAAGAGAGAAAAACACGCATCAGAAAATATAGAAGAGCACTCATACGCACGAAGTGATTCGAATTGCCCCAACATGAGGGGTGGAAAAGTGAGACCATAACCATGCGTAAAGAAACATGTACACGATTACACTGATCAAATATTCATTGGCCGTTTATTGCGGAGTTTGTTTCAGAAAAACAAAGCAGCACCCCTCCCAACAAGAAAGTAAATCTAATAAAATATGCATCAGGCGTTTACCGAAGGGAAGAAAATCGCAATAAAGAAGTAAAAAGGGTATTTACTTGGCGAGCCTCAAATTCATGTATGCATTTATTCATATAGAGGGCCGTGTTTATTGTCGTACATAAATCACGGCCCATTGGGGCAGCGCGGCGCGGACCCTCCCCTTATCGCGCCATAAATTAGGTGACTGTTTTAATTAGAACGATCGCGTGCCCGCGGTCCATCGCTGCCGTCGCCGCCCCCTCCCCCCCCCCCCCCCGACTGTTGTAGCATCCGCCTCGGACACTGGAGCACGTGAGGGAGACGCAACCCCCCGTGCGCCTTCTCTGGAGCAGTAGAGCAGCGTACTTGATGTTCCTCGACGAAGCAGCACCGGGAGCGGTAGCTCAGTGCATCGACTAATGTCACTGCAGCGCCTCTGACCGGGAGGTCCTAGGTTCGAGTCCTGACGGCGGCAGGATTTTCGACACTAGCTTTCTAGCTAGGTCGAATTCAGTCGCGGTCTGGAGGAGAATTCTAGCGGCCGGCTGCTCTGATCGGTAGTTTTCCGTGGTATATCCGATCAACACCAGGCGAATGCCGGAGCAGTACCCTAACAAACGAAGGCTAAAACCTTGCCCTTAATAGCAATTTTCATTGAAAAATTTGCAGTCTTTAAGAAAACGGCGTTAAGCGTTACTGTAACTGCGAAATTTGAAGTGCTTTTTCAGAGGAATCTATTGACTTTTCGAAAAACTTCATTTGAAGTAATTTGAAGAACATCAATTCACAAATTAAATAATGTATATAAATCTATCGAAATATACGTATTAACGGCATGAGAGATATTTCAAAAAATTTACATTTGTGTATTTTTTTAAAAAACAAATGTCAAACAACAGTTTTCTATAAAAATTAGCACAAAATTCCGCATTTTCAGAAACGTTCAAACGCCATTATCTCAAAAATGACTCCAACTTTTTGCTCCACATTTTTTAATGGATAGTGCTAATTACACAGTTTATTAAGACGTAAAGTTGATTTTGGTGAATTCTTGTTTTTTCAAAAATTACACAAATGTAATTTTCTTGAAATTCCTCTCACGCCGTTAATGTGGGCATTTTCATGGAATTTGTATTATTATTACATTTGTAAGTAGATGTGCTTGAAAGGACTTCAAATGAAGTTCTTCGAAAACTCAATAGATTCCAGTGAAAAAGAGCTTAAATTTCGCA